>OVAX01000023.1:5414-144073 GCA_900406405.1 Lepidium africanum
AATTCTATTGTATGTTACTTAACGGATTCAGTTGATAAGTTTCTGTTAAGCTCTATATAGTATAGATTCATTGACTCAGGTTGTTGACCTCTCTGATTTAGATTTTTTCTTTCTTTTTGGGTTTACAGTGAGCGTTGAACTCAGTGGAAGAAGAGAGCTGAGTGAGAGAGAGAAGAGAGGTTGTAAAGAGAAAAGATAACTCGGTTTGAGTTCTCCGGTTGATTAGTGGAATCCGGAGTTCTAGTTTGAAATCCGGTGAAATGTAGGTTCCTCATTGGAACCGAACTCGCTAAATCGCTTGTCTTCTCTTTATTTGTTCAAAGTTTCTTCCTCAATCATATCAGAAGCAATTCAAGCTCGGAATAGCACAAATTGGTATCAGAGCCTCCAGGTTTGTGATTGAAGGAGTTTCAATCATCGAAGAACTCAATGATGTCTGACTCGAAGAACAAGTCAAAGATTGCTATCTTTGATGGAATTGGAGACTACCGCTTATGGAAGAAGAGAATAGTCACGTACCTAACAATACAAGGATTGAAAGATGTTCTCAAGCCATCAATATCAAAGGAAATGACAGAAGAAGATATGAAGAAACCAGAAATACTAAAGAAGATTCCAGAAGATGAAGAAGCACAAGGAGACAGAGATGGGGAAGCATTAAATCTGATTTTCTTGGCTGTTGAAGATAAAGTTTTGAGAAAGATCGAAAACTGTACCACCTCTGCAAGCATGATAGAGGCTCTCGATAAGATGTTTCTTCCAATAACATTACCAGATAGTTACTTTTCTCAACTCGAGGTATATGCATTCCAAATGCAAGTATATAAGACTATAGATCAGAACGTAGATGATTTTATGAAATTAGTAATAGATTTAAGGCATCTTGGAATTGATTTGAAGAAGAGACTCAAGCATTATTGTTGCTTAAGTCGTTGCCAGATGTTTATGATCATCTAATGGAAACATTGATTTACAGTAAGGAGAAACTATGTGTCGAAGATGTAATCACTGCAGCTAAGTCTAAAGAACATAAACTAAAGAAGCAAGGAGTTATATGGATGTCAAATGGTGAAGGTCTGTTCGTTAGAGGAAGATCAAAAATGAGAAAAGGTTTCATTCAGTGACAAAGGTCGAAGCAAGAGTCGTTCAAAGTCCAGAGACAAGAAGAAAGGAGTATGTTGGATCTGTGGGAATGAAGGTCACTTCAAGAAGCAGTGTTACAAGTGGTTAGAAAGGAACAAAAGAAAAGGAAATAATCAAAAAGGGATTTATTCGGATTAGTTGCATCAGAAGTTAATCTTACTCAAGGAGACTTTGATCAAGAAGAGTAGATTCTAGATACAGGATGTTCCTTTCACATGACACCAATAAAGGAATTGTTCATTGAGCTAAAGGATGCAACATTGGAAGAGTCAAGATGGCAAATAGTTCTCTCAGTAATGAAAAAGGTATTGGCTTAGTTCGATTCACTAACCCTGATAACACTACCTTTGTTTTACATTATGTTAGGTACATGCTAGACATATCAAGAAACTTGATATCATTGGGAATATTAGAGGAAAAAGGCTGTGATTTCAAAGGCTCTAATGGAATCGTCAAGAACATAAAAGGTTGTACTGTTCTCATGAAAGGTGAAAGAAGACAGTCACTGTATATTCTCAAAGGAAAAACAAAGGTACCGGAAGCGTGTTTCTCTGTAGCTAGTGTAGACAAGACAAAAGAAGAGATAACTCACCTCTGGCACAACAGAATAGGACACATAGGAAGCAAAGGGTTAAAGGTTCTTCAACAGAAAGGATGTTTCAAAGGTGATGAGATCATTGCTCTAAAGTTCTATGAAGATTGTATTGATGTAAAAACACATAAAACAAGTTTCAGCACAGCAAAGCATGTTACCAAAGGGAAGTTGGATTATATCCATTCTGATCTTTGGGGTTCTCCTAATGTTCCTTTAAGCTTAAGTAAATTTCAATATTACATATTTTTTACTGATGATATTTCTAGAAAAGTTTGGGTTTCTTTTCTCATGTCCAAGGATGAAGCATTTAAAATCTTTGTTGATTATAAGAAGATGGTTGAAACTCAATCAGATAGAAAGGTAAAGGTTCTTAGGACTGATAATGGTCTTGAGTTTTTAAATCTTGAGTTTGATAAGTTTTGCAACACAAGATGGGATAATAAGACACATGACATGTACATATACGCCTCAACAAAATGGCATAGGCGAGAGACTTAATAGAACTATCATGGACAAAATGAGAGCAATGCTAAGTGAAAGTGGTCTCAGGAAAGAGTTCTGGGCAGAAGCAGTTTCAACAACGGTTTTTATCATTAATAGATCTCCATCCTCTGCAATCAATTTTAAAGTACCAGAGAAAAGGTGGAGCTCAGTCATGCTATCTCTTGTAGGGTTAAAGAGATTTGGATGTGTAGCTTATGTACACTCAACTGATGAGAAGCTTGAACCAAGAGCAAAAAGAGGAATCTTCACTGGATATCCAGAAGGTGTCAAAGGGTTCAAAGTATGGCTCATAGAAGACAAGAAGTGTATCATAAAGGAGAAACATTGTCTTCAGAGAAGAATTGCTATATAAGGACCTGATCAAGAGTTCAAAAGAAGGTAAAAAAATTGAGTCAAATAGTTTTTCTACTGATGTTTTTTCTAGTTATGATGTCACGGGAAATACAGAGAATACTTTTCAAGGTAGAGAAAGTGAAAGACATACGACTCAATTAGAAAATGTATCAGATATAGAGGAAATACAAGATAGTGCATCACTAGAAAATGCAAAACAAGGCAATTATCATTTAGCAAGGGATCGTAAAAGGGGAAACATACAAAGACCAACAAGGCTTCAAGACTATGATTGTGGAGAAGAAGATAGGGAATTAGAAGACAACATTACTGCCTTTGTGTGTTCTTTAACTGAAGATGCAGGATTCAATGAACCCGCAACCTATGAAGAAGCTATGAACGATCCTGACAATGAAATGTGGAGTGATGCATCTGACGAAGAAATGAAATCTTATGGAAGAATCACACATGGGATCTCATTGATAGACCTAAGGACAAGAAGGTGATTGGATGTAGATGGTTAATCAAAAGGAAAGCAGGAATTGAAGGAGTAGAAAAACCAAGGTTCAAGGCTAGACTAGTGGCAAAAGGTTACAGTCAGAAAGAAGGAATAGATTACTTAGAAGTGTTTGCTCCGGTTGTGAAGCATGTCACAATAAAGTACCTTCTTTCTATGGCAAATCACTTTGATATGGAGCTTCATCAGATGGATGTGAACACAACTTTTCTCCATGGACATCTTGGCGAATACATAGTAATGGAAGAGCCCAGAAGATACATTGATAAAGAGTTTCCTGAGAAAGTATGCCTCTTGAAGAGATCATTGTATGGTCTAAACCAATTTCCAAGACAATGGAACATGAGATTCAATGAATTTATGATTCATCATGGGTATTCTAGGAGCTAGTTTGAAAACTGTGTGTATCTAAAGAAGTTCGAAGACAACTCGTATATCTACTTACTCCTTTATGTAGATGATATACTCATTAACAAGCCGGAGATACAAGCTTTGAAGAATTTATTCAATTCTGAGTTCGAGATGAAAGACCTAGGGGAAGCAACGAAGATACTAGGTATGGAAATCACAAGAGACAGGAAGAAGTTTCAAATGAATATTTCACAGACAAGTTATATTCATAAAGTGTTCGGAAACTTTAATATGAATCAATCAAAAGCTGTAGCCACACCTCTTGGAGCTCATTTCAAGTTAAAAGCAGCCACAGAGAAAGAGGAAGCATAACAGGAGAAGTACATGAAGATAGTTCCTTATCAAAGTGCTGTTGGAAGTCTTATGTACACTATGGTAGAACAAGACCTGATATGGCCTATCCAGTTGGAATCGTGAGCAGATTTTATGTCTAAGCCGATAAAGGAACACTGGCAAGCAGTGAAGTGGATTCTCAAGTATTTAAAAGGGTCTTCAAATGTTGGTCTAAGCTATCAGAAGAAGGAAGAGTTCACCATCAAAGGATATTGCGACTCTGATTATGCAGCAGCCAATGGCAGCTGAAAATCTACTCAACAATCTGTTGTAGCATAGTCAACTACAGAGGATGAGTATATAGCCTTATCAGAATCATCAAAGGAAGCTTTGTGGTTGAAGGGTTTAGTAGATTAGTTTGGTTTTGATCAAGGAAGCGTGGAACTGAATAGTGACTCTCAAAGTGCAATAGAACTTGCCAAGAATGCAGTGTTTCATGCTAAAACCAAACATGTTGCAGTCAAGTATCATTTCAATAGAGATGAAATTGAAGCAGGTACAATTAAAGTTGTGAAAATACCTTCAGCAAGTAACCCTGCAGACATTTTCACAAAGATTCTACCTGTTTGGAAGCTTCGTGAAGCGTTGAAGATGCTTCATGTTGCAGAGACTTAAGCCTAAGCCTCTGTGTGATCCACCAAAAGGTGGAGAACTGAAGATTAATAGCCAAGATCTAGTGTGATTATTCTAAGTGTGGAGAAGTCTCTTTGAGAATCATAAGGTTTTAAGTTAGAAACAAGTTTATGGTTTAACTGCGGGTCGGTTTAATTAGCATGGTTTAGAATCAAACCGAGAATTGCTCATTAAACCAATATCCACGGTGGATCATTTTATCGTTACAGAAAGTTCTTCATCTTCTTCTTCTCTCGCGTGAGCTAGAGTTAGTTCCGTTTTNAATTCTATTGTATGTTACTTAACGGATTCAGTTGATAAGTTTCTGTTAAGCTCTATATAGTCTAGATTCATTGACTCAGGTTGTTGAGGTCTCTGATTTAGATGTTTTCTTTCTTTTTGGGTTTACGGTGAGCGTTGAACTCAGTTGAAGAAGAGAGTTGAGTGAGAGAGAGAAGAGAGGTTGTAAATAGAAAGGATAACTCTGTTTGAGTTCTCTGGTTGATTAGTAGAATCCGGAGTTCTAGTTTGAACTCCAGCGAGACATAGGTTCCTCATTGGAACCAGTGCTGGCCATATGTTATATGGCACCTAAAGGACGAATAAAATTGATGCCCTTATAAATTATACTAATTTTTCAATAATAATATAACTAAGTACTGCAAAAAAACCATCAAAAATAAATTTGTTAAAAACATACAGTAAGAAACATCAATACATTATTTATGAAAAATATCTTAGTAGATCTAGTCTTGAAAAATAATTTTCCTTGCTTTTATTCCTGCAAAATCATTATAAAAAATATCTTAGTAGATTTTTTTTCCTGTAAAATACAGAGTTACATAAGCAAAAATAAAAAAACTTACATGGAATTGGGAGAGGAAAAACATGAATCAACAACCAATTTTCCAAGAGGCCTAAAAAAATCTGATAGAACTCAAATTCTCAATAATATTTCTGCAAAAATCGATGAGTTATTCTTTGGGTTAAAACTTAGAAAGTTTTAGAAGAAAAGCAAGGGAAAAGGAATCGTTGTTAGGTTATTCACTAAGTTATTAATATTTAATATATATATATATATATATATATGTATATCACCAGCAACTAATAATTAATTTATTGAACTATTGCAATTTATAGTTACAGATTTTATAACTCGTTTTTTTTACTTTAACGTCAAAAAAAAAAAAAAATCATCTGTATAAAAAGATTTAAGGCTTGAACCCTTGCACAAAAAACCTCAAAGCAAAATCCTAAGACCACTACACTAAGGGACATATTTAATTTTGGTGCCCCAAAATTATGTAATATTTGGTGCGTAAAGCCCTTGCTTTATGAGTTTTAGCCCAAAGCCAATACTGTTGGAACCAAACTCGTTAAATCGCTTGTCTTCTCTTTATTTGTTCAAAGTTTCTTGCTCAATCATGTCGAAATCAGAAGCAATTCAAACTTGAAATTGCACAAATTCAATATGTGAAAAATAAAGTTTTATAAACCAAAAATTTTAACACATAAAATAAAATAACAGCATATATATTAAATTGTAGTAATCATATTGCTATGCTTTTGAAAATTTTTCTAGGCATTGAAAATAATAGTGGTGTAGTTTTTTGGCAATTGATATGATATATATATTATACATTGATTTTTTCTCATTATCATGTGAATTATAACAGTTAGAAAAAATAGAAAACAGAATTCACAATTTTAAAAGATTTTACTTTTATAAGCATATGCATGTATCTTAAAAACATAAACAAATTTTGAACTATTTTTATATATGATGATTCAACGTGCCCATCAAAACAATAATTCAATAATTTTTATATTTATATATTAAAATCTATTTATATTAAAAACATCAACTATAATCTCATAGATATCAACTATAATCTTTGAAATAAATTTTAAATATTCGCTAAATATACTCATAAATACTTTTTTATATTAAGCTCTTCTTCGACAAAAATGATCTTAATTAATTTAAATGATCTCATAATTTTCATTCTGATTTTGTAGAGATCTAATAATTGATTGATTTATTTTATGAAAACAAATGGAGGTGGTAAACTCTTCACGGTCGACATAGTAAAAGAAAGAAAAATAAACAAAGTAAAGAAAAAGTGTAAATTTAATTAATGTTCGTGGTGAACGAGAAACTATGATGGATTGAAAATTAATTGTGTTTTTTATATAGAAAAGAATATAATAATCAAATAGGATTATAATTTATCAAAGTTTATGATAAATATGAAAGGTTTGTAATTATCTTCATCTCATTAAAATTTAAAATATTATGAGATTAAAAAACTAATTTTCTGATAATTTTAGAATTTTAGACATCATTATATTTTTCTAAAAATAAAAAATTAAATCAAAAAATTAATATTACAAAATTATTAATATCAATATAAGATTCTAATTTAGTATGTATTTTACCTAAGTGTCTGCATTATAAAAAGGAAAAACTATATAAATATAAAAATAAACCAAATTTTAATATTAGAGGTAACTTTGTAATCAATTACGTTAAAGTTAACCATAGTGTTGACATGTAAGACTTTTAGTAAAATTTACTTCTCTAATAATATAAAAGATAGAATAATTATTAAATATACAAAATAAAGTGAGTGTGCTAAACTTTCCTCTATATGATAACATGAACTTGTAAGAATTATTTTGAAGTCACAAATATATAACTAATGTGTTAAAGGTTATTATTTAAAAGAGTCAAAATTATATGGTGATATTAGTAATTTCTAATTTGATGAATGATAGAATTAGAAATTATTCTATATAAATAGAAGGTTTGGTCCCTATAGCAACCCTAACAAGAAATACAGAAAACATTCTCTGTATCCCATCAACAGAGACATCAAGCTATTTTGGGTTTGTTGTGGAAGAGCCATTACCAAAATTCAAATCATAAACCATATATCCCAAAAGTATGCTTCCGCTTATGTTCTTATTAATCAGAAACTAACATGTGTTGATTGACAAATCATAAAGTATAATTCACAGACCTTTTTCAAGTTGAATACTAGTTATATACATATAATTGAGACAATATAGAACATTTTTCTAATAAGGGTCTAATTGGTAACTACGGTTTTGGTAGTGCGGGTCAAAGTGCAGTTTTGATAAAGTGCGGTTCAAGTATTAGTTAAAAAAGCAGGACAAAATAATATGTGATTGACGAAAATATAGCGGTGCGGTTTTGTTAGAAGTAATATTATAATAATAATATTATAATTATTATGATTTATCACTTTTATTTTATTAATTATTCAAATTCCATTTTGGACTCGGAGGCTTTTCCATTGGGCTCAGTATCATAATTATATAAATGGATTGATACACATATATATATATATAATTTTAGTTTGTATAATTATTTTTAATCATAAAAAATATTAATTATTATTAATATATATATCAGTATATATATATATATATATATTACAATATGTCTAAAAACTACATCAATTTATATGCTTTGCTAAAGAAAGTACGATAATAGTAATATTTTGATTGTTGTAACTATTACAAAACATATATATTCTTATTGCTTCCGCAAAGATTATTATTTAAATGGAAAATGAAAGTACTGTAGCGTAATTGTCAAATACGCTGGGTAAAAGGTGATATGAGCATTATTAATGTTGTGGTTCATTATTATCTCACAAAAACTACTGTAGCGTTTTTGCTTTTATGGGTCTGATGTGCGGGACAAAGTGTGATATGGTACAAATGCGGGATAAAGTGTAGTGCAGTACAAGTACGATTTGAATAAGTGGTGCGGTTTTGTAATATATGATTGGTGAAAATATATAGGCGGTGCGGTTTTGTACTAAATAATATAATAAATTAATTTTTTTGTAAATCCTATACATTAATTGTTCAAACCGGGTTTAGCACAAGGGACTAAGCCGCAATTCTGATTAAAGATGAGGAAGACTGGGTAAGGATTCTTTAGAGATTTAGAGAGAAAGAGTATCACGCAAGTAATGGTTTTGACGAGTTGCTCTTATTGCTCCATGTGTGCTTCATAACCGATGATCCTTTTGGGAGGATCTGCCTTTCTATTTATAGATTATAGAGGCGGTTGCAAATAGATTCAACAAAGGAAAAATATACAATTCCTAAGATTTGGTCTTATCCAAAAGATTCTAACTAAATTTTCAGAAATTTTCCATGTCGGAATAGGAAATTTCCATTTCCTTATTTGATGACGTGTCGTCCGACTTCCTTCAAGCTTTAGCGTGCTTAGGAGAAGGAATTCCTCCGAGATGATTAGGAAATCCGAGTTGATACTTCAATGATACTACCGAGTTGAACACTTAGTGTGTTGTGTCTATTGTTTTCCGTGGACCGAAGTAGGATCTCGGATCCACCTCCAATAATTGTCCCCCACAGACTCAGAAAATTTAGTCTGAAAATTACCTGCTTCTAGAATCTTGGTCCACGTGTCAGTCTGCGATTGGGTTACTTGAGCAGTTTTCTCAATTTTCACCTGCTAAGTAATTATTACTGTTTGGAGTTGTTTCAGCTTCTGGTAAAATTCTATAAATACCGCATCATACCTTTCTTTTTACCACACATCTGACTTTTGAGAAATCTTTTCCGACTTTCTTTTACTCTCTTTTAGTTTTCTTCCGACTTCGAATTCTTCTTTTTTTTTTCTTTTTTTCCCTGTATTCTTCTTCAACTTCTCAAAGGTGGGACTTGACGATTTCAAACTCCCAAATGTTGATGAAGGTCTAAACGCTGCATTAAAGGGGCTAAATGCTCGTCCTTCCGGAGATTCCTCTAGGATAACTTGTTCTTCTGCTCCTCCGACTAGAAATATAGTCGAGGTTCCTTCATCTTCCGGTCGTAGTTCTTCACAACTTCCTAAAAGGCCCAGGATGGAGCCTTTTACGATTTCTGCTCCTGGTGTGGTTACTCGTTCTGGTGCTTTTAGTGCCTCTCGTGGAAGGAATAGAGGAGTTCCTGACTTCCGTTTTTCTCATAATCACTCTGACCCAAGATCAATATTGGTGATTCGTCCGGAGTGTGCCGACTTGATGCGTCATATAAGAACGACGCTTGAACTTCTCCCTTCTCCAGATCGGATGGAGAATCGGGAGGAGTATGAAGAAGTTACTTACTTGTTGTTCCATGTAAGCTGTTTTCCGTGTTTGTTTTTTGACTTTGCTTCTTTCAATGTTGATTTCTTCTAATCAAAGATATTGTGTCTTTGCATTTTATTGTCTGCCTTAACGGTGTTATGCTTCAATGGAAAAGTTCCCGCGCTAACCTGGATGGAAACGTTCGGAGGAATTCGACACCTTCTGGCAGGCCGGGTCAGAATCAGATTGAAGCGGCGGAGGCTAGGTCTTGGGTCACTGCTGTCGAGGAGGAAGTCGCTCGTTTAAAAGATGAGTTGAAACTTGAGCGTGAAAATGTTCTCCGCTTGACTGAGCAGAATGCAGCTTTATCTAAGACGCTCAGGTGTGCTGAGTCCTATCTTGGGGAGGCCTTCAAGGCTTCCGAGAAGGCCAATGATAAACTCCAAGGGTTGCAGTCTGAGTTGGATTGCATAAAGGAGAATTTTGACTTGCGGCTTCGTCAGCTCGTCAATGACGAGAAGAAGAAGATCTACAATGATCTTCAAGTCCAGTTGGGTGAGCACTTCAACCGAATTGGCTCTCACTTTAACGACTTGGACGCGAACCTAGAAGCCCGGTTGACATACGCCCAATATCTTGGCTCTATGAATGTTCTCTAACTCCTTTCGGACCGTGGTGTGAGTATTCCGGCATCAGCGACTGACTCGATAAGTACCAAGTTGAATCAGTCTAAGGAAGTCGTTAGTCGTGAGAACTTGACGCTATTGCAACCTGGAGACTTGGTCGTCCCAGTTTTCGAGATTTGGGAAGTGTCGAAGAGCAATGATCAGACTAGGGATTAGTTTATCTCTTTTTTGTCTGAATCTTTGTATTTGTAAGGTTTTCTCCTTTGATCTCCTGTAACCGCCGTCTGGCCTTTTTATGAGTCATATCTTTGACTCGTGGTAGTTATGGTCTCGGTTCTTTCGAGTTGTTTCTTTACTCCTTGTTGTCGGCATTTGTCCTACTAATTAATTTTATTTTTCTGTGTAATGAAATTCATTATTAATGAGAAGTGTTCTCGTACTTTGAATTGTGAATTTTGCCAAAGGTTGACTTGTAAAAATGAAACGAATGAAAGAATCATGAAGTTTAATTCCCGAGATCTTTTCTTGTTTGCGCGTATAGGTAAGTTCCCTCCCTAAGTTTGAGAGTTCGATCCCGTTTGTTAGGAAAGAGGGAGTTTCATTGTTCGGCACTTAAAGTTAAGATTTTAAGACTCAGATTAAGTGTTTTAAAGAAGTTTGATCTCAGAAATAATCTTCATAATACTACCCTTTGTTTCGTTGAATAAAATTTCAAAAAATTAGAAAAGAAAATTGTGTTCTTCCCTTTTGAGAGTTATGCTTCTGGATTTTTGCTTAAACGTTTTGACAAAAACGCGATCTTGGTCAAGTGTAGGAATTAGGTCTCGTATTTACAAGAATTTGGTCTCGGCTTAATTGTGAGAATTAGATCTTGGTGAACGTTTTGCGAGGTTTCAAGCTCGGTGAGGTTTTAAGACTCAGCTTTTTTAGAATAGTGATTCTATTTTTGCCAAAAGCTTTGTTACAAGAACCTAATCTCAGTTTAGTGGAGTTTTTTGGTTTTAACTCTATTATTTTTGAGAGTTTCGTCTTAGCGAGATTTTAAGACTCGGCAATTTTGGTTGGGGTTTTAAGACCCAGTGAGATTTTAAGACTCGTACTGGGATGATTTATACGAGAAATTTTAAGACTCGGCTGCTTTGGATGGGGTTCTAAGACCCAACGAGATTTTAAGACTCGAATTCGAATGATTTTTGCGCGAATTTGATCCGGAATTTTCTGAAGTTGGGGTGTACCCTTATTCCTTTTTTCTTTTTTTTTTTTTTTTGNCTTTTTTTTTTTTTTTTTTTTTTTGACCCGGGATAGGGACTTATAATGATTTTTTTTTTAGCTGCACCTGAAGGCTACGTACGTACCCCGTAAGGATCAAGCCAAAACATAATTCTGATTGCATGTATATTATATATATATATATATATATTTTGGTGGTAAAAGGAGGGGCACTAAATAGTGCATTCGGCAAGTCGTTAGTAGTAGAACTTCTTCAAGTTGGTGGAATTCCAACTTCGTGGAATGATCTCTCCTTCCATCGTTGGAATCTTATAAACTTCTGGTTTTACGACTTCACATACGATATATGGGCCTTCCCAGTTGGCACCCAATTTTTCGGCATTGAGTTCTGTAGTGTTTTCCAACACCTTTCGAAGAACTAAATCTCCTACTGTGAGGTGTCATCCTCAAACCTTTTTGTTGTACTATTTTGCTGCCTGTTGATGATAGTTTTGAACTCGGAGAAGTGCTTTGTTTTTTTCTTCTTCCAAGTCGTTGAGGCTTTCTTCCATTGCCTCATTGTTGGAGTCCTCATTTTTGGGGAAGTGTTCTCAGCGAAAAGTCGGGATTTCTACTTCAGCGGGAGCCATTGCTTCCATTTCATGAGATAAGGAGAAAGGTGTCTGTCCCGTCGAGCGTCTTGGTGTCGTACGATGTGACCAAAGTACTCCATCCAACTCGGCAGCCCAATTCTCTTTTTTTTCCGTTAGACTTTTCTTGATTCCATCCAATATTTACTTGTTTGTAGCTTCGGCCTGCCCTTTTATTATGGATTTCTCGGAGTGGATTTATTTACTTGGATGTTCCATTTAAAACAAAAATTAGTGAATTTTGCCGAGATAAACTGAGATCCATTATTCGTTACAATCTCATAAGGTAATCTGTGTCGGTATATGATATTCTTCCATACGAACTTCACTACATTTTTGTCTTTAATATGTGAGAAGGATTTTGTTTTAACCCATTTTGAGAAATAGTCGGTCATTATAAGCATGAAACGTTTCTACCGAGGTGCCAGTAATGGCCCAACTATGTCCATTGCCCATCGCATGATTAGATATGGTATCACTGCTGATGCTAGTTCTTCACTTGGAACGTGGTAATGTGTCCATGCCTTTGGCATTTATCACATTTTGTTGCGAATTGTGCACAATCTTTAGCCATCGTTGGCCAATAGTACCCAATAGTTCAGATTTTATGCACGAGTGTTTTACCACTACTGTGATTTCCACTAGCTCTGTCATGTGTTCTTTTGATGATCTCGTTGGCTTCGTCACCATGAATGCAAGTTAGAAGAGTTCCCTTTGCACTTCGACGAAGCAACTTTTCATCCAGTTGAGCTTAGGGGGAACATCTTGCTTTTAATTATCGTGCTGCCCACCTATTCTCTGGAACCTTTCCTTTTGAGATAAACTCCAGTATTTTGTCTCGCCAATCAATTTTCTATTCACTTACTTGCTCTGCGTCTTGCATTTTGGTGTCAGAGTCATGCATGTCGTCGGTTATTGTTGTTACGAGTTCGTTGTCTCCTTTCGGCAGAGTTATGATGGGATGGTTAATACTTTCCACCGGAATGATTCTTCTTTGAAAGGGATCCATCGTTGATGCTAGGGCTGCTAGGGCATCGACCGACGTGTTTTCAGATCTGGATATTTTGTTGACTCAAAACTTTATATCTTTTGTTAGCTCTTTGACGACTTTCAGATATACTTCCATTCGCTCATTTTTGGTGTCATAGCCTCCGTTCACTTGATTCACTACCAACTGTGAGTCACAATAGCATTCCAATTTTGTGGCTCCAACTTCCTTTGCTAGTCGGATCCCTACGACCAATGCTTCGTATTCAGCTTTGTTATTTGACGCTGGAAACGGTAGTCGGAAGGATTGTTCCAGGATTTCTCCTTTCGGTGTCTCAAGTCGGATTCCGACTCTGGAACCATGTTGTGATGACGATCTATCCGCATAGATTTTCCACACCTTGCACGCCTTTTCTGACTCAGATGGCTCTAACTCTTTTGCCAATTCAATTAAGAAATCCGCTAAGACTTGAGATTTTGCACTCGTTCTCCCTTTGTACTTGATATCGTACTCGCTTAGTTCGATGGTCCTCTTTGTTAATCTCCCGGATTGATTTGGACTGTGTAGAATTGTTCTAAGTGGGTAATTTGTCAATACTATGATAGTATGTAACTGGAAGTAGGGGCGTAGCTTTCTTGCCGAAGTCACTACTGCAAGCGTAATCTTCTCCATCCAAAGATTTGCTCGTGTAAAAGATCGGATGTTGAGTTCCTCTATCGTCTCGAACTAGTACACTACTTACTGCTAATGTAGAGACTGCTATGTATAAGTACAGTGGCTCTCCATCCTCAAGTTTTGCGAGAATCAATGGTGTTGACAAATAGTTTTTCAACTCGCAGAAAGCATTTTCACATTTTTCGTCCCAATCGAATTCCTTGCTTCCCCGTAAGAGATTGTAGAATGGGAGACATTTATCTGTAAAACGTGAGATGAAACGGTTCAATGCTACTATTCAGCCATTTAGCTGCTGAATTTCCTGTTTGTTATTCGAAGAAGTTAGTTCCTGAATCGCCTTTATTTTTTTTGGGTTTGCTTCGATTCCCCTTTGCGTAACTATGTATCCTAGGAATTCTCCAGAGTTTACTCCGAAAGTGCATTTCACCGGGTTAAGCTTCATCTGGTATTCATTCAATGTTTTGAAGACTTTGTAAGATCGTCAACATGGTCTTCTACTTTTTGCGACTTGACCAGCATGTCGACAATATAGACTTCCATTGTTTGCCCGAGTTGTTCTGCGAACATTTTGTTCACTAAACGCTAATAAGTCGCTCCCGCATTACTTTGTAGCAATAAATGCATCGCTCCATTATGAATGATGTCTTTTCCATGTCTTCCGGATGCATGTGAATTTGGTTATACTCCGAGAATGCGTCTATGAACGAAAGAACTTCGTTCCTGGCCATTGGCTTGACGATTCTATCAATATTTAGGAGTGGGAAACTATCCTTTAGGCAAGCTTTGTTGAGATCAGTGAAGTCTACGCAGACTCGCCATTTTCCATTCTACTTGGGAACGACTACAGGATTAACTAACCATTCCGGGTACTGGACTTCCACTATCGATCCGGCATCAGTCAATTTCTTGACTTCTTCGGTCACGACTTTAGTCCTCTCTGGCCCAAGCTTCCTCCTCTTTTGTTTGATTGGCTTGTATGTTGGGTCGACATTAAGTATGTGACTTGCTATTCTCGAGTCAATTCCAAGTATGTCTTTGGAATTCCATGCGAAAATCATCACGTTCTGCTCCAGAAGTTGGATTAATTTTTCCCGAATCGTATTGCTTAAGTTGATCCCAATACTTATGCACTTTGAGGGGTCCGTCAGATCGATGTCAACGAGTTTGACGGTTAATTAATCTGGCTTCTTGGGAACAGGTGTTTCCGATAATGCTTTCTTTTTAATGGTCACTGTGATCATGCAAGACTTATTGCGGAGTTTTAACTCGGTGATGAAACAAGTTCGGGACATCTTCTGATCTCCTCGTAAAGTATAGACTCGTTTGCTTGTTGGGATCTTTATGCACTGGTGCTAAGTTCACGGGATTGCTTGCATCGAGTGAATCTATGGTGTTTCGAGGATGATGTTATAGATTGGTGGTTTGTTCACTACTAAGAGTTTGACCCATCTCGTTATTCCAACAACTCTGATTGCCAACTTGACAGTTCCGATTAAATTGATTGTGCTTCCATCAAATGCGCTCAATGTTCTCTTCACAGGTTTAAGTCTGAGATCTGGGAGTGCAATCTTATCTAGTGTCTCTTTGAAGATCAGATCCATCGAACTTCCCATGTCGATGAGAATCCGAGAGATGTCACAGTCAGCTACTCGTAATTTTATGACTAATGGATCATTATGGGGGAAGGTATCATTCCTTCTGTATCCTTTACCGTAAAAGTTACTTTTGGGTTCATTGTCACGAACCTTTCTTCAACTGGTTCAAGATTAACTGCTGCTACAACTTTTCGCTCATATCTTTTGATTGAACGTATGGTGTCATCGCAGAATTGCAATCCTCCCATGATTATGTTGACGTCTACTCTTGCGGGATCTATTTCTTTGATCTTGTCGTCTTGTTTTTGTCGTTTTGGTTAATCTTTATTTTCACCGTCTTGGCCTGTTGCTTTGCTTGCTGCTTCTCGCAACTCGGCCTCCTTTTTTTTTTTAGCATTGAACTTCTCGGCCTCTTCTTCTAAGAGTTTGAACTCTCCTTACTATACTTTTGAGCAAGTAGTTCTTGCAACTGTTTGCATGTCGTGGTGGAATGGCCCGTTCTATTATGGAAAGCACAATATTTGTTTTGGTTGTACGTGTTGTTGAACGATTTTCTTCTTGTCGATTTCTCAGTTTCACCGACTTCAAAAGCTTTAGCCGAGTTATACTTTCCCTTGTAGTTATGCTATCTCGGCTCTTGGTGATCGTCTTTCGTCTCTCTGGACCCAGTGTCCTTGTGAGTTCTTTGTACTTTAGAGAGAATTTGCTTCTCTTCTACATAATTCCCAGGTCTCAATGCCCTGCATAGAGCATCTGAGATGGTGTTTGGCCTATTGACGAAAAGATCTCGTCGTAGGGCTTCATCTAAGACCATTCTGGTTCTTAGGGTTTCGATTGCAATGTTGTCGCTAACTTTTGCTTTATTTAGGATCTTCTTAAGTCTCCCGAGGTATGATTAAGGGATTTTCGAATCCTTGCTTTAATGACCTCAACTCGGCAGATGAGGTGTCTTGATTGACGAACAAGGCGTACTGCTTCATGAAGAGTTCGGCGAGTTTGCCGAAATTATCAATTGATCCTGCTGGTAATTTGGTAAACCAAGTGAAAGTGTCGCCATTAAGATTACTTCATTCATCATGACATTGAAGGCACTCATGAATTAAATTGGGTCTGTTGTCCCATCGTACAAGGGACATCTTACTCTCAACGCTCTGTTAATCGAGACCCTTTTTAGGTTTGCCGCGAAGAGCGAGTTCCGACCTTGGGCTAGGATTCTTCCAATCTCTAGCGCCAAACTAGTAGCTTAATGGAAATGTGACCTCATGTCTTCCATCATTTTGTACACCACTACTGCGTCCATTGTTGTTGACGTTTGCTGCCTTGGCGTTTGTTGAGCTTCGACTCGCTCGTGTTCGGCTACGTTGGTCATATTCGGACTCGGGACTTCTCCGAACAGGTCTCTTTGGACACTAGCAGTCACTCCTTCGTTCACTCTGTTATTTTGCGTAGCTGGGGAGTTTTCTCCGTTTAGACGAGACTCTATCTGATCAAGCTTCTCCGAATTTCTCTTTTCATGCGCATCGCTATCATATTGCGCACCAAACCTTTGATTGAAGTTGGTCCCTGAGGCGGACCAGGGAGATCAGTTTGCCCTCGGGAGTTATCTCAAATTTCTCCCCGAGTTTGGACTGAGTTCAAAAGTGATCCAACTGGTGGATCGTTGTTATGCTCTTGGAGGTTAGTCTCCCTTCGTTCTGGTGAGTTGATGGCGATTTCGTCTTCTGCCATTCTTCTCGCTTTGATTCTCCTTACTCCTAGGTTAAGAATTCCTTCAATGTCTTCCCCACAGATGGCGCCAACTGTTCGAACCGGGTTTAGCACAAGGGACTAAACTGTAATTCTGATTAAAGATGAGGATGACTGGGCAATGATTCTTTAGAGATTTAGAGAGAAAGAGTATCATGCAAGTAATAATTTTGATGAGTTGCTCTTATTGCTCCATGTGTGCTTTAGAACCGATGATCCTTTTGGGAGGATTTGCCCCTCTATTGATAGAGTATAGAGGCATTTACAAAGTAGATTCAATAAAGAAAAATATACAATTCCTAAGATTTGGTCTTATCTAGAAGATTCTAACTAGATTTGGAAATTTTCCATGTCGGAATAAGAAAATTTTCATTTCCTCGTTTGATGACATGTTATCCGACTTCCTTCAAGGTTTAGCATGTGTATGAGAAGGTATTCCTCCGAATTGATTAGGAAATCCGAGTTGATACTTCGATGATACTGCCGAGTTGAACACTTACTGTATTGTACCTATTGTTTTTCGTGAACTGAAGTAGGATCCCGAATCCACCTCCAACATTAATTATAACTTATAAATCATATATTAAATTATAATATTCAATTATCGTATTAATTATAACTGATAATTTATAAATTAATTATATTGAGGGTTACATTAAGTTGTAATTTGATATGATTTATATTTTCATAATTTAATAACGTTATTTATAATTTACTAATTTTTTTGTTATTTATAGCATATATATATAAGAATATTTATTATTACCTATTTCGTTATTTATTATATATTATATAAATTATACATTTATTGTATAAATTACTCATTTGCTATATATAAAAATATATTTTTATATGAGACTGCATGCGTACTTGAATACATTTATAATACATGTAAGCTGCCTACGTGAATGAAGAGTAACATGAATGCATTAAAATACTATATATATATATATATATATATATATATGTACCGTTATAAAAATTGTTTATTTTTTGAAAACTGGAAATAGAATACCGCATGGTGTGAGGTGGTTAATTTCCACGAAAGCATTTTTGTTCTTTTGTTTGAGAACAAAAAAATTTGCAGTTTTGTTTATTTAAAAAAAACGCCAATTAATGTGTATAAGTTGGTGATTGGTAAAACTAATGCGTTTTTTCTCTCTCCGCTCCGCCTGTTGGAGGTGGATCTGAGATCCAATTTTGGTTCAAGGAAAACAATGGACCAAATGCTAAGTATTGAATTCGGTAAGAATATCAAAATTTCAACTTGGAAGAATTCCTTCTCGGAAGCATGCTGAACCTTGAAGGAAGTCGGGCGACACGTTAGCAAACAAAGAAATATAAATTTTCCTATTCCGAAAATTTCTGAAAATCTAGCAAGAATCTTCTAGATACGATCTTATCTAGAAATTTGTATATTTTCCTTTATTTAACCTACTTTGTAACCGGCTCTATGATCTATAAATAGAGGAGCGGATCCTTCAAAAAGGGGATCGGCTTTTCGACACACACACTATACTCGTCAATCATCTTCTTCTTCTTAGCAATATACTTCTTTTCTTCAAAGCTCTCAACAATCCTTGCCCAATCTTCCCTCTCTTTTATCAGAATTTTTAATTTAGCCTCTTGTGCTAGAACCGGTTCGAACAGTTGGAGCCGTCTGTGGGGAAGAAATTCTTTACACAAGAACAAGGAGTGCATGCAAAAAGAATGATGGTGGAAGACAAAGTAACCATCAGCTCACCAGAAATAAGGGACCTTAACCTCCACGAAAATACTGATCTAACTCTCGGATCATCGTTGAACTCTGCTATAACCTAGGAGAAGAATCAAAAGTACTCTCGAGAAGTTGCTGACCTCCCTGGTTTGCCTCAAGGACCACCTACGATCAAAAATCTGGTGTGCAACATGATAGCTCAATTTGAGGCTTTTGACTAAAAAAACTTGGAGAGATTCGACAGAATCGAGTCTCGGCTAAACGAGAGTAGCCTCCCATCTACACAAAACAATAGGCCAGTCTACAACTCAGAATGCGTCAGGGCAACAAGCACTGACTACAATGGACGCAACAGTTGTATACAGAATGATGGAGGACATGACGTCTCAATTCCATCTAGCTACCAGTTCGGCACCAGATATCGGGCGAATCTTAGCTCAAGCTCGAAACTCACCCTCCGCATTATAACTAAAAAAGGTCTCAGTAAACCAAGGACCAAGAATAAGGTGTCCTACATACAACGAGACCACTGATCCGATCGAATTCATGAGTGCTTTTAATGTCATGATAAATGGGACACCTTACAATCCCAACCAGGAGGACCCAGTTTACTGCCAACTCTTCACCGAGAACCTAACGGGCGATGCCCTAGTGTGGTTCACCAAGTTACCAACCGGGTCGATCGAGAGCTTCAATCAACTTGCAGAGTTATTCATGAAGCAATACGCTCTATTCGTCAACCAAGACGCCTCTACAGCGGAGTTACGGTCTTTGAAGCAAGGGTCTGACGAATCTCTGAAGTCGAATCTCAGAAGATTTAGGAAAATTCTGACTAAAGCAAAAGTCAGTGACGACATGGCTATCGAGGCTCTAAGGACCAGGATGGTTACAGATGAGGCCATAAGAAGAGATCTTTTTGTAAACTTGCCCAGTACGATCTCGGATGCCCTTTGTAGAGCAATAAGACATGCAGATTACGTGGAGGAGAAGCAGATCTAAGCCATAACTAAGAAAAATCAACGAGACTCAGGAGTTAAGGAATCGAGAGAGGAATATCACGAGCCGAGACAACATAATTACAGAGGAAAACCGGTATCGAAGACAGATTTTCAAGTTAGCAAAACTGACAACCCAGCTCGTAAGAAGCTTTTCAACAACACTTACAACCAAAGTGAATATTGTAAGAACCGATCATTCTACTTCGAACTGCAAACAACTGCAAGAACTACTTACCGAGAAGTTCAACAAAGTAGAGTTGAATCTTTAAGAATAAGAGACTCAAAAGTTTAAGGCGCAAAAACGAAAAGAAATCGAGTTGCGAGAAGCAGCTTACAAAGCGGTAAACCAAGACAGTAGTGCCAAAGAAAAATCAAAACGGCAAAAACAGGATGGGAAGACCAAAAAATCAGGATACCCAAGAGTGGAAGTCAATGTAATCACGGGAGGATTACAATTCTATGACGACACTACAAGATCAATCAAGAGGTACGAGCGGAAGGTTGTAGCAGCATTTGACCTTAATCCAATTGAAGAAAGCTTAGGAGCGGTCGACTCGAAAATTACATTCACCGCCAAGGATGTCGAAGGAGTAAGCTTCCCATATAACGACCAACTAGTCGTAAAATTATGAGTAACCGACAACGAAATATATCGGATTCTCATCGATACAGGCAGCTCAGTAGATCTAATTTACAAGGAGACGTTGGATAAGATGGCCTTACTAGACGCACGACTCAAAGCAGTGGAGAGAATACTAACTGCATTCGACGAAAGTACAATAAATGCAATCGGAACTATCAGTCCGAGTTACTGGAATTACAAGATGGATTAAGTTCTTGGTGGTGGATAAACCACCAATTTATAATATGATCCTTGGAACACCTCGGATTTACACAATGAAAGCGATCCCGTCAAGCTACCATCAGTGTGTGGAAATACCGACGAATTAAGGAGCTTACACGCTTTGAGGAGATAAAAAAAATGTCTTGGACTTGTTTTATCGCCGAGTTAAAATTACGAAACAAGTCCAGCATAATCACGACAACTGTGAGAGGTAAAGCATTGTCGGAACCTCTCGTTCCGGAGAATCCAGATCTATCTAGCTTCAAACTCGTCCATATCGACTTAACAGACTCATCTAAATGTGTCAGCATTGGTGTCAACTTGAGTAAGCCGATTCGAGACAAGTTGATCCAACTTATGGAACAAAACATAACAATATTCGCCTGAACAGTCAAAGATATACCTGGAATCAATCCAAAGATCGCGAGCCATAGATTGAATATCGATCCGACTTACAAGCACATAAGCAGAAACGAAGAAAGCTAGGGCCAGAGAGGACAAAGGCTAGAATTGACGAAGTCAAAAAGCTAATCGACGCTGGGTTGATCGTCGAAGTTCAATATATGGAATGGTTAGCTAATCCAGTAGTCTTTCCAAAGAATAACGTGAAGTGGACTTCACCGACCTCAACAAAGCGTATCCAAAGGAAAGTTTCCCATTGCCAAATATCAACAAAATTGTCGAAGCAACTGCTGGAAACGAACTCCTTTCATTTATGGATGACTTCTTGGGATATAATTAAATTCAGATGCATCCCGACGACATGGAAAAACTTCATTTATCACACAACAAGGAAATTATTGCTACAAAGTGATGTCATTCGGTTTGAAGAATGCCGGAGCGACTTACCAGCGGTTGGTCAACAAAATGTTTGCTGACCAACTCGGACAAACAATGGAAGTTTACATAGACGACATGCTAGTCAAGTCTCTGAAAGCATAAGATCATGTCGACCACTTAGCACGTTGTTTTCAAATCTTAGACGAGTATCAGATGAAGCTCAATCCGGTAAAGTGCACTTTCGGAGTAACCTCGGGAGAATTTCTCGGTTACATAGTCACTTAAATGGGAATCGAAGCAAACCCCAAACAGATTAAGGCGATCTAAGAGCTACCTTCTCTGAAGAACAAACGAGAAGTTCAAAGGCTAACCGGCCGAATAGCCACCCAGAACTGATTCATCTCGCGCTCAACGGATAAATGCTTTCCCTTTTACAACTTGTTGCGAGGAAACAAAGAATTCAAGTGGGATGAGAAGTGCGAGAATTCTTTTTCTGAGTTAAAGGAGTATCTTTCGACTCCACGAATTCTTGCAAAACCTAAAGACGGAGAACCACTATACTTATACATTGCAGTATCAGTGTCAGCAGTGAGTAGTGTGCTAGTTCGAGATGACAGAGGAATTCAGCACCCAATTTTCTACACAAACAAGTCTTCGGACAGAGCTGAGTCCAGATACCCGACTACAAAGAAATTCGCGCTAGCAATAGTAACCTCGCCAAGAAAGTTACGACCTTACTTCCAATCTCATACCATCATAGTATTAACTAACCACCCACTACGAACGATACTACATAGTCAAAAGCAATCTGGAAGATTGACTAAGTGGGCTATCGAGTTAAGTGAATACGATATCGAGTTTAAGAAAGAACAAGCGAAAAGTCTCAAGTACTGGCAGACTTTCTAATTGAACTGGCCCCCAACTTGGAACCTTTAGATTCAGATAAAGTTCTTCGAACTTGGAAGATCTACGTTGATGGATCATCATCACAACATGGCTCAGAAGTCAGAATCTAACTTGAGAGCCCGATAGAAGAAATCCTGGAGCAATCGTTCCAACTTGTGTTTCCAGGGATCAGATTGGCTAATGACATCGGAGGAACCAAAGATAAATGTTATTGTGATTCTCAACCAGTATTTAACCAAGTAATCGGAGTCTATGATACAAAGAAAGATCGGATGGAAGCGTACCTCAAAGTCGTCCAAGAGTTGACAAATGATCTAAAAGTAATCAAAATTTCCTGGTCTGAGAACACTTCAGCTGACGCCTTAGCAGCTCTCACATCAACGATAAATCCTGTTCAAAAGCAAATTATACCAGTTGAAAGTATAGACCGACCAAGAATAAGCTTACCGCAAGGAGATGTTGAACTCGTCTCGGTGATTACCGATACTCCAAATAACTCTGACGACAAGACGCCACATATTTAGCAGTCTAGCGAACAGAAGATTGATTGGCGAGACGAGATCCTTGCATACACTATGGATGGAGAAACGCCATATGATAGATGGGCCGCTCGCTGACTCAAGGCCAAGTGCGCTTTCTATGCCCAAGTCGATGGAAAGTTATAATGACGAAGCACAAACGGAATCCTCCTTACTTGCATGCATGGTGACGAAATCAACGAAATCATTAAGAAGAGACATGATCGAGCCGATGGAAATCACAACAGTGGAAGATCACTTATGCACAAAATCTGAACTATCGGGTACTATTGGACGACAATGGCAAAGGATTGTGCGCAATAAGCAGCAAAGTGTGACAAAGGTCAACTACATAGGCACATCATGCACAACCCAACTGAAGAACTAACTTCAGCAGTTGTGTCATATCCATTTATGCAATGGGTAATGGAGATAGTCGGACCATTACCGTCGTCTCAGAAAAAGTGCTTCATGTTTGTCATGACGGATTATTTCTCAAAGTGGGTTGAGGCAGAGGCTTATTCTCACATCAAAGACAGAGATGTAGTCAAGTTCGTGTGGAAGAACATCATCTGCCGACATGGGTTACCTTCTGAGATTGTGACAGACAACGGATCTCAATTCATTTCGGCAAAGTTCACTAACTTTTGTTATGAATGGAAGATGCGCGTGAGCAAATATACTCCTCGAAACCCACAAAGAAATGAGAAGCAGATGCGACAAACAAGAAGATCATAGATGGTATAAAGAGAAGCCTTTCGGAAAAGAAAGGAAATTGGGCTTCTGAGTTAGATGGCCTGCAATGGTCACATCGCAAAACGCTGAGATGCTAAACCGAACGAACTCCTTTCTCTCTTTCTCACAGAATGGAAGCAATGGCCCCAGCAGAAGTAGTGGTACCAACTTTGCATCGAGAATGTTTTCCCGAAGACGAAAGTTCAAACAGTGAAGAAATGGAAACTAGTATTGACGACTTGGAGGAAGAACGCAACGAAGCATTTCTTAGAGTGCAGAACTATCAATAGCAAGCTACAAAGTACTACAATAAGAAAGTGCGTGGAAGACACTTTGCAGCAGGAGATCTAGTACTTCGAAAAGTGTTTAAAAACACGGTTGAACTCATCGCGGGTAAACTCGGCACCAACTAGGAAGGATCATATATCATCTGCGAAGTCGTAAAACTAGGAGTCTACAAGATCGCGACTATGAAAGGAGAGATGATTCCACGAAGTTGGAACTCCATCAACTTGAAGCAATATTACTATGGAAGACACGCCAACTTGGCGACTTAGATGCATTACTTGAAGCATCCTAATCTACTTAATTATGTAATCAGAACTACATCTTGTCTTGATCCCTATGAAGTACAACTAAAACTAAATAAAATTTTCATAAGTTCCCATCTTAGGTTCAGCAAAAAAAAAAAAGGAAACGAGTTACACTCTTACTCCCGAAAAAGACAAGATCATAAAACCTCACCAAGATGGAATTCTCATTAATAATAAAGCCAAGTTTCAAACCCCACGTAAGCTGAGACTTAGTTTCTCGCAAATCTCAAAACTGAGACCAAGTTATCACAAATACGGGATCAAAATTCTCACTAAAAAATAAAGCATAGCTTTAAACAGATCTTATCAAAAGTCGAGTCTTAAAATCTCGCCGAGTTAAAGACTCACCAAAAAATTCTATAAAATCTTTGGCAAAAGCATAAATATATTCATTTAAACCCAAGTTTTAAATCTCGCTCGTATTTAAGTCGAGTCTTAAACCTCGCACAATTGAAGCTGAGTCATTAAAATCTCGCCGAGTCCCTAAAGTCTCGCTCGTATCTAAGTCGAGTCCAAAATCTCGCTCGCATTTAGCCGAGTCTAAACCTCGCTGAATCCCTTCTCGCTCGTATTTAGCCTAGTCAAAAACCTCACACAAGCTATGCTGAGTCTAATTCTCGCTCAAAAATATAAACTTCGCACGGACATAAGCAGAGTCAACTAAACTCTGCCAAAGCCAAAGATCCTAGTCATAACTAATTGAGTCCTAAAACTTCATTGAGTGAAACTTCGAAATTTTCCAAACGAAAGAGAGGTAGAAGAGCAAAATATCATACATTCAAAAGTTAAAGGCATTGTTTTTACAAATCTCTCGTAAAAGGAAAAATAATATATTCTTAC
Organism: Lepidium africanum; assembly: GCA_900406405.1. NCBI lineage: Eukaryota > Viridiplantae > Streptophyta > Magnoliopsida > Brassicales > Brassicaceae > Lepidium > Lepidium africanum. The sequence goes on from OVAX01000023.1 coordinate 30,394, forward strand.
AAAAGAAAAACAAAAAAAAAAGAAGAAAAACTAAGCGCCACTCTTGGCCCGCTCAACTGAGTTGTCCTTGTCGGCTACCTTTGAAAAAAATAATATCTTTTTTGAGCCATACCAATCGATACCCCGAATTGGAACATAGACAACTTTGAAATCCTTTGTACTAACCTTTGGGCAATCACCGTTCACAGGATCAGCCACCTCGTTCGGGTCTGCCTTGAACGCAACCACCTTATTCCAAGCCAAAGAAGCTTCCTCTAGAAGGGAAGACTCACAAAACTCGCAAAGCATGACTAAGTCATCTGGATGCAAAGTCCTGACAACCTCCTTGTCAACGATCACCTTAGTATTTACGAGACCAGAAACCCCAAACGACATGATCTTAGGGTTAACTGGGTTCTTCTTCTTAAGCATGCACTGCAAGAGATGGTCATAGCCGCACATCTGAGCATAACCCAGGCAAGCGGTCAAGATTGAATCAAGGAAGTCGAAGCGATCTGATATCCTTCTAAGGCGTTCAGCCAAGGAACCTGAAACAGAATTCGTCAGCACCTCAAACATATGAAAGGTTGAAAATACTTAGCCTTACCTTTAAAGGGGCCTATGCCATCCTGGAGTGTGGAGATCACGACTTGGTGTTTCTCTACCGCCCGAAAAGTAGTGTTTCGGAACTCCGAAGTAGAATTTAAAGTATCCTTAGGAGCAGAAATCTACTTTTCATACTTAAGAGATTTCAAGCGCTCTGCCTCTAACTAGGATCTGACCCGAGTTAAATCAGTTTGAACCACCACCAAAGAAGATTTAGCCTCCGCCGCCTCATGATGAAATTTCTCTAGTTGCTTGGATATCTCAGTAAACTAGTGGGCATTCTCGGCCTCGGCGGCCATAGCCTTCTCCTTCCCATAAAGAACCCAGTTCATTGGGGCAATCATTTGAAGAAAGGAAGGAAGCAAAAGCAGGAGAGTCAGAAGTAAGCCAAGTCGGATAAGACAAAATTATGTATTAAAGACTAACCGAGAACGTCGACTTTGCTGTCTCAATGTACTCCTCCCTGTTGATCATCTCGGAGACTGGAAGAAGGGCTTCAACAGTATGCCTAAGGAAACACATCAAGTCGGCCCCCTCCATCTTGCAGTCCTTGATCGGGGCCGACTCCTCGAAAGCATACTTGAACCAAAAGTCCCCAGAAGTTTTGCTTCTTTTGTTGGAAGGGACTTCGGCAAGAGGAAGAAGCTTCTTACATTTGGTTGTTGCCATCTGAACAACCTCAAGAGCAGCAGCGCGACCTGGTATCACCGAACAGCGTCTAATAAACTTGTCGCCTAAACGCTTAGCAAAAGGGATTTTGCGAGAAATGTTACCTTTAACGGTGGAGTCGGCTGCCGATTTCTTCTTCTCGGTCTTTTTCTTCAGACCTGAGGAACCAGATGGAGACATGGGGGATTTTAGATCTTGAGATTTAACAAGGGTTTTTGTTTTCTTCTTCTTGTAAGACGGGGAACCCAAGGAACCCGTATTGACCTTCTCAGAAAGGTCAGCCTTAGCCTCAGGGGCCGAAATATCAACTTCTTGAGACTCCAAATCGATAATAGGAGCCTTGGGAACTTCAGATGGCTACACCGCGGCAGCTGATTCCTCTTCGAGGATGGGATCAGTAGGCAGGAGAGTACCGACTTCAATAGGGGAAGTCGGGATGTCTCCAAGGATAGCATCCAGACCACCAAAGACATTGGGCATAGCAAAGTCGTCAACCCTCATGTCGGCTTGCAGAACTCCTGAAAGAATAAACGGCAATCAGACATCAATTTAAGACTATGAATGCCTATTTTGTGAATAGAATAACCAATGATTTACCCCTTGGATAGCGAGAAGCAGTTCTCTTGAGAAGATCATCCGGCAAAAATTTCCAATTAAGCTGAGGAACACTGAAAAGTTTGTTCAACTGTTCCTGGTGTTTGGGAAGATGAGGGCGAACAGCTGCAGACAAATGCTTAACTGCAAAACAAAATAGAGAAATATAAATACCCGAAAAGCAAGTAATAACAAAACATCATCACTCCCAGAAATCTACCAAGTGTCCTGGCCCAAGAAGTATGAAACTCCAAAGGTCTACGCGGACGAAAAGCATTTTCAGGATGAACAAAACTGTATCGATTCTTCCAATCTGTAACTTTAGAATTCACCTCATCAAAAAACCGAAGGCCAATTTTAGCTTTGGCAAAGAATGTCCCTTTCGAGGCATTGACTTCACAAAAATTAGTCATATCATCAAATAACCGAGTTGAAACATCAACTCCCGCCTCGCTGCCGAGAATCAATACCCCCACGATATTTGCAACTCCAGAAACTCCAAGCTTAGTCATCGCGATCCTCCGAGCATAGCAATACCTTGGGAGGAGATCTGGGATCGGAAACCACACCTTGGATTTCGTAAATCACCAATCATAGATGGTGACATAGCCTCCGGAAGAGTCCCAGGTCGGAAGTTGGAATCAGGAAGTTTAATGTCGACATCCCCCATCTCGGGATACGAAGCATAAAGTTTCTCTAATCTCCTCGAATTGATAGTCGATGGCCCAATATCGAGTTCATCGTGCCAATCATCTAAATTGCTAACTGGACTATTTGAGAAATACATATCTATGTATTCCTGAGTTCTACTACTACTAGAAGCTGAAGAAGAATCGGAATTGGAGTCAGAATTTTTGAAATTAGACTCAGATCTATCCTTTTCCGTGATGATAGTATATAAAAGACGAAATAAAGTACCTCGAAAATTAAAAGTAGAGAGAGAAAGAAGAGAGAGAAGTTACCTCGTGAATCTCGGATGAAAGTAAAAAATAAAAAAATTGGAGTGGTATTTATAGAAAAGTTGTGGAAGTCGAATTAGCGTGAAATGATGACTCACGGAAACCAAAGAAACCGCTTAGTAACCCAATCGCAGAATGACACGTGGACCGAAGATTCTAGAAGCGAAGAAACTCCCTGACTCGGAAACTCGACAACAATTTTCTGTGTCTGGGCAGGGACAATTGTTGGAGGTGGATCCGAGATCCTACTTTGGTCCACGGGAAACAATGGACCAAATGCTAAGTATTGAACTCATCAAGTATATCAAAGTCTTAACTCGGAAGCACGTTGAACCTTGAAGGAAGTCGGGCGACACGTCAGCAAGCAAAGAAATAGAAATTTTTCTATTCCGACATTGAAAATTTTCGAAAATCTAGCAAAAATCTTCTAGATACAATCTTATCTAGAAATTTGTATATTTTCTTTTATTCAATCTACTTCGTAACCGCCTCTATGATCTATAAATAGAGGAGCGGATCCTTCAAAAAGGGGATCGGTTTTTCGACACACACACTAAGCTAAAAAACTGTACTAGACAATCATCTTCTTCTTTGCAATACACTTCTTTTCTTCAAAGCTCTCAAGAATTCTTTCCCAATTTTCGCTCTCTTTTATCAGAATTTTGGATTTAACCTATTGTGTTATAACCGGTTCGAACACCATCCTGTGTAAACCACCTCACACCATGCGGTCTTCTATTTCCAGTTTTCGAAAAATAAACAATTTTTATAACAGTAAATATATATATATATATATATATATATATCTTATATATTAAAGCGGGAGATACTTTCATTTTGATCGTGTTTAAAACTTTAGGATAAAAATTAACCTATAGTTCATAACAACCCTTAAAAATAGTCTTGAGATATGTTTTGTTACAATTTTTAAAAATTCAAATTTAATAAAATTTAATAGATAAATCTCAAAAAGAAACTAAATCTTAATAAAAACATATCGGTTACAAATTCGATTATTAATTCTATTATGGTTCGGGTTTAGATTCGATTTTTTGGGTACATAGATTTACGATACATTATGATACTTTATCGAGTTTGGTTCACCTACTTTGGTATTTTTGGTTTAAGAAATATTCAGATTTTTTTTTCCGTATAGATTTTGGTACGGTATAAATCGAGTTCGGGTTCGGGTATTTTTACATAAAAAATTTAATAGAAAAACTAAAATTTGATTCTTGATTTGATTCTGGTTCGGGTTTGATTTTGGTTTTTCAAATACATATATTTAGGACTCATTAAGAGTTTTTGTCATTTTTTTTCGGGTTCGGTTTCTCTGATTTGCGTTGATTTTGATTTTGTTTTTAGACCTTTAAAAAACTATCTAGAAAACTATATTCAAAATATTAACACAGATTTAAGAACTATATAAATACGAATTAAAAAAACAATCAAATTTCACGCTATAGCCTGAGTATAATCCTAGTATATATTATTTTTAATGCATTCATGTTACTCTTCATTCACGTAGGTAGCTTTCATGTATTATAAATGTATTCAAGTACGCATGCAGTCTCATATAAAATATATTTATATCTAGCAAATGTGTAATTTATACAATAAATGTATAATTTATATAATAGATAATAAATAACGAAATAGGTAATAATAAATTTATATATATATATATGCTATAAATAATAATAAAATAGTAAATTATAAATAATGTTATTAGAGTATGAAAATATAAATCATATCAAATAACAACTTAATATAACCCTTAATATAATTAATTTATAAATTATCAGTTATAATTAATATGATAATTGAATATTATAATTGAATATATGATTTATAAGTTATAATTAATATATAGGATTTACAAAAAAAATTAATTTATTATATTATTTACTACAAAACTGCACTGCTTATATATTTTCACCAATCGTATATTACAAAAACCGCACCGCTTATTAAAACCGTACTTGTATCACCGTACTTTGTTCCGCACCACCAAAACTACAATTACCAATCAGACCTTTAATTTTTTTTTAAACCACAAATTATTTCACTTTTTTGATGATTGGTGGAATATTAAAAATCCTCCCGCATACAGTAAAATCCGTCCCGCTTTCTTTAACACCAATCACACCCTAAATATAAAATATTCTTACATAATCAAACAACCAAAAATCATGATCTTCACTTAAAACGATGGTGAACTACAAATCTTTCTCAAATTTTGGTCGAGGATAGTTCATTCTTAAATCAGCTCAAGAAAATTTGATATGTAATTTGGGAAATTCTGTATTTTAATATCCGTTTTCTCTTTAAATTATAATGGCCAAATTGTAATTATATACCTTTTACAAAAATTCTGATATTGCTCACATAATAATCAATTACGTTAGTAATAACATGATCCTTTTTGGACTTTTTTTAGTCCTTCTTTCGTTTTTATTACCACCAAATTCATAAGTCTTAAATTACAAGTTCCCATGATCAGCGGCGGATGCACATTATGAGTGTATAGGACATGTACCTCATACAAATTTTTTAATTTTTCTTCACATTTGTTCTTGTTTTTTATTTCTAATGTATTTTTTAAAAACTTTTATACACTAGTACCTCAGATTAAAAATAGTTCTAGATCTGCTACTGCTCATGATCTCGTTTCATACTTCCTAGTTTTGTATTATGTTGTCTACACATATATGATTCATAAACAAAAATTAGAAGAAATCATATAAATTTATTTAAAACCCTTATTATTGCTCACTCATAGTTAGTTCATAAAATTGAATTAATAATTCAACATTAATCCTTAGTCCAATTATACATAAGCTTCTCTGACTTACTATTTTCTAGACAAGTAAATAGCATCATCATGTGAATCTCATAAGTACATTGCTCCACATCTACAAATCTCTTATGATACTCTGTTGTAGTCCTTTTCGTCATATCACAATTGAATCTAGTCGTAAAAGCTACACTATCTGTAGAAGTTATAAATTCGAATTAAGGTATAAAACGATTAAGAACAAAAAGAATTACACAGAGTTGAGACCGTAGTTTAGTTACTTTAACTCAATAAACGCCCGTGGTATCTCGGGTTAATGCGTTTTTGAGTCTCATGATAGAACTGTGACTAGACCGGTCGACGAACACCGACAAACGGAATATGCGAACTGTGTTTACTCTACACTCTCGAACTAAGGGACGGTGAAGGATTGTTTTTCTCGAGTTTTCGTTTTCTTTCTATGGAATGAGAGGAGAAGCTCGGTTTTTATAGGAGGAAGAGCAAGCACGTCCATTTAATACCGAATCTCGAAGATCACGCTGTCATTGAAGACTGAATCTCGTTACGTTTAATGCTTTGTTTGAACCCGAGCGTAACGGGAGGCATTAAACGCAAGGCAAGAATCGCGGAACATTTAAGAGTCTTTAATACGAGATCTTCGCCATTAAAGCTCAATCTTTCCCATCGGTTTGACCCAAAAAGAACACGCGCATTGTGGGTCAAAGGCCCACATTCCCCCGAACACGAGCACGGCACGGCACGGCGGCGGCGGCGCGCACGTGTGGTGTTTTCCTTCTCTCCTCCAATCTCTCTAAACTAGTCTACAAGTATAATAATATATATACACATGCAAAATAGTTTATCTTACCAATGTGGGACATTTACTCATTTCTCATTCAACTTATAACCAAGATAAGTCCATTAAGCCTTTGGGCTTAATAACAAAATTGTTGGTCCAACGACAATTAAAATTGTATGTCGGACCTGTAAAATTCAAAAAATGCATCGTTGTCTCTAAATTTTCAATGAATTTTGAGGGTACTCTTACTTATATCAAAATTGTTTTGAAAAACTAAAGTATTTTTATGACATTTAGCTATAGCTTCATTCGATTCAAGGTCAAACAAATGTACGAAACAAAACACTATATATGAGATTCATTGTTTAAAATAAATCTTACTATACTTGAGAGAAAAGCAAAATATATGGTTTTTTTAGACATTTTATGTTTTTTTCCAAGTCAATCTCATCAATAATTGCTTTGACTCTCTCTTTGGTTTCATATTTTCATTCCATTTTGGCATATTTTTTTAAAATATGTTTCTTATTTTTTGGTCAAACACTTTGATTCATTGAATATCTTTATATTACTTTGTTGTGCAAGTGCTTAATTTACTTTTCTTGTCATTAAATAGGTTTAAATTACCAACAAAAATAGTATTGACTAATTATAATTCTTTTTGGCTATTTCTCAAACAGTTGGTAAAACTTAACAACAATAAAGTGTTACTAATTTTTGCCAAAAATATTATTTACTAATTTTTGCTTGTTTGATATTAAATTATAGTAAGTGTGAAAGAAAAAACCTATTTCTATATATAAAATCTAAATTTGATTTAAAATTTTCGTTAAACACACATAAATGAGATGAATTGGGAGAATGAAATTTACGAAAATGTAAAAAAGCTTAGCTGGCAAGTAGCATTTAGCCTAGTGGTATGCGGTAAGTCCACTAAAGGCAGGCACACTTGTACATCCAAGGATCGAGTCCTACTTCCTACATTGTGCAGGAACTTTGACTAATAGGTCGACCAGTTGTGGCTGATTGTTGACAAAAAAAAACACGCTTAGCTGTTAAATATAACATAAACCTATTATATGTTTTACATAACATTTTTTCCTTCCTACAAAGCTTTATATATGAGTTTTATGTAAAGAATCTTCAAAGTGACTAGTTTTTTCAGTTTAACCCTCTAAATAAAACTTCATATGAAATGAAATCTCAAAAGAAAAGCCAAGTTAAGTAAAAAAAACTAGAATAAGCTACAAAAAAAAACTACCAAAAACAAAAAAGAAAAAAAAACACAACCCAATCGAAAAACTAAACTTTTTGACGTTTGCAAATTATTTCTACTCAAAATTTTGCTACGCGTTATGAATTCGCTCGGCTACTGAATAGCACCTAGCTAATAAATTGGAAATTGTGCAGAGATTAGTTGGGAATTTATGGAATGGTGTTTATTAAAATTTAATATATAAATTGTATAGAAGAACCAAAATGTGTAGGTTGGTCTAGTGGTAAAATTAGTTCTAATCCTTGTTCTAAATCTCGGCCAGAAAAACGCTGATCGGTAATGTACCAAGGCGAATTGAAGCTATTCGGCCAAAAAATTGGATATCTCAAAAAGCATGAAGAGTTTTGATATTTTTGTGTTAGAAATCGATTTTTATGCATGAAATCTCTTATTCTTTAGTAGATTTAGATAAGTATAGTCTAACTATTCAAAAAAACGATGAAAGTTTCAACAATGGCGGCTCAAATTAGGGTTTCAGTCTTCAGAGTCATGAAGAAGATGAAGGTGCAATTACCTTTATACCATTTGTAAAGTTAAGGGTTAAAATCTCACAAAATGCAGTTGTGAGACTAGAATCAGTCACACTGAAGGCGAGTTTAGTGCCTCAACCACTATGCCATATTGTATTTCGATGTTATGATCTACAAACTATACTTCAAGTCATGGGTTTGACTCCTGGTTTTCAACTTTTAGCTCCATTTTTTTATCATTTACTTAAATAAAGAGGTAAAAATGATTTTTCTCTTTCATCTTTTACCTTAGAATTTTTTTCCTGTAAACCCTAGATATGTGGCTGTTGTCGATGTTTTTCATTCTTTTCATGTTATTTCTTTATATTTATGTATAAAACTTACAGATCTGATACTAGATATTGATTGTTAAGTGAAAAACGTGAGTTTGAACCCCAAACAAAAGAAAAAAAGGTGAAAAATATGATTTTTACAAAGTCCCAATATTTTTGTCCAATTTAATGAAAACGCCATGGTCCTTCACCGAACGACGTCTTTCCGCCGTATAATCGGTCGCCGCAACCGCGATTTTGAACATGGGCAACATCAATAACAGCATCCAAACCTTGAAGTTTAAGCATAATTATCAAATCTTGAAGAGCAGGTTTCAAACCATTGACAAATATATGCTTTAAATCCAAATCAGTCAAATGAGGAGTTTGAGTAGAGAGTTCATAAAATTTTGTAAGAAACTTAGCTAAATATCCAAATTGTTGTAATGCAAGCAATTTCCCGCCACAAGTACTTTGCTCACTGAACTGAAGCAGCAAATAAATCTTAGAATTGAACCAAAAGAGAAAGGGTTGACGAGTAATACGCCAATTGTACGAACTAAAAACAAGTCCATTAAGACTTAAGGGATATATTATGAGTTTCTGTTCTTCACAGTAGTTATCGACACAGAAAAAATGCTCAACCTGAGCGAGCCATCCAAAAACATTGACACCTTCAAAGACTAGCATCTCCACTTTCTCAAACATTGATGCTCAACAAGCCATCTCTCCATACACTTTGTACCCCTCTGACAATCCGGGTGCATTGATTATTTATGTTCTTCTTCGTGGCAATAATTACATTGAGTAGGCCACAAAGCTTTCTAATTCTCTACAAGCGAAGCAGAAGATTGGATTCATCAATGAATCTATTCACAAACCTCCTGCTGATCTGGATCTCTCTTGTTGGGTTTCGACAAATTCCATGATCATCGGGTTGATTTGTACTTCGATTGATCCGGCAATCCGTTCTACTATCCCTCATGTTTGAGATGCTTATCGCCTTTGGGAATCTCTTCAAGTTTGTTTCTTTGTGAAGAATGGTGTACGACGTTAAATTGTCACTGATAATATTACAAATTGCAAACAAAATGGCCAATTTGTTGTAGAGTACTTTGGTCTCCTTTCTAAGCTTTGGGAAGAACTTCAGGAGCTCAAAACTAGTGCCTTGTGTACTTGTGCTACTTCTGCTGATATTGAGCATGACCGTGGGGAAGCAAAGTCTCACAAATTTCTCTTTGGGCTCAATGACTCTCGCTTCGGCACGATTCGCTCTCAAATAATCAACAAGGAACCACTCCCTTCGTTGAATGCTATCTACTCTCGGGTTAATCGTGATGAACAACATATTAACTCGGTTTGTCAGAAAGAAGTTTTGCTATGATGTTGTAGGGTGTTATGTCCATACGAAATTTTCCACGCCTTCAACATCTACTGTTACTGCAGCTGCTGTCTCTACCTCTCACAATCGTGAACGTTTCCACACTCACTGTAATCGCCAGGGATATGAAACTACAAAATGTTTTCTTCTACATGGATTTCCAGATTGATATCTTGAGCAACAACAACAATCCAATTCTCATGGTATGGGCAATGCCCGTGGTCGAGGTGTTGTACGTCAACTTCTGGTGGACGAGGACATGGTCGCTTAAATGCTTCTAATGTGACTATTGTTGGTGCAACGCCTCTCCCAATCTCAAACAAAGTGGCTACTCTTATTTCTCTTCTTTGAAATCAACAAACCAATGTCATCACTGATCGTGTGTTAGGTAAACCAAATTTCAATGATATTATTATCGATATTGGTGCCTCTAATCATATAACAGGAGACAAAAGTATTTTAGACAACACTTGGTCCATTCTACCTTCTCCTGTTACTTTTCCAGATGGACAATGCTCTCATGCAACTCAAGTTGGAACATTAGCTTTGAATAACAAATTTTCTCTACAAGATGTTCTTTACATTTTGGACTTTCATTTAACTTTGCTTTCTGTTTCATAATTATTGAAACAAACCGGGTGTATTGCCATATTTACTGATACATTGTGTATACGAAGACCCTAATTGGAGTCGGTGAAGAGAGAAAAGGATTTTATTACTATACGGGTGTCAAGGTTGCTCGAGTTCATTATGTCTCTCTGATTGCTCCAGTTGTTCTTTGGCATCGTCGTCTTGGTCATCATTCTCAAAAAGTTCTAAATTCGTTTCCATTTTTTAATAAATCCGATGTTGTTTTGGGTCAAATGGAGTTTTGTGACATTTGTTCTCGAGCCAAACATACTCATAATGTTTTTCATGAAAGTTCTAATAAAGCTATTGCACCGTTTCCTTTGATTCATTGTGATGTCTGGGGTCCATATCGGACTAAATCAAATTGTGGTGCTGCTTATTTTCTAAAAATTATCGATCATTATTCACGAGCAGTCTGGATATTTTTGATGCTAGCAAAATCTGAAGTCTCCTCCATCTTACAGAATTTTTGTTCCATGAGTAATCGGCAATTCAACAAAAATGTACAAGCTGTGCAAACTAATAACGGAATGGAGTTTATGGCTCTATCTTCTTTCTTTCGCAAACAAGGGATTTTCCACCAGACATCCTGTGTTGACACTCCACAACAAAATAGGCGTGTGGAGCGTAGACATCATCACATTCTGGATGTTGCTCGATCTTGTCTCTTTCAAGCACAATTACTTATTCATTTTTGGGGTGAAAGTATCCTTACTGTAGCCTACATTATTAAATTCATGCCTACTCCTCTACTTGATGGAAAAACCCTATACGAGTTACTTCATGGCTCACCTCCTCAGTATGATTCTCTCCGAGTGTTTGGGTGTCTATGTTATGCTCACCATCGTGGTCATGACAAAGACAAATTTGGTGATCAAAGTTGCAAGTGTTTGTTTTTAGTTTACCCACTGGGCAAAAAAGCATGGAAGCTATATGACATTAAGCGTGAAGAAATATTCAATAGTCGTAATGTGGTGTTTATGGAACATGAGTTTCCGGGTTCATCACTTGATGTTACGGCTGATCCGCTTCCACCAAACCTCACTACTACGGTCGTTGATGATTGAGCTCCAATATCTTCGACATCTACACTACAGCCGCCACCTATGGTCCAATTACCAACGGCTATATCTGCTCCAAATGACGTACAAATCACATCAGCACCATTGATTCTACATTGCCTTCCGCATCAACGCCAATCACACCATCCACTATAGTTCAACCTATCTCTAATGATACAGTTACTAAGCCAGATACACATACTTCTCCTGGTTTACCACAGTTACTTAGTCGTGGACATCGTCAACGAAAACCTTTTGTTCTACTCAAGGAATTTGTGACAAATTCAGCTTCTATAGTAATAAACTCTTCTCTCACGTCACCATCCTCTGATTCGGTTCTTCTACTACGGCTTCAGGTAACATTACATATCATATCTCTAATTATGTCTCTGACACTTCTTTTTCTCCCAGCCAAAAAGCATTTCTTGCTGGACATAATTCGTGTGGTGTAATTCTATGAACGATGGACATAATTACCTTCAACAAAATCACACTTGGATTGAAACCACACTACCTCCAGGAAAAAAGTTATTGGTTGCAAGTGGGTCTACCGCATTAAATATCATTCTGATGGTAGCATATATCGTCACAAGTCAAGATTGCTAACTCTTGGAAATTGTCAAACCGAAGGTGTTGATTTTTATAATACTTTTGCTCTGGTAGCAAAGCCTTCTACTATACATGTTCTACTTGAAATAGCTGCAGCAAAGCGTTGGGAAGTTCATCAAATGGACGTGCATAATGCATTTTTACATGGTGATTTGGAAAAAGAGGTTTATATGAAGCATCCTCCAGGTTTTGAGAGTTCCGATCCAACCAAAGTATGTCCCTTGAATAAACCTATCTACGGGCTCAAGCAAGCACCAAGATGTTTGTTCTCCAAGCTTAGCCTCGCCTTGTTACAGTATGGTTTTCAATAAAGCAAAGCCAACACATCACATTTTTACTACATGCGTTATAAGGTCACTCTTCATATTCTTATTTATGTCGATGATTTCGTTATTGCCTGCAACGATATCTCTACTATGAAGCTTTTCAAGAATTATTTGGGGCAGTGTTTTCACATGAAGGAATTAGGTAAACTCAAATATTGATTGGGCATTGGAGTTGCTAGGAACTCTGAAGGGTTCAATCTATCTTAACATAAATATGCTCTTGATATCATTTCCAAAACTGGGTTGTTGGCCGCTACACCTTCCTCAGTTCCAGTTGACACAAATCACAAGTTGTCGCTTGCTATAGGTTCCCCGACTGCTAATCCTCAAGCGTATCGTCGTTTGGTGGGTCGCTTGATTTATCTCACTTTTACACGGCCTGAACTATCATATATTGTTCAGGTCTTATCCTAGTTTATGCAAGCACCATTGAGGCTCATTGGATAGCTGCTTTACGTGTTATAAGATATCTCAAAGGTTGTCCTGCTCAAGGCATCTCTTGCATTCAGATTCTTATTTAAAACTCCAACCATACTACGATGTTGATTAGTCTGCATGTCCCCTCACACGTCGGTATCTTAGCGCCTATATATTTCTTGGTAACTCTCCAGTCTCATGGAAGACAAAGAAGCAACGTACAGTTTCTATGTTCTCAGCAGAGGCTGAATACCGTGACATGGCATACACTCTCAAGGAGCTCAAGTAGCTAAAAGAACTACTTTCTACAATTGGTGTTACACATGAGGAAACAATGAAACTCTTTTGTGACAGTAAATCTGCTCTTCACATCGCTGCAAATTTGGTATTTCACGAAAGAACGAAACATATTGAGAGATTGCCATTTTGTCCGAGATGCTCTTATGTCTAAGCTCATCACTACCAAACACATTTCAATTTAAGAACAACCTGCTGATTTGCTTACTAAGGCTCTTTATGCTTCTACATTTACTTATATTCTCTCCAAGTTGAGGATTCAAAATATCTCACCGCCAACTTAAAAAAGGATATTGAGATATATTGTTGTATACTTGTATAGTTACATGAATATCCTTATGGATAACTAGGTTAATATATATTGACATCATAAATACTTTACGATATGATGTCAATACAATCAAGCACCTTTTTTCAAACTTTATGATGTCAATACAATCAAGCACCTTTTTTCAAACTCTATATCTTCCTTCATTTAAATTTATAAGAATACCCTTAAACAAACAAACAAAATATTCTCGCTCGTCGTCTCTCCTAGTTCCCCTATACTAATCCAACTTTCTTAATGTTTCAGCTAAATTATAAGGAGTGCTTAATGGATTCGGATTTAAAGAACTGAAGCCCATTATCACATAAAGGCCCAGGAACTCGAAACTTGAAGTGATTGGATCAGCAAACTTTCACAATTGGAGAGGACAAGAAATTAAATTTTGAGAAAGACGAATATTGGACACTTTCACCCAATTCTATCTTTTGGTCATTTGGTGCTTCATTGATTTAGGTTTGTGAAAATTGGGTTGTTCTCCTTTTGTTTGTGATTGTTTATATAGCCACCACCAGGCCGTTCTAGACTTTGTATCATCTTTCTTATACAATTTAAACAGAAAACTAAAAGCCATTGAGTAAAAAAGATCAATTTATTTTGCAAAAAAATTATTATTTTAAACATTTTATGCAGAAAAGGATTACATTTTTTGTCTACTTAAAGAGAATAATTTTTGTTTATAACAATTGAATCGATAAGAATTGAATTGAGCTATAGTCAATTTCTCTCTCAAAAATCTAATTATATTACTTAGAGCAAATGCAGTAAGAAGACTATTAGAGATGACACGTACTCATTTGAGCCGTCCCGCAATTTCATTTCTAGTGTGTTGGTGACTGTTATCATTTTTAACGTCAAATACGCGAATTTAACGTTACCAATCAAACGCTTTATCTTACAACTGAAAGTCATGTATTATTGCCGACAGCATATATAACAAAGGCTCTGACGCTCCGTGAATGTGACAAGTAAGTGGCCGACCATTTATGGTATATATTCACGTCCCACTCCACGACAAATTATACACACGATCCATATCCTTTAATCCATCGTTGAGGACACGATTCGTCGTTTATTAAAGAAAAGTTATTAGGATGCTCCAATATGTATTTATCTACAAGGCTCCTTGCACAAATTTTGATTTTGACATCTTCCTATCATTTTTTAAATAATATTTATTTTAAAGTACTAAACTTTATTAGTATGTGAAGAAAACTAAAACAAAAAATTAGATTTCCTCTTTCCTTTTTGTAAATTAATTGTAGCCGACCATTTGTGGCAATCAAGAAAGGGATCGGCGTGATTTTCATGGTATTTTATCTTATGTATTTCTCTATTATATTAGGTTGCAAATACATCATAAATCAGTATTTCAAATTATTAGATTATATACAGTGGTTTTGTTTTTAAACATCCTCCGCATCATCTTATTTTCTTCCAAATCAATTCTCTTTTCCACCTCAAAATTCAACACTCATTAAGATTTTGTTTAATAAAATTCAACACCATACCCCACTAATTTTATTTTATATTTCTATTTTATATTTGTGTTTTTATTTTTATGTTTATAGATAATAAAAATTTAAAATAGAAAGAATCATTTTAAAACAAAGAAAAATATGAAAACTTAACATACAAATACTATACAATTAATAAAACACACATAGTTTAGTAATTATTAAAGCAAAACACACTTACATTATTATTTGGACAAAAACAAAGACGAATTATTAAAGTAGAAGACAGCAAAGCACAAACATGCATTATTAAAGACAATGACAAAATACAGCTACACATTATTAAAGTAGAAATGACAAAGCAAATGCACACATTATTGAAGTAGAAATGACAAACAATATTATTGAAAATATCAGCACACTTGACAATAATTAATTGCCAAATAGATCATTGGTAAGCTTTTCCAACATTTTGTTTTGGTGGTCATCGCGATGCTCTTTTTCAGTTAGCTTCAAATACATTTCCATTTTCTTCAATTTGTTTGCCTCTTCTTGGTTCATGGATATTTTGTCCAATCGTTCCAACTCTTGCTCCTTGAATTGTTTAAAAAAGTTCCACTTTCGTTGACCACTTCCAAAGTTGCGGCCTAACCTTTCTTTTTACCCTTCTTTTTAGCTGCATCTCTCCCATTGGACGAACATTGGATCCCACAGAGTTAGAATCACTTGCATCACTCTCACGGGATCTCTTAAATCCACTACTTGTTGATCCAGTATTTCCTCATACCTGATTACCATAATGTGGTTGATCATGAACAGTGTGCCATTCTTTCATTAAATTGAAGTTTTTATCACCACCACTTGAATATAATTCATGCACTTTTTCCAATACGTCATTCTTTGACCACCTGCTTTATTGCATACGCTTAGCATTATCGTAAGCTCCAATCCATTTTCCCAATATTTTGTTGATGTAGTTGTAATGATTTCTGCAAGAGTTGCCATCACGCGGAGCATCAAATGAGCAGTGATCATTACAATAGTCAGCAATTTTACCCCAATATGATTCACTTTTTTATTTCTACCAATGATGATGTCCGTCCCATATTTAATCCACCCACTCAATAGCACCAAATTTGCTCTGTGGTCTATTTGATGCATTTCTAGTGAGCATGAGTTGAATTTTTGCATTTGAAGTACTTTCATGAACATCGATCATACCACCAAAAGCCATTTGTGTAGAAAATTTGAGAAAATCAATTGGTCATACATTTGTCCAATCGTTCCAACTCTTGCTCCTTGAATTGTTTAAAAGAGTTCTAGTCTTCGTTGACCACTTCCAAAGCTGCGGCCTTGCCTTTCTTTTTACCCTTCTTTTTAGTTGCATCTCTCCCACTGGACGAACACTGGATCCCACAGAGTTAGAATCACTTGCATCACTCTCATGGGATCTCTTAGATCCACTACTTGCTGATCCAGTATTTCCTCATACTTGACTACCATAACGTGGTTGATCATGAACAGCGTGCCATTCTTTCATTAAAATTGAAATTTTTATCACCACCACTTGAATATAATTCATGCACTTTTGCCAATACGTCATTCTCTGACCACCCGCTTTGTTGCATACGCTTAGCAATATCGTAAGCTCCAATCCATTTTCCCAATAATTTGTTGATGTAGTTGTAATGATTTCTGCAAGAGTTGCCATCACAGGAGGATCAAATGAGCAGTGCTCATTACAGTAGTCAACAATTTTACCCCAATATGATTCACCTTTTTGATTTCTGCCAACAACGTTGTCTGTCCCATATTTAATCCACCCACTCAATAGTACCAAATTTTGCTCAGTGGTCCATTTGACGCATTTCTGGTGATCATGAGTTGAATCTTTTGCATTTGAAGTACTTTCATGAACATCGGTCATACCGCCAAGAGCCATTTGTGAAGAAAATTTGAGAAAATTAATTGGTCCAACATTTGAAACCATTTCATTACCCGTTGACATAGAATAAAAATGGGTTATTTGAGATGGATATGACATCATAGATCCATAATATGGATGATAATTTGGAACAACGGATGACATAAAAAAGTTTGGTGGAATACCATAGTTTGGTACGTTTTGGGGTTGGTAGGAAGATTGATTTTGAAGTTGATAATTGGTAAAGATTTGGTAGTTAAAAGATAATTAGAAGAATTTTGAGAGGGGTTATTATTAGGCACTATTTCCCAAAAAATAGATTTATAACAAAAATATAATAGAAAAGATATTTTTTGTGTATGTCTGAATTGAGTGAAACTAATCTCTATTTATAGCGAATAAAAAATGATAAATTTTGGTATAAATTTCATAAAATTATATTAAATATTTTATAAGATAATTGTTCACAAATGATTGAGGTGAAAAAAAAATATGTAATCTCTATAACGAATCACAACGCGACATGTGTCTTATCTATTTATTATTAAAAATTAAAAAAAAACGAAACGTGACACGTGGCATGGAACTGAAAATTAACGCAGTTGAATTGATTCAACACTGCTGAATCCACCTCACCTTTCAACACATCATTGCACCACTTCCATTTTATTCAATATTCAAATTTTTTTATTCAAAACATCAAACTTATACCCTTGTAAGTAGTCTTAGAGTTATAAAAATATCATAGTTTTTAAATTAGGCTTCAGACTCTTTTGCCAGTTAAAGCAAAAAACTATCTTCTTGATCATAGAGATTGTGATGATCATAAGTTTCTTAATAATTACAACATTTATTTATATTCATTTTATAGTTACATAGCGCAATTTATGTGAGTAATTATTATAATTTTTGGAAAAGTAATCAAATTTGTATATGTTATTCACAACAAATATTAGAGCATAATTTAGCACAAATTTTAAAATCCAACTTGGTTTTTAAAGGGAATAAGGGTAAGGATTCTGCTCAATTCAAAGAATAAAAATACTGCCAAAAGAGTATGAATGTAGAGTTGTTTTATATTGCTTGTGTGTGAATTCTGAAAACTTGACCTCTTTGTGGAGACCTCCACCTCTATTTATAAAGTATAGAGACGATTTACAAGAATTTAAAATAAAAAAAATCTTACATTTTAGTTAAGATTCGAAGTTATCTAAAAGATTTTTGTTAGATTCTTGGAAATTCTCCCTTTCTGTTTGAGAATATTTCCATTTTTCTTGTTGCTGACGTGTCCCAGAAATATTCCAAGTCGGAATAGAAATATTTCTATTTTCTGACTTGATGACGCATCATCCGAGTTCTTTTTTCATTGCGATGATTTGCCGAGAAGGATTCTTCCAAGTTGAATGTAAATGGCCGAGATGACCTTTCAGCCAATTTTCGGAGTTTATGACTTAGTTGAATTGTTACCCATGGACCGAACTAGAATTTCAGATTAACTTCCAACAATTGTCTCCCTAGACTCGGAAAGTACTAAATCGAGTTTCTGAGTCAGATGTTTTGACTTGTTTATGGAATCTTCGATCCACATATAGCCATTTCATTGGGTTATTCTGCAGTGCAACCTGTTGTTCCAAGTTGTACCGTTCGTGACGACTCAGCTTCCAGTAAATTTTTATAAATACTGCACATCCGTTACTTATTTTCTACATTTATCCGACTTTGCCAAAGGTAACTCTCTGATTTTCTTATTCTCTCTCTGTGTATTGAGACACTTTTTACTCAGGTTATTTCTTTTGAACCTTGCTATGTATTAAGATGGGAAGAGATAAAATTGAATCTAATCTCGAATCCAGGACATAGAGTACGTTTTCGGACTCAAGAGGCTGATGTCCTTGCTCGGTGTAGTGACGCTGAGTCAAACCCTTTAATGAGTTCTAATGATGTCACCTTGGTTCCTTTGAGAGATGACCAGTCTGGGGCTGCCTCCCATGTCGTCACAATTATCGATATTCCGCCCAAACAGCTTGCTGAATTGGAGAAGTGGCATGATTCTCTCGAAGTCAGGCCATCTGTGATAAACCAGCCGCGATTAGCGAAGGTTTTTGATGCTTGTCCAGCAATGAGGAACATTAATTATCGGATTCTTGAGCGGAATAAAAGTCCATGGACTCCTCCAAATGGCTATGTCGCCATCTATGACTGGTCGTTTATGGAAGCAAAAATGTGGCTTCCGATTCCCGACCTTCTTCCGAAATACTGCGATGCTCGAGAGATCGCGATGACCCAACTCGAGTGTACAGACATAATGAATATTCTCAGTGCCTTGATCCTCGGGAATAAGGCTAGACTCAAAATTTCTAGGCGGCTTTTGTTTTCTGCTCATATATTTCATCCAAAGAGATGTTTTTTTCCAAGGTTAAAACATGCTTTTGTTTTCTGGATGACGTTACGTCGAAGATTTCAAGAAGCAACGCTACTTTTTTCTCCGTCCAGAAAGTCTCCTCTTTGTTAACAGTAGCTTAGACTTCAACCTTGTTTGGAGGAAGAATCCTGGAAGACTTTAGGCATCTCGGTACTTTTCTTCGAAGTTTTTTTTATTCGAAATGTTTTAACTTTTTGCGTTTTTTCTTTTAGTGAAACATCTGAGTCCTCGTCCTCTCCTATCAAATTTTGACAAGTTAAAGAGTAAGTTGCTCGCAGTTCCTCGGCTTAGTTGGAAAAGATTGCCAACTAATCTTCTTAGTCGCATTGCTTCTCGTCTTACCATAGGTATCATCTTTCGAAATTTTGTTTTTCTTCAAACGTTCTTTTGCCGAGTTCCTTAAACCATTGTTGTTAATTTTTTATTTTTAAGAACTCTACGAGTCGAGATGGGTGTCGACGATTTTGTTATGCCGAATGTTATAGATGGCTTGGATGCCATTCTTAACGAGGCTCTATCTGGAGCTTCTGGGAATAAAGTGTCACTGGTTGAGGGTTCAGCTCCTCAAACCCCTTATGAGGGAAAATACTAAATGTCTCTGTGCTGCTGCTCCCCTCGGGACCGACTTGAAGGGTCCCGACGATAAAGTTCTGGCTCCAAACACAGTAGATGACCTTGGTGCCATGGTAATTAAGAATTTTGAGGGTTCTTCTCTTCTTAAGAAAAAGAAGATAACCCTAACTAAACCTAGGAAGAGAACTCTTGTCAAGGAAGTTGCTTCCCCGATCTTGGTCTCAGACTCTCCACGAAAGTCCGAGAAGAAAAAGAAAATTAAGTCCAACCTCAATTAACCAGGTAATAATTCCAAGCCTTTGAAGATGAGGTGATTAGTCTTTGTTCGCTGGTGTAGGTCAGTCTCAAGCTCTAGAGGTCGTGAACACAGCTGCCGAAAAGAAGAAGGCAGTTGAGACTTCTCCGACACCGCCCCTTACAAAAAGGGGAAATACTTTGGTCAAGTTCGGTTTTGATTTTAGTTTCAGGGACTCGGCCCCAATAAATGTTTGCACCACCAAAGGTGCCAATTTGATGTGTCATCTCAGAGCAGATATTGAACATGAAGGAGTATGGGTAGACTTCTGCTGCTGTCTTCTCGGTAAGCTTCTTGATCTAAATGTTCCTTGCCTTATTTTTATTTAAAATTTCTCACACTTTTTTCTATTTCAGCTTATTGCTCAACTTAAATGGGTTCATCTCTGTTGCTGAGAATGCCCGAAAACTAACTGAGATGGCTGATTGTGCTGGCCAATCCCATGTTGAAGCAGTTGAGGTGAAGTCCTCGTTGATCAAGATGAAAGAAGAGTTTACTCGGATGGCTTCTGAGTTAAAGGAGGAGCAAGAAAGATTTCTTAAACAAGATCAAGAGATCTTTGCTCTTTAAGATGCCTTAAAATGCGCTGAAGACGATCGGTGCATTGCCTTCAAAGCTACCGAGAAGCTGAACAAATCGGTCTCGTCTCTCCAGACAAATTTAGAGATGCTTAAAGGTAAATTTGAAACTCGTCTTCATGAAACTATAGTCTCCAAGAAACTACAAGCTTATAAGAGTTTGTCAGGCAACCTCTCTAGTCGGGTTTCGAGGGTTGCCTCCCGAATCGATCGTCTCCAGGCCAGCTTAGATGCTCGCTTGGCTTATGCCCAATTTATTGGGTTTAACAACTTGCTGAAGGTCCTTCAAGGGAAGATTATGGAGGTACCCCCGACCCTAGCCTAATTCGGGGCTGACAACCTTGCAAAGGCCAAGGCGATTGTCGAGAAGGAGTTCATCATGGAGCCGTTCCCGGATGATCTTGTTGTCCCATATTTTGAGGTTGGGGAGTCTTCAAAGCTGAGCTAAGCAGCTTTGGCTTTGAGGGAGACTTTAGCTTCTTGAGCTGATCTGAACGAGGTAATCGCTGCTGGGACTTCTGACCGTCCTCAAGCTAGTATACGGAGTTTTGAACTCGTTACAGTCCCAATTTGGGGTTTTTTCAGAGTATGGCCCAAAAGTTCATATCATTTTTTCCAAAGGTTACCGACGGGAAGGAGTTGAGTAATGAGGATGGGAAAGAGCTGACCAAGACCGACGAGTAAAGCCCCCATTTTTTGTATTGCATAGTCTGCTTGTTTAGACGTTTTTTTTTTGTTTCTGAACTCGGGCCCCTAAGGTGCT
This sequence comes from Lepidium africanum, assembly GCA_900406405.1. Lineage (NCBI taxonomy): Eukaryota > Viridiplantae > Streptophyta > Magnoliopsida > Brassicales > Brassicaceae > Lepidium > Lepidium africanum. The sequence goes on from OVAX01000023.1 coordinate 51,912, forward strand.
TTTTTACAATATTTTAAAGATGAATGATTGGTAATCCTTTGTTATTTTTGCAAAATCTAAGCACAAATTTTCTATAGTTAACCAAAGAAATGATTCTTACTTATTTTTCATGAGTTAGATTCGGCGAGATTTTGAAACTTGGTTTAGTTTGTGCGAGGTTTCAAGAATTGCCTAAGTACGAGCGAGATTTTTAGACTATGCGAGATTTTAAGACTGGGCTTAAGTTGTGTGAGGTTTAAGACTCGACTAAATACGGCCGAGAGTTAAAAGACTCGGTGACGTTTAAAGAGTCGGCTTGAGTTGTGCAAGGTTTAAGACTCGGTTAAATTCGAGCAAAATTTAAATACTCGGCTTTAAGTTGTGCGAGTTTTAAGACTCGGCTTAATACGAGCGAGATTTTTAGGATTCACGAGGATTTAAGACTCGGCTTAGAGAGTAGGGCCTTGGCCGTCGAGATTTTAATACTCGATAAAAGTTTTGCGAGATTAGGCTCGGCGAATATTTTTGTCTCTACTTAGAGAGTATAATCTCGACATTTCTCAAAATATGTATAGATGTGTCGTCTTTTTTTTGCGTCTTCCGAGATGGAGAGTAATTGAAAATTTAACTTAGTTGTAGCTGCACCTGAAGGATATCTACGTACCCCAAAGGGATCAAGCTACTAAACGTAGTTCTGATTACATGATTAAAATATTAGAAAGGCATCAAAACATGCTTTGGGGACGCCAAGATGGGGAATTTTCATTAGTAGTAGTGCTTTAAGTTGATAGAATTCCAGCTTCGTGGAATCATCTCGCCTTCCATTGTTGCAATCTCGTACACTCCGGGTTTGACGACTTTGCATATGATATATGGACATTCCCAATTGGCACCGAGTTTGCCTAGGTCTAGCTCAGCAGTATTATTGAATACTTTGCATATAATTAAGTCTCTTTCAGCGAAGTGTCATCCTCAAACTTTCTTATTATAGTACTTGGATGCCTCCATTATCCTGGGATTCTTATAAGTCGTCTAGTCTAGTCTCTATTGCGTCATTGTTTGAGTTTTCGTTTAATGGAGGTTGTTCTCATCGTAAAGTCGCCACATCAGCTTATGCCAGTGCTAATGCTTCCATTCCATGAGAGAAGAAAAAAGGAATGCGACTAATAGACTGTTTTGGTGTTGTTCGATGGGACCAAATAACTCCATCTAACTCGTCAGCCCAATTACCCTTCTTTTCTTATAATATTTCCTTTATTCCATACAAGATATGCTTATTGGTGGCTTCAGCTTGTCTATTTCCTTGATGATTGCATGGTGTAGATTTGCTTATACAAATATTCCATCGATACCAAAAGCGTGCAAACGTTGCCGAGATTAACTAAGAGCCATTGTCCTTGACGATTTCATAAGGCAAGTTGTGACAACAAATGATGTTTTCTAGACAAATTTGACCACATCTTTGTCTTAAATATGAGAATAGGTTTCGGTTTCAACCCACTTGGAGAAGTAATCGGTCATTACAAGCGTAAATCATTTTTGTCGAGACGACAATAATAGACTAACAATGTCCATTGCCCAATGCATGAATGGGTACGGTATTATAGATGATGTTAACGCCTCAGTTGGAGCATGAATTATGTGTCTATGCCGCTGGCATTTATCACATTTAGTCGCGTATTAATCTCAATCTCTCGCCATCATTGGCCAAAAGTACCCAAGACTCGGCTCCATCAAGGGATTTGCTAAAATAGAAGATTGGATGTTGGATTCGTCAATCTTCTCGCACTAAGACGCTACTGAATGCCGATACCGAGATCGTGATGTAAAAATAAAGTGGTTCTCTTTCTTCAAGTTTGGCTAAACCCTGCGGTGTTAATAAGTATTCTTTCAACTCGGAGAATGCATTCTCGCACTCCTCGTCCCACTTGAAGTTTTATTTCCTCGTAGTAGTTGGTAAAAGGGGAGGCACTTATCCGTTGATCGAGATATCAAACAGTTCAATGCGATAATTCGACCGGTAAGTGTTTGGACTTCTAGCTTACTCTTTGGAGATGATAGCTCTTGTACTGCCTTTATTAGGTTTGGGTTTGCCTCTATTTCTCTTTAAGTGACAATATAACGTAGGAACTCTCCCGAGGTGGCCCCAAAGGTACACTTTTTTGGTTTCAGTTACATCTGAAACTCGTTCAACATTTTGAAACACCGAGCTAAGTGCTCTACATGCTCCTCAACCTTTTTGGACTTGACCAGCATGTCGTTGATATATACTTTCATAGTTTATCCAAGTTTATCAGCAAACATCTTGTTGACAAGCTTTTGATATGTCGTTCCCGCATTTTATAAGCTAAAAGGCATGATTTTGTAGCAATAGGTTCCTCTCTCGGTTATGAATGAAGTTTTTTATCTATCGTCGGGATGCATCTAGATTTTTTTATATCCCGAGAACGCATCCATGAATGAGAAGAGCTCATTCCCGACCATTGCTTCGACAATTCGATCAATATTTGGCAAAGGAAAACTATCCTTTGGGCATGCTTTATTTAAGTCAGTAAAATCTATGCAGACTTGCCATTTGCCGTTTTTTCTTTGGAATAACGACTGGATTTGCTAACCATTCAGACATTTTACTTCGACAATTGATCCGGCATCGGTTAAATTCTTAACTTCGTCAGTTACTACCTTGGTTCTCTCAGAACTGAGTTTCGGTCTCTTCTGCTTGATTGGTTTGTAAGTCGGATCAACATTTAGCTTATGGCTTGCGATCCTTGGATCAATACCAGGTATATCTTTCACAAACCATGAGAATGTGGTAATGTTCTATTCTAGAAGTTGGATAACCTTTTCTCGAATATCTTTGTCCAGTTTTATCCCGATGTTGGCGCATTTGGCCGAGTCGTTTACGTTAATATTGACGATTTCGACAGTTGATTGGTCTAGTTTGTCAGGAGCTAGAGGTTCTAAGATTGCTTTCCTGCTAATTGACGCTATGATCATGCATGACTTGTTTCGAAGTTTCAACTCGGTAACAAAAGCATGTCCGAGACATCTTTTGATCCCCTCATAAAGTATAAACTCCTTTATCAGTAAGAATTTTCACACATTGATAATAGCTTGACGGGACGGCTTTCATGGCGTGTATTCAAGGAGTACCTAGAATCATGTTATAGATTGGAGATTTGTTAGCTACTCAGATAAACAACTTGACTGTTCTTTTTGCGTGGATTGTACTTCCATCAAAAGTGGTCAAAATTTCAATCCACTAGCTTTATCCTAACATCAGGAAGAGCCATCTAATTTAATGTTCTTTTGAAGATCGGATCCCCCGACCCTCTGGTATCGATCAATATCTGAGACACGTCGCAATCGGCTACTCGAAGTTTTTACGACTAGCAGATCGTTATTTAGGAAACATATCCCCTCTAGATCCTTTGCGGTGAAGGTAATTCTCGTGTCTATTAAATTCAGACGTTCCTCTTGCATTAACAGTTTTAGGTTGACTGTTGCGACAACCTCTTGCTCGTACTTCTTGATGGACCTAATCTTGTCTTCATAGGATTATAAGCCTCCCATGATCACTCCAGCAACCACTCTTGGAGTTTCTGTCTCAGTATCCTCCACTTCGTTCCTGGCTCATTTTGATTGCTCAGATAGAACAGCTTCTTGAGCTGTTGTTTTGTTAGCTGTGTCGCGCAACTCGGCTTCTTTCTATTTTTGCATCCGGAATTGCCGAGTTTCTTCTTCAGAAACACTTAGTTCGCCCTTACTGAACTTTTTAGCAAGTAGCTCTTGCAAATGTTTACACTTTGAAGTCGGATGGCCAACTCGATTGTGGAAGGCACAATCTTTGTTTCGATTATAAGTATTATTCCATGACTTTTTCTCGGATGGACCACCCGTTTCTTTGACTTGAAAGGCAATAGAGTTGTTAGACCTTCCTCTATTATAATGTTGTCTTGGTTCCTGATACTCTTCTCTTGGTTCCTTAGGCCTAGAGTCTCGTTGGACTTTTTGAGTTCTAGCAAGTATTTGCTTTTTCTCGATGTACTCGGCGTGCCTTATTGCTCTGCATAAGGCGTCCAAGACCGTAGTCAGCCGATTAACGAAGAGGTCTCTTCTTAACACCTCATCGCCGACCATCCCAGTTCTCAAGGTTTCAATTGCCATATCGTCACTGACTTTTGCTTTAGTCATGATTCTCCTAAAATGTCCGAGATACGACTTCAAAGATTCATCGTATCTTGCTTTAAGGATCTTAGCTCTATGGCGGAGGTATTTTGGTTCACGAATATTGCATATTTGTTTCATGAACAATTTGGGTTAAAACCTTCTATTAATCATGTTGGAAGCTTGGTGAACCACACTAATGTGTTGCCAGTCAAGTTCTCAGTGAAGAGTTGACAGTATGTGGCGTCCTCTTGGTCTGGAGGGTAACTTGTTCCTCATATCATGATATTGAAGGCGCTCATAAATTCCAATGGATCAGTCGTTCTGTCATACGAGGAACAACGCAGTCTCGGGCCTCAATTTACCGAGATCCTTCTCAATCTTGGTGAGAATGGAGAGTTGCGGGCTTGGGCTAAGATTCACCCAATTTCTGGTGTTGAACTAGTTGCCTGATGAAATTACGACCTCATCTCTTCCATCATTCTAAAAACGGTGGCGGCATCAAGCATAGTCAATACTTGTTGTGGTGCGGGAGTGTTTTGTAGAGTATGACCTTGTCTCAGGACATCATTCAATCGCGAACTCGGAGTGTCACCAAATAGGTTCCTTTGCAGACTAGCAAAAACCTCCACGTTTTGCATGTTGGCTTGGACTGATGGTGAGTTGGCTTTGCTCATCTTGATTCTCGCTTCGAGGTGTTCGAGACGCTTATTGTTTCTCTGATCTGCTGCTTCTTGCTGAGAGAGCAAGTTATCCATCATAAGTCCGAGTGATGTTGATTCTGCTGGTGGTCCGGGAAGTTCCGTAACTTAACAAGATTCTTTTCGGACAGTTTCTTGTGTTTGAACCGGAGTTTAGTTGACATACTCCTACGACGGATTGGCGACTCCTCTCATGGACGAATGAACTATCATGTCGTTCTCTGATATTGTTGTGATTGGCGATCTTCTTATTTCTTTTGCGTAAAGAAATCCTTTAATGTCTTCTTCATAGACGGCGCCAATTGTTAGAGCAGGATTTAACACAAAGTTCTAAATCCAACTCGGGTTTTTAGAGGGAAGATGGGTAAGATTCTGCTCAATTCAAAGAATAAAAAGACTGCCAAAAGAGTATGAATATCGAGCTGCTTTGTATTGCTTGTGTGTGAATTCTGAAAACTTGGCCTCTTTATGGAGACATCCACCTCTATTTATAAAGTATAGAGGCGGTTTACAAGGATTTGAAATAGACTTTCAGTTAAGATTCGAAGTTATCTAAAAGATCTTTACTAGATTTTCGGAGATTCTCCTTTTCTGTTTAGGAAAATTTCCATTTTTTTGTTGCTGACGTGTTTCGAAAATATTCCAAGTCAGAATAGAAATATTTCTATTTTATGACTTGATGATGTGTCATCCGAGTTATGCTTTCATTGTGATGATTTGCTGAGAAGGATTCTTCTGAGTTGAATGTAAATGGCCGAGATGACCTTTCAGCCAATTTGCCGAGTTCATGACTTAGTTGAATTGTTACTCGTGGACCAAAATAGGATCTCGGATCCACCTCCAACAACAAAGAAGATATAAATCTCGATCAAAAAGAAAAACAAAGAAAATATGAATGATAATACTAAAATACATTAAGACTGGTCTACAATGTCAGATGAAGCTTTCTAGAGATCAAAGACCATCTCCAATAGTTGTCTTCATTTTTTCCTTCAAGAATGAAGTTTTTTAAAAATGAATGAGAAATTTGCTCCAGTGATTTGCTTCAATGAATATTTTAATTCTATTTTTGATCTATCTTTTTTATTACTAATTTCTAAAATACCCTTCTACTTTACAAATATATATATTAAAAACCCACATGTATTAGTTTTAAGTAAATAATTCAAACAAAATTATTAAAATTATAAAATTTTACTACATACCACAAAAATAGAAAAACAAATAACAAAAATATAATGTATTCGTGATAATTATATATTTATAATTTATGTTTTGCTATTTACTTAAACAATATGTTCATGTAATTTTTATTATAATATATATATGTTATTGTTGTATTTTTTATTTTTTTACTTATATTTATTAGTTAAAAATCATTAAATTCAGAATTATTATTGTTTCGACAATGTTTCTGTTTTTTATTTTTATCATATCCTAAAATAATAAAACAACAAAAATTAAGAGATCATTTTGTAAAGAAAAAGTCTTATTCAAAAAAAAAAAATGGAGATCTTTCAAATTTGAAATAAAAATGGAGATTTTCAAAGTTGATTAGATTTAAAATACCATTGGAGAAGGTTTTTCTTTAAATATTGAGTTTGAAGAAGATTTAAAGCACCATTGGAGATGTTCTAACCTTTTTAATGATGTGTCTATATACAATGGCTTGAGAATATTTTATAAAATGGGTTGAATTGATAAAAAAAATAATAGATTAAAAATATTTTTGTAATTAAATACTTTAAGATCAACAGTATTGACACGTAAAAGATGTTATAAATTTTCTTTTTGATAAAAAAATTTAATATTTTATTTATATTATTATGCGAAAAATTCAGAACTAATATGTCCCAAATTCTAAAACCAAACTAAAAAATAATCAATCTGTAAACTAACTTAAACCAAACCACATAGAATTTTTTAAACCATAGAATATAATCTATGGAAATTAATTGTAAAAATCTATTTTCAACAAAAGATGTGAATGAATTTTATCTTTCACCACTTCATATATGTTCTTTTCTGGTAAGGTAAAGAATAGCAGAATATCTCTTCAAGTTTTAAAAGGAACATAATCTACCCCAACTAATTGCATTATTATTTCCAGAAATAGATAAATAAATCTTATCTCTTGGTAGAAAAAAATAATCTTATCTTCACCACGTCATATATCTTCTTTTTCTAGAAACTTAAACAAAATATCTAGTTGAAAATGTAGTTAAATATTTGATATATCCATTTATGAGGCTATAAATAGAGACCCTTTAGATCTCAGTTGAATCGTCAAACCCATAAAGAAAGATTAAATAAAAATGGCAGGAATCATGAACAAGATCGGAGACGCACTTCACATTGGTGGAGGCAACAAAGAAGACGAGCACAAGAAGCAAGAGGCTGAACACAAAAAACACGCCGAGGAACACAAGAGTGGTGAGCACAAAGAAGGTATTGTTGACAAAATCAAAGACAAAATCCACGGTGAAGGCAAAAGCCACGACAAAGACGGCAAAAGCCACGACGGTGAGAAGAAAAAGAAGAAGGAGAAGAAGGAGAAGAAACATCATGGTGATGGTCACCATAGCAGCAGCAGTGACAGCGACAGCGATTAAGGTTTTTATTTTGTTAATTTTTACCTCTTTAATCATATAAATGAATCAGAACAAATATTTACTATGATCATATACATAACAACCAGATCTATAAAAATATTGGAATATTATGGGGTTTTTTCAATATGGTTGTTAGGATGGATTTGACTGTCCGATCTCTCTCCTCTATAATTAATATATTTAAAAGGATTTTAGAAAATAAGTTTTAGGCTATAGATCCGATTATATCGAATAAATTGTAGACAAAAAAAAAAATTAGAATAGATCTCAGATTTTAATAACTGAAATGTAAACAACCGATCATGAAAGAACTGATCATCTGAATGTTGAGATCTAAATATTATTTAGATGGTCTTAATGTTTTGATAATATAATTTAACTTATGAAATATTTTTGAATTTGCAGGTAAGGAATTGAAGAGGCACGCATAAATAAACAGATCTGGTTTTATTTATTAAAGCTGGTATTTATTGCTATCCTTTTAAAGAGTGGTTAAAGAAAAAAGAACCGTGCATACGTCTTGGTTTGTTATGTTTCTATTTTCTTGTGTCATGAAAAGAATGCTCATGTATCTTATCTAAATTAATAAATTGATGTATTCTAACTTGTAAGATGCTTTATTTTACTTGGGCAATGGCAAGAATATCAAAATATATCAATTGTCAAGAAAATAAGAATTAAAACCAAGATTATTAGATGAGTTATGAAGGATTATAAGAAAGTTGAAACAAAATGAAACGGATACTTATCTTTCAATACAGATCAGGTGGTCCAGTTGGTTTGCTCCTGATCTAGTTTGGCACCAGGTGAGAGGTTCAAATCCCGCCAGTTCAAGTGAGAGTAATTTGGCTATGGATCGGACCTTTGTCGATCTCATTAGTACACATAATAAGTAAGGTTGACAAAAAAAAAGGGTTTCCGAAAATATTTTTGGGTTTCCGAAAATATTTTTGTTTTTGCTGGTTTATGTATTTCATTATTATATTTCTAAAGATAACCAGATGAAAGAAAAAAAACTAAAAACTCTTTCAAAATTCTAGTTAAGAACTCTCTAACCATAGCTAATATATCTTTACAATGTATAAAAAATCTTTAAAAGATATTTTGATATATATATATATATATATATCTATACTAATAAAAGAAAGGTTTTGAGACCTCTCAAGCCATCCAACTCATCTTTCCCTAACTCCTATATTGTTGCCACATCAGCTTCTATTTTTAAAACAAATTTTAAAAAAATATAACAATTGATTACGAGTAATTTTTAATCAAATCAGTTTGTGTATACGTTTCATGGCTAGAATTCAAAAAGCCTATTGAAGTTACCACTCTATTGTCAACAGAGTATATGTAAAGTCATTACAAAATCAATATAAAAGATACGACATATGCACAAATTGGAAAAGAAAAAAAAACGCTTCAGTTTTAGGGGGATACAAAATCATAAACGATGTGCTTTGTGCCCATTGTCGATGTGAGTTTCTTTAGTTGAAATTGAACAAATTAACTTTCATTTTTGTGTTGAATGCTTTCTGACTGCATTTGATTTTTGATTGATCAGTCGAGAAAATGAGCTATATTGCTCCAATAAATCAAATGAGAATCTTTATCAGAAAAAAAAAAACACATAAATCAAATGAGAAAGCTCCAAGGTTTTTCGTATGTTCCTAAATTATTACTTTTAATTTTCTCTAGCAGTGAATCATGTGTGTTCTGCAAAGTTCCTTACCTCATGAGGAGGTTGTTGTTTTCGTTGTCTCCACTACACGGCAGGGAGACTCTCCTAATTAGTTTTAAAGTTCGTTGAAATTCATGGAAAATCTTTACCAACAATCATTGAGAGCATTTTAGAGTCTGTTCTTAAAACGAAGAACCATAGAAGCTATTGTTTGCAAAAAGTTCGTTATGTCGTGTCTTGACATGGTGATTATGACTACAAGAAATACAATGTAAGCACATCTGCTTCTTTGTAATCTATTTCATAATGTTGTAACATATGTTTTAGTTCCCATGGTGGGCTACATGAAAAATGAAAGGCTGCAATGGACAATGAACTAATCCTTTTAAGGTATGATCACATACAATGTGTTGTTATTCATTTGAAATTTATGTTATATTAAGTTACCCAATCTCTGTTTTATCAAGAAAAAAAAGTTACTCATACTCTGTTTATTGAAACTTTTTTAATACATAGAAAAATTACTACGAATCTCCACTAAAGATGCTTCAATTGTGTGAGAGAATAGAAAATGTGTAATGAAGGAAAGATGGTGGAAGTTAGAAGCAACGAACGAGGCTTATGGTTTTCTGCGTAGATTATACGTTACTTGAGGAACAACAGATACATACACAGCGAAGGAAAAAGCAAGAGGTTAAAATACAAGACCAACTATGTTTTAGTTATTTTTAGTGCAAAGCTCGAGGTTGGTGATGGTGTGTTTTAAGTGCATTCCACTTCCCGTAACATCCATTTGGGAGGTAATGACTTCAAATCCGTTTACTCTTTTGTTATTCTGAGCTTTTCATTAATAATGAAAGTTTAATACTCTTATAATGTATATATAATATATATATCTCATAAAACACATATACGTTATTTGTTTCGTTTTTCTCGATAAATACATATATGTTATTTGTTGTTGTCAAGAAATCCTAATTGGAGTAAATTAATAGATCAGATTTAGAAAATTATTATATATATTACTAACCATGGAAATCACGATGAAAACCAAAGAATATAAGCAAATTGTCAATAGAAAATATATGTGTTCAATGTAAGTTATATATAAACAAAAATGGTCTAATATCTAATCTATCTTTAATATTATACTTATAATTTAAAAATAAATGAAAATATTAATTTCATTTTTAAACCAATTTTTAATTTCAGAACTATATAATTCTGGAAATGAAAAAAATATGATGATAATAATAACAAAATTAATTTAAAAATATAAAATCTAAATATGTATTACATAAATATGTATTATATAAAAGAGAAGATGTTTCTCCAACATTCAACCCATCAACAAATTAGAGCTGACACATCAGCTTCTAAATAACAAATCACGTTAGAACATTAATACAGATCATTAAAAAAAGCAACATGTCACCTCTGAAACAAAGAAATCGTGATTTACTTGAAATGATGGTTCAAGAAAAATTATCTATGAAATCTTTTCACCTTGTGTCACAAATAAACCAAATCTGAAAGAGAGTTGAGGGGTCACACCAGTGATTCTATTTTCTCCTAAGCTTTTAGCGAAATTATGTGTTTCGCTATGGAGTCTCCGTGCAAACCTGATGTGGTCAAAGACAAACATGGAACTGCCATCGCCGTCATGGGACGACGAAATAAGTATTCGGTGACGTCGTCTCCACTCTCCAATCCCTGTAAAATCCGCTTTCTCGATCAATTCTGGAAATAATGGGTCGGGACTTTCAAGCAGCTCACTTGTAACATTTTTTTTTTTGTTTTATTATCATTCTCGATGCTTACTCGACCGTTGGTTGGATCTGACATAAAGGAATAACTTTGGTGTTTGATTGTTGCTGAAGATATTAAGATCTACACCCAGGGCCGGCCCATTGGCTTAGGGCCCTTCTATATTAGGGTTCGAAACTTTTTAAAATTTATAAAATTTTGTAATAATTAGGGCCCAAATATTTATAAAATTTATAGAGTGTGTAGTAATTAAGGTCCAAATTTCTAGAGCTTACATAACTTTTTAGTAATTAGGTCCAAAAGTTTTAGAATTTATTGATGTTTTTAGTAAGTAAAGCCAAAAATTTATTGTTTTTCTAGTTTGAGAAACTCTTGATTATGCAATTTTATCTTCTCACTTTGCAAACAAAAATTTCTCTAAAACTAATAAACAAAAATAGTGGCTATTATATCGAAAAAAAGGTTTTTTATTTTGAGTAAGGTTTTCATGAAGAATATGAGATCAAGATCTTTGTTTTGTGAACTAGTTCTATGGTTTTATTGGTTTTTAGAGAAAAAAAATTGAGAGAGAAAAATAGTATAATGTAAGAATGGATAGACAATCACTAGACACTAAGGAACTCAAGAATAATTGTGAGTTTCTAAAGAGACATGCAAAAAAGTGTAAATCGGGTCCATGGAAAAGACCGAGATCTTCTTCAAAGCAATCTAATCTTGGAAAATATAAGCCATAGAAGCAACTTGAAAATTGTTCTTAATTCCTTATTGTACTCTCATAGTGATCTTAAAAAAGCTTTAGGAAATAATGTTGCAGCGTAGCATAGGTATTAACCTAGTTTATAGTAAAAGAAATGAAATACTTGTTTTATTATTAGGCTATGTATAATGGTTGTTAGAATTTTACAGTGTCATTTTCTATATTTTAATATATTATCTTATATTAATATTTATTCAGTTTTTATTTTCTGTAAAAAATTAGTTAATGTGATTATTCTCTCTCATATTTTCACTGTTCAACAGTTGAATTGATTCATCATATAATAAATCCACATCATATTAAACACCCTTTCAACATATTATGCATTAGTTCAAGTATTGAAACTTTTTTTCAACAACCCCATTGTAAATAGTTTTATGAGGAAAATTATGGCTTGTCAACTAATTTAAATGGAAACATAAATGTCTGTATTATATCATAATTTTTCAACTTGAAACAATTCACATGACTGGTCTTATTAAAACATAATAAAATCACACAGGTGATGCCATAAAATGTTGGTACACTTTAACCACTCCAACAAGTGCAGCAGCCACAACCACGACTGCAGCCACACCCTCAACGACCGTCTTCCTCCATAGTTTTTGCTTCAATGAGCCAAATTTGCTCTGAATTTCACTTCCACACTTTGATTCATTTTTCATATCATCACTCACTTTAGGGTCAGTTTGCGATGTGGTCGCCATCAAAGCAGCCAAAGGACCAGAAGCTATAGGATTTGCCTTTGGCATTGTCACGTACAAAACTCCCTTTGAGACCTTAGCACGAATCTCATTTCTTCTACAATTTTTTGCAACTTTTGTTTCTTTCTTAAACCTGATTGTTTTGGTTTGGTCCACAGGACAGCTTCCTGTTACTGTTAGTATACCATTGTTGTTGATTTGTAGTTTAAGATGCTCTTTCTTCAAACCTATACGAACACGTCGAAATAAAGAAAATATATGTTTACATAATTCATCTAAAGGGATGTATTTCAAACCATATATTTCCAGTGATTTATAATTTTATAATTTTTCATAAATTTAGTAAATATTTTATGATGTTTTTTTTTAAAATCTCAAATTCTATTTTAAACAATGAGATTAAATTTCTGTATTTTAAGTAGAAAATTTATGTAAAAAACTTTAAAGTTACTTAAAATCCAATCCTTAATACATGCTAAAAAAAATCCAATCCTTAATAATATTTTAGTAACAGTAGATTTGATATTATGTTCTAAAATTACTTGTTTAACAATGCTGATGTTTTTTTAAGTTCTAAAATCAAGACATAATTTGCCTTATTAAATTAAGTGATCATTCCAAATATTCAATTCAGTACACCTCACTAAACCTATCAGTTCCAGGAAAACAAGCAACAAAGTGGAATCAATTAAGACGAGAAAAGAATGTAGCAATCTGGAATCAAAGTATAATCTTAATCTTTGGAGCAAGAGAGAAACTACCGAAGCAAAGTATAATAATCAAAGATTGTTTTTAACAAAGTTCATGTCTTTTGCTATACTTCAGTTGAAAGAGATCTATGTAGCAAGTTGCAATGCAGTTTAACAATTTAGTGACTAAAAAATAAGTTTCTTCTTGCTTATTTATACCAAATATTTACCATGGAAGATCTTTTCCAAACTTTTTTTCTTTCTATTATAATGTTCATCAAATGCATATGCATATATACATCAGGAAATATTACATGAACATAAAATAAAAACCGGAAAAAAAACTAGCTAGGTGTTTTCGGAGACAAACATAAGAAAAAAAAAAAGCATTGGAGAAAAAACAAACAAAATAACTAGAACATGTAGGAAATGCTACCTAAACAAATCGATCCTAATACCACAAAATAGATGAAAAATCCTCCTACATACCCCACAAATGAAATATCTAGTTTACCCTTCTATCTAGATCTTGTTTCTTAAATGACGAGTTTATTTTCTTGAATAAATGTTTTGGTTGAAAAACTACTATAGATTTTTTGTTATAATTGAATAGTGATAATGAAGTAATTAAATAACCTGAAGGAAGATGTAGCTCAAGAATATCAACGTCTTTCGTTCTTCTCCAGCGACAAAAGGGTTCGATTTCATCGTAAAAGTGTATGGGTCCACCTTCCATATTGAAAAACTCAATGATCACAAATAAATAAAAATATTGCTGAAATTCTATTTGTAGTTTCTAATTTTATAGAGAAGTGAAGGATTGGTGATTATGAAGATGATCCATCAAGTTTATATTCTCTTCTCGGTTGCAAAGAGTTTCTTCTTGGATTTCCTCTCCACTAAATGATTCGTTTACTACTCATGAAGATTTGCTTTAAAAAGTAGTTTAGGTTTGCCTTTCGAGTTTATGTATTTGGTCGTATCTTGTGAAATTGGTGTTTCTTCACATGCACAAATCTTCATCTATGTGGCTCTGGAGATTCTGTCTTCTTTTTCTTAGTTTTTTTGTTACAACTGCTTCATATTTTTACCATTGTTTCAATCTCGGTGGGATGTCGACTTGAAAAGTCTAGTAGCTAATAGCTTTACGTCGTCGCTACTACTATAGTAGCTAAATCGTAAAAATAGACACTAACTTATGGTTCATAATGAAAGTATTTTTGAAGTGTGATTTCTTTATTGTACGATGTTCCACTATGTGACCAATCATTGCAATACCGGTCAATATCATTATTCGACCAGTCGACGAGTCATTATATTATATGATCAACCAGGCCCACTTCTTGCCCTGTCCAAGATGGCCATTTGCTTAGAGTTGTCTAGATTCCTTTGTATGTTATGTTTTATCCTATCTTTTGATATTCATTCTCAACTATGAAAATTTTACCAAAATTTTACCAAACTAATTTTACCAAACTAATTCCTTAAAAGAATGCAACTGAACCAAAAATGAATGAATATTCGAAATTTAATTATACATTAAAAAGTTATTATTTATATTTTAACTTTTGATATGTAAATGTTCAAAATACTAATTATAAATTATAATACATGAATTATTTTGTATCCAAATGAAAGTTTTAATTAGTTTTGACTTAAAAATAATTTTTGGATAAAAATACGCATATCCCAACCCGAACCAAATTTAATGTGTTTTAATAAAAATCAAATCCGTATAAAATTATCAGAACCAATGTGAACTCGATCCAGTTAATGACTTGGCACTAGTATTCGATTCCTGTCCGCTACATTATGGTAACTTGAAAAAGAGATTTTATGAGTGGATTTTAAACTATGGATCATGTCTTGTCGATCTAATATTGACAAAAAAAAAATGTGAACCCGATAAGACGAAAAAGAACACTCCAAAAAATTTCAAGTGAACATAACCCATAACCAAAAACCTGAAAAATTCGAAAATCCGATGTAAACCCAAAAGCTATCCAGATGTCCACCGGAAATTATTAAACCAGCAAGTAAACATAAGCATTGAACCAGTATCTAAAACATAAACCGAAATCAAGCTAAACCGATATGTGAAGCTTGTTGAATTGGAGTTTCTTGCAAATCCGGTTTTCACAAATCCTGATCTTGTTCCTAATCCTCCGATTCGAAACCCTAGCTAGCACCGGAATCAACTCTACTTCATCAAATATCAAACATGGCTATAGCGCGAACTGGAGTTTACGTTGATGATTACCTTGAGTGTAAGATCGATAATTCTTTCTCATTTCCCTGATAAATTTGGTCTAATTAGATAAAATACCAAACTCGAAATTAGTTCGATTTATGGTCTGTGGAATAGTCTGTTTAATTCTGAAATGGGAAATTCAAATTCTTGTAGATGCTAGCACTTTCCCTGCGGAGCTTCAAAGACTGTTGAACACAGTTCGTGAATTAGACGAAAGATCTCAATGTAAGATCTTATCATTACATTTTCTTTGTGTGTTTTTGTGAATTTATTTGTTGGGATGTATTAATTATGTTTGGTTTGTTGTTGGAAGCGCTCATAAATCAGACAAGGCAGCAAACTAAGTATTGCTTAGGGCTTGCCTCACAGAGTTCCAAGAAGGGAAATGGTAATCATTACAACAACGGTCTTGATGATGAAGAAACGATTGAAAAATTACGTAAAGAGATCGAGTCCAGTCAGGAGAATGCATTAAGTTTGTGTACTGAGAAGGTCTTGTTGGCCCGACAGGCGTATGATCTTGTAAGCTAGATATTCCTCTGAGGGCTCTGTTTTGCTAATTAAGTATATTTGCTGATTTATGCTTTTGGCTCCTTCAGATTTTAGCTTAATGATCTAAATTAGTGGGATGTATCACAATGGTGTGATTATGATTATGATATATCATAATGGTGTGATAATGATTTGTTGTCTGTTAGAAAAACACTATGATGTTGTTAAATTTGTTTAAGCCATTTTTATGTTTATTCTGGTTGCAGATAGACAGTCATGTAAAGCGACTAGATGAAGATCTAAATAACTTTTCAGAAGATTTAAAGCAAGGTTTGTGTTATGAACCTAAGAGCTGTTTAATGACTGTATTACATTGGAAATTAATGCTTTCATATTTTAATGGCTCTCTCAATCTGATGTAAATTATGTAAACCTGTGGGTCAATTTGACATGACTTTGGGTACAATTTGGTTAGTGATTGATTGGGATTATTGAGTTGGTATGTTATTTTAGGGCAGGCTGGGGAGCTAAATTACAATCTCTTAAGTTTCTTAAAATCATCTTGATGACAAACATGAGTTAAGGAGTTACAAATTACATTTGTGAGAGGACATAGGTTCTAGATTTTGTTCTCAGTTATCCTTTGAGTAAGAGTGAATCTCATGTTGGAAATCTGTTTATTTAAATAAAGGTCACATTTGTGATTTTCTCTTGCATAAACTTTAGGGCACAGTGATGAGTTTCAAGTTTCAGAGAAACATAAACGCTTATACTCCATCTTGTTATATCATAAATATGTCTTTACTCTCATTTGTCTCTAGTGGTCATATGGTAAACTCTTAATTGATGCTTTGGTTGGGGAAGTTAAACCTGTGCTATGCTATATTATCGTTGTCGTCTGTATTTTTCCTATGTGTATCCTCTCATTAGTTACTTTTGTCCATCAGAGGGAAAAATTCCGCCAGATGAGCCCTCTGTGCTTCCTCCACTACCTATAGTTCCTAAACCAGAAAAGCGTAAGTCCTTCTATGGCACACCTCAGTCCAAGAAGATTGATTACAGAGATAGAGAGTGGGACCGTGATAGGGATTTCGAGCTCATGCCCCCTCCAGGAAGCAATCGGAAAGACCTCACCCCTATTGATGAGCAGCCTATTGATCCAAATGAACCAACCTACTGTGTCTGCCATCAGGTTCTAAATATATAATTTTTACCAAATCTGTGGGTTTGCTGATCCTGTTGTGAGCTTTTATTAACACTTGTTATTTGTTTCAGGTTTCCTTTGGAGACATGATTGCCTGTGACAATGAGAATGTGAGTCGATTCTGCTAGCATCTTAGCTTTTATATACAATGTTTATCTTCTATGAAACCATGTGATCATTTTCATGTTTGGACAGTGCCAAGGAGGTGAATGGTTTCACTATACATGCGTCGGCCTCACACCAGAGACCAGATTCAAAGGAAAATGGTATTGCCCCACCTGCAGGCTCCTCCCACAATCACATTAACATCATTCGTACATGTGAGAAGGTATTGCTTTAGTTTAGCATCGATTATTAGAAAACAAAGGTCTCCTGCAATATAGATGCATGTGTACACTAATCTCATCTTTGTTGCTATGCAACATGTAGAAAGTGCATTTTGATTGTAATTTTGGGTTCTGGTGTGCATTTTCCATTGAATTCTAATAGTTTTTTTCTTAAAAGTAATTAACTATATAGTCAGTTATCTGTATTTTAAATATTGTTAGGCTTAATCGGGCGGTTGGGTTACACACAATGCCGAATCAATAAATCAGAGATTATGTGAAGATTAATTGGGGACTTGTTTAAAAACATAATCTAACTTTATTGTGTACATATTATGTTAAGTTACTTAAAATCGAGAAAAGCGTTTGGTGCAGCGGCTAGATGGTTTTAGTTGCCTTTGGTGTTGCAGGTTCTTTTTTTCTTCTTTGTCCTGGGCTAACCCCCCATGTTTGGAACTTCAAAGGGTTGGAATTAGTGCCTGAGAAGTCAGACCTAATAAGTGATTATAGTATGTAAAACTAATATGCAAAGAACAAAAAAAAGTATGTACAGCACGACGTTCTTTCAGGCCTCAGTCAGGTCAGATCTAATCAGAATAGGTTGAAAAAGCTAGAGGATGAGAGAGGTTTTACTCACAGATCAGAGGCTTAAATGATGAAGGTTGCTGCGAATTATTTCTCCAACCTCTTTACACCCTCTAATCCTCCTACTCATGAGTGTTTTTTTTTCTGGTTTTGTGCCAAGAGTCTCAGTTGACAAGAATGACAGGTTCATAACTGAAGTGTTAGCGGATGAAGTGAGGGTAGCCGTTTCCTGCCGCCAACAAAATTGAGGGTTATGTACTCCCCGCTTATAGTAAATTGAGGACAATTTTGCAAAAAAAAAAAGAAAAACCATGTTGAGAGCTTATTAGAAGCTCGTAAGTCAATGTGGAAAGAAAGAGGAGTTACACGATTGTGTTTACTGGTTGGGGTGATCTTATACAAGAAAACCTCTTATCAATTTTATTGCTACTTTGGAAAATGGTCTTCTATTTGTTAAAGAAGTGATACTTCAAGAAAATCTCTTATCAATTTCATTGCTACTTTGAAAATTGGTCTTCTATTTGTTAAAAATGTGAATTAATTGTTTTGGTAAGTGAAAGATAAATTCTTTATTTCTGATTTGATGAAAGAAGTCGTCATCAGAAAGTTGTGTAAAGACTATTTCCTCAAGTAGCTATAAAATTGATAAGGAGTTTTTTTAGTAGGATCACTCCAACTATCTTACACAATCATAACTCCTATTTCTCTCCACATTAACTTAATAATTCTCAACATTGTTTTCCTCTTTGTGCAGCAAAGTTGTCCTTACCTTATTATAAGCCGAAGGCACATACAAAACATCCTTGAACAATAAGCGATATGAGAATAAACGATGAACAATATGACAATAAACGTTGATAAATGAAGAAAAATATAAGAACAATAAAATACACTTACAAAACAAATAAGACCAGAAGGAAGAGTATGAAAAGTAGAAGTATATCACCAGTTTTTATATATATATAAAGATGTGATAACTATGATGAACAAAAAAATTAAAGTACCTTGTTCGTGAACAACCATCGTGTGAAATCTACAATAAAAAAAGAGAGTAACAAAGCAAATAAGCTTCGTGTGAGATTTATGACAAAAATGAATAACAAAACAAATTTTGTTACACTAAAAACAAAAGAAAAAGACACTGATATAACATTACTAATTATCCAAACCTCTTCCTGCTCTCGCCTGATAGAGTCAGGGAGTATACACATCGGATCCTCCTAGGTTGCCGATTCCTCCAAGAGTCAGGGAGTACTCCTAGCTTCTGGCCTACCATATAAGAACAAAAGAAGATCTCTGCAAGCCCTCTAATCATAATCTCACGAGGATCAGAGCAGAACCTCAAATAGAAGATCCAGGGAAGTACGATCTTGCCATGGATGATGTTGCATGTCATTAATTTTACCTTGGTGATAATTTCCATAGTCTTCTTCCTCTGTTTTCCTCGGTTTAAGCTTTCACTACTCTAATCTTGAACTAAACCTTTTCGTATTTGGTTTCTTTTGATTTTCTCTGCCTTAAAATCTATCTCCCTTGCTACTAAAAACTTCCACAGATCCTACTCTTTCAGTGACATACCAGATAGTTCGATCGCTGGTCCTTCCTTCCTCTCTTCGTAGTAAGCATAGAAAAACTCGGATTACAAAGATCGACCCACATGCAATGATCCAAATAGAGAAATGAAGTGCTAGATATATAAGTTTGGAATCTATAAACCAAATCTACCTTTGCATGTCAACGATCTTCCATCTATATTCCAACCTGTTCTAGAATCTTGCCTCTTCATGGATTCAGTAAATCTACATGACGCTTTTCAAGCGTTAAATCTAGCTGAGGAGGACCCAGTCGATCTTCCATTAAGCGGTAACTATGTGGCAGCTCAAGAGAACAACTTCATGCTTCTAGGTAGATTACTTAATCCAAGAAAGCAGAACATGGCTAAGGTTATGCTCACTATGCCTCTCATTTGGTGTGTCTACTCTAAAGCTGTAGGAACAGTTATCTCCCAAGACCATTTCCAATTTAAGTTTCCTTCGGAGGAGTCGTTGCTATCGGTAACACAACTTGGGATTTGGAACTTCGATGAATGGGGAATAGTAGTAGAACAAAGACGAGACTATTCTGAAGATTACAAAATCACAAAACCTCCAATTTGGGTTCGTCTTCACAATATCCCTATCCACCATCACACCAAAGATTTCTTTACGGTTGTTGGAGGCACAATCGGTGAAGTACTTGAGGTTGATCATGATGATAACCGCACAAAGTAACATGAGTATATAAGGGTTAAAATAATCTATGATCTTGATGATCCTCTATGGCCTCATCGTGCTTCTAGACTCCCTGATGGAAAAGTAATAACCATCAAATTCGAATTTGAAAGCGTAAAGAAATCGTGTTTTTATTGTTTCCGACTAACCCATGATAAATCGCATTGTCCTTGGCTAGTCTCTCCGACACTACCTTCTATTACTAGCCACGACAATACAAAGGAAAAGAATGATGATGAGGAGACACCAGTTTGAACCAAAAACCCAACTAGTGAAGACCCCTTACCAACGGGTGATAACAAAGCTGAGAAGAATCTTTCTTGCGCCACAAGCATTACGTGGCCTCAACTCCTTATCGAGTCTGGCCCTTCCACTTCAAACTACTTTCCCCAATTAAACACTCCAATACATGAAGTTGATCATCAGACTGCCCTCAACTTCTTCCCCAAGCTAGACGAGGCCGCTGGAACATTTATGAGCCAAAATGAAGACGCGCCACCAAATAACAACAATAGTTCTCTTGCTACGGTATATCTCTCCAAGAAAGAGGGGACCAGTCGAACTCCGGATAGACAATTTATCAGAAAGGCGAAGAAGTCAACACCTCAAGGTCCTGCCAAACACATGGATAGGAGCAAGAGTAATAATATCACCCCACCTATTGGACCTGCTCACGGTACGTCCTATGATACCACCTTAGATTCAGATAGTGAGCTATTAAAAAATATGGTTAAAAAAAAAAAATGCAAAACTTGGGAATCCATGGACAGTACTAATGTAATTACTGACAACAAGGAAAAGCATGGTGTGGTGGCTATCCTGAAGCCACCCAGCCCTCAATGAGTTTTCTCAGTTGGAACTGTCAGGGATTGAAAAATACTCTGACAGTTCGACGTCTAAAGGAAATACGCAAGACCCTATTTCTAGACTATCTATTTCTCATGGAAACAAAGAATAATAAGGAATATATTAATAAAGTACAACAATGGCTTGGTTACAAATGTTCACACATAGTAGATCCAATTGGATTAAGTGGTGGTTTGGCTGTTTTTGGAAGATTAAAGAAGATTTGATTATCTTACAAAGTAATGAAAACATAATGGATACTTGCTTAAGGATTAGGATGCATAAGATTTTCGTCTCTTTTGTATATGGTCATCCGGTCCGCATCATAGATATCATCTGTGGAACCAAATTTGGTATATAAACAATATCCGTAAAAGTGCATGAGTCCTCATTTGTAACTTCAATGAGATTCAAAATAACTCGAAAAAGCTGGGAGGACCTTTATGCCCCCAAGACGGATGATGCCCTTTAGGAATCTATTACGGGAGTGTGACATTCAAGAATTTGATAGAGCTAGCCCAAATTACTCCTGGGTGGGCCATAGGAACTCCCATTGGGTACAATTAAGACTAGACAAAGCATTCAGGAATGGCAAAAATTCCCAAGAACAAAGACTACGTATATAGATATGATGGGTTTGGACCATCACCCGATTTATACGCATTTTGCTGCTGATGATTACAATTTAGTCAAACGTTTCTTTTTTGATAAAAGATGGATCCACACCAAGAATTTCTCAGAGTTGGTACATAATTGTTGGAATACGACGACAACAGATGCAAATGCGAACATTTATAATAGAATCATCTGATGGAAGAAAGGTATACCCAACTAGAAAAAAAAAAGATAAACAAATAAATTCTGGTATTCAGATAGAATTGTTACGCAAGGAACTTCAAGAAGAAATAGGCAAATTACATCCTGATTTGGCAAGTATCTCTAGAATAAATTCGGAGCTTATCCAACAAGTACACAATGAGGAAGCCTTCTGGAAACAAAAATCTAAAGAAAAGTGGCTTAGGGAGGGAGATGCGAATACTGGGTTTTTCCACGCAAGTGTTAATCGCCAACGTATTAAAAACAGGATTAACGGCCTCCAGGACTCATCAGGACACATGCATTACCTTGAAGGATCAAAAGGCTCCATCACGGCACAATATTTTCATACCCTATTTCAATTTACGCGACCTGTCTGACCACTAAATTTCATACAACATGTTCGGCCAAGAGTTACTAATTCGATGAATAACATTCTCCTAGCCCCAGTGACGCATACTGAAATCAAAGAGGCAGTTTTTAATATAAGGGTGGATAGTGCACTGGGACCAGATGGCATGACTGTCAGATTCTTCCAAAGGTACTGGGATATAGTGGAACCACAAATAATAATTGAAATTCAGGAGATTTTTGAGAAGGGCGTCATCCCGCTGAGTGGAACTATACATATACCAGTCTAATACCAAAAGTGGACGAGCCCAAGAGAATGGTGGATTTTAGACCTATCAGCTTATGCTCGATAGTATACAAAATCGTATCAAAAATCATCACCTGACGATTACAACCTCTGCTAGTGGAAATTATTTCAGACACTCGGGGTGCTTTCACCCTGGGTAAATTGATAAGTGATAACATTCTGATTGCTTATGAGATTTTTCATCATATTACGACTAAGCGCAGCAAATTTGTGAAACTTATAATGGTGAAGACGGATATATCGAAAGCTTACGATCGCCTGGAATGGTCTTTTCTTTAACAAGTTTTAAATCAGTTAGGCTTCCATGAGAAATGGATCTATTTGGTCATGCGATGTGTATTGACGGTTTCGTACTCAGTACTGGTAAACGGACAAACCCATGGACTCATACAGCCAACAAGAGGGATTCGGCAAGGGGACCCTATCTCTCCTTACATGTACATACTTTGCACAGAAGCCTTAACTAACAGACTAAATTTTTTGGAGTCTCAAAAAATCATTTCAGGCATTCAATTTCACCCGCCAGGTCTGAGAATTAATCACCTTCTTTATGCAGACGACAACCTATTTATATGTAGTGCTACTCTCCAGGAAGCTCAAGAGCTCAAGAAATGTCTTCTGGAATACTCCCGACTATCAGGTCAATGTATTAATTTTGACAAATCAGCTATCACCTTTGGGCACATCCAAGAAGTCTTAAAGAATCAGATTCGGGAAATTTTAGGAATTCACTCATCACATGGTATGGAGAAATACATGGGCCTACCAGATTTCTTTAGAGGCTCAAAACAACATATATTTCATTTTCTAACTGAAAACTTCAGGCAAAAGACTCACAATTGGTTTGCAAAGACCCTCTCTACTGGAGGAAAGAAATCATGATAAAGTCAATTGCAATGGCTCTACCTATTTATGAGATGTCCTACTTCAAGCTCACAAGGCAGAGTTGCAAGAAATTAACGAGCATTGTTAGATCGTACTGGTGGAACACGGATGAGGAGAAACAGAAAATATCCTGGGTGTCATGGAAACAAATGTGCAAACCCTAAGTTCGAGGAGGGTTAGGCTTCAGAGATTTTGAAAAATTTAATACAGCCTTTCCAGCTAAGCAAGCATGGAGACTTCTCAGATTTCCTAACACTCTATTTGCAAGAACATATAAATCTATTTATTTTAGAGACCAAATATTTCTAAAAAGTGTTATAGGAAATAGACCGTCCTATGGTTGGAGGAGCATCCAACATGGAACGCGTTTACTCTCCCAAGGATTAATCCGTCAAATTGGAAATGGTACTGATAAACATGTATGGACTGACAATTGGATTATGGATAGCAAGCCACGTACGCCTCAGGCTCATGACGCACATGTAAATGCGAATCTAATGGTGGCAAATTTATTATTACCTTCTAGCTCGAATTTAGATCTCCTGTACAGGCTTAGCTTGGCTTCAGATATCCCAAAAATCTTGACTATACAACATGATCTAAACTCCGTTGATAAGTGGCTATGGAATTTTAATAGATCTGGAGCATACACAGTTAAAAGTGGATACTGGCTATCTACTAATATTAATGAAAATGGGATTATCTAGTTACAAGAACATCCACATCCCTTGAACATATTGAAAAAGGTGTTATGGAAATTATAGGCGCCGAATAAAATTAAAATATTCATGTGGAAAGCTTTATCGGGTGGCTTGGCGGTAAATGCTCAACTTGCTCTCCGAACGGTGATACCATCAGCTAACTGCAGAGTTTGTGGGGACCCACAGGAAACAATTAATCACATGTTTTTCCACTGTCATCCAGCGAGAAAAATTTGGCGACTGGCCAATTTCCCAATCCCCATACAGGGATTACATACCACGCTACTTACAAGTATTTTTCTCCACTTGATTAATATTGAGAAGAACCCACAAGTTCCGACAGATATCCGTCATTCCTTCCCATGGATTCTTTGGACTATATGGAAAGTCAGGAATATTGCGGTTATTCAGAACAGGCCGACAGATTTAAATATAATGACACGAGAAGGTTTATCTGAAGCAAAACTTTGGTTCGAATTGAGAAAATTTCAACAACAACATCTTGCTTGTTTTGCAGGAACTCATCCCCTTCTCAATGAACTAGAGAAAATGACGTGAGGCACACGATTTGCTTTAGTACAACATGGTCTCCTAATCAAATGTTTTAGGGAGGTGCCTGGATTATTAAAAATAATTTGGACAACAGCTACCTGCATTCAAGACACGTTATTCACCACTCAGGACCAAAGCTAGAATTAGCTCTCAAAGGGGTTATTGGACTTCTTAGAAGTAGTAAGGATTTAAAAATCACATCTGCTACTATACTGATTAATGCTTTGTCCACGATCCAAGCGATATCAAAACCACTTCAATGGTCGAGGCAGCATAACCTACTCAAGCAGATTCATGCATTACAAATGGAGCTTCAAGATATACACTTCCAACTTGTCCCACACGAAATCAATTCTAGAACATTGAGAATTGCTCGTAGTGTTATTCAAGAAAATTGGTTCAACGGTTATATTTCTCGGGGCCTCCCAGGTTGGTTAAATCTTTCCCCTACTCAATTAAACCCATATTAGAACTCTCATATCATAAATAGCCATCATATACTTCATTTTTTGGCCCGACCTCATTAATACCCCAATCATAATTTTAACTACCTTAATCACTTCATTTAATTAAGCCTATTAACTCTTCCTATTTTGCTGGGCCGATTTAATAATCCAATTATAGGTTTATCCTAATCATTTCATTTAATTAGGCCTATTAAATCCTCCTAATTTGTAGGGCCAATTTACTTCTTCATTTATATCTAATAATAAGCCCATTATCTACTAATTATTTCATCTAGCTAAACCTCTAAAACCTACTCTGCGTCTATCACCGTGAACCAAGTGGCACGCCTGAGTTACCTCACATCTTCCTTCCTCCTATGTCCTAGGATAATCATTCCTTTTGCCCCTCTGATTTTAACCTCTCTCTCCTTTTTCCAATACCACGTTGCATGCCTCTACTCGCCTGATCAATAGCAGTAGTTAACTCTAAATCTTGCCAAAAGGTGTGCTTCTCTTGATCAACTATAGAGGCGGCACTGCTTCTATCTTCTCTTCATGCATTTGCTCAATCTCACAAGGCTTGCTAAGCTATGAGCTCTTCACGCGTGGCAGAGAGCAATGATCATTCTTCAACCTTTACTCCTCATATACACTTCTTTTTTTCTATGTTCTACTCACACTTTTTGAGCCATCTTCTCTGTTTATTCTATATTCTTCACCACGACATTTCTTTCAATCTTCAAATGGCCGAGAATTTCTGGATAGCTGTCTCTCAATTCCACATGGGGAGAAGAGATGAAGACATATATGTCCCCAACTTCATGTACTACACCTCGCTAGAGCTAAGCCGGAAGAGTCTGGTTGCGAAGCCAATAAACTACCAAGAACAAAACCTGGTGGACCTTGCTCAAGATCTTCCTTGACAATGGAAGATGGAAACCCGAGTTAAAAGAAGAATCATCAACCAAAACCTCGTGCAGTTCATTTCCAGTCTGAAAGGGACCTTTTTTCGTGCTAAGGAGTCAACCAATCACATATAAAGGCTGGTTTGTGCTTCTACAGAGATGGAGATCATACAAACCACCGGAGTTTCTCACGATAATTCCTATATGGATCCAGATACAGCCATGACTGTTTTCAGATTGCACGTTCAATTGGTGAAGTCATTGAAGTAGACATCAAACCACTGTCACTCGCTAGAGCAAGTCTGATCCATGTAAGAGTGGAGATTAATGCGTATGATCGTCTCAAATTCTTCAAGATGGTGAGATTTCAACACGGAGATAGGATTTAGGTATACTTTCACTATGAGGTTGTGGCGAACTTTTGCCTAAATTGCCAAAAGATAACCCATGACACAGTGACTTGTACATACATTCCACAAGCCTCCGATTACTTGGTTTTTCCGACAGCAAGTAACCTCGACCAAGAAGGTTCTTCCACCTCTCTTTCTCGTATGGACCAATTTGCACAGGAACCTGAGGAAACAAATCAAGAGCAGCCACAAAACGTGACAATGTATCAGATACCATAAGGAACATTGCTCACAACAATGAAGGCTTCAGAGACTTTACTGTAACCTTTGAGCTAGATTTAGCCACGAGTGTCTCACAGTAGGAGGTTCAAGTCTTCATCATAAAAGAAACAAAGCGTAAGAGGTTCCCGAATCATTTCGAAGGAGAGACGTCTAACAAGGCCCCTCGTACCTTTTGATAACTCATCTCACTCACGTGAACTTTCTGCTTCAAAGAAAGCTATGACTATCTCTATCCAAGCTGCATTATCTCTAATTTAGTTTAACATCTTCTCCTTTCATTCAGTATTGATCTTTTGGGTTGCTTTTGCTACAAGCAACTCTGTTTTTTACTTTTGATAATTATTTAGGTTAATTAGATTAAGTTGATGAATCCCCTTTTTGTATTCAACTTATTGTAATCAGCTTTTTAATCCTTAATGATATTCAGTTTTCGGAAAAAAAAAAAAAATTTGTTTACATAATAAGAGAAAACATACTTTGTTCGTGTATGTAGGATGTGATATTCTATGATGAAAAAATTAAAGGTCTTATATAGAATCATTAGACCCTAACACTAAAATCAAATTTCCATTTTTTAAACCTTGGAAAGAAATTAAGCGATTTCCTATTTAATATTGGAAAATATTCAGTTTTTTATAGAAAACATGTCAGAAATGTCGAGTTGCTCTCAGTCTGGTGGTTAGGATGATCCAGCTAATGACTTGGCACCAGGGTTTGATTCCTACCGCTGCATTATAGTAGCTTAAAAAAATGATTTTAGGGATGGACTTTAGGCTATGGATCGGGCTTTGTCGATCCAATGTTGACAAAAAAAAAACATGTCAGAAATGTAGCAGAAACATATTGGAAATTTTCCTTTTTCCTGTCCTATGTCGTCACAGTTTTCGAAACGTGTAAGAAACATTTCTTCCAAGTTTATGTAGTGTCCCTGTCTTTGAAATATTTCGAAAACATGAGATGTCATACAAACGCTGTTTCGGTGCAACTGGAGAAACAATGACTGATCAGTGCAAACAAGCATCAAATCATAATGCTAAAGAACATCTTGTCCCTGTATGGATCAATAACTGATCAGGTTATCAACCTGAATAAATTTTCACTCATTTTTGGGTTAAAGGTTAGGTCGGTTAACTATCAGGAATTAAATATTATTTGGCATTCACAAAATGGGTGGTGCTGATAGTTATTTGGACGTCTAGAATGCTTCAATGGTTCCAAGAAAAAGCTGCTTGATTTTATACATGTCAAGCTAAGCTCGCACAACTCGTTCTTTAGATTTTTGTCTTAAGAAGGGAAATAAACTCTTATCTAATTAGTTGCTCAAGTCTTACCGGTTTACACAATGTACTGCCTCAGGTTGTCAAAAACATCATATAAAGCCACAACAAGTGCTCTTTCCTCTTTTTGGTGGAGCTCTTTGGAAGGAAAATAAAATCATTAGTTATCATGGGAAAAGATGTGCTTACCTAAAAATCAGGGAGGGCTTAGTTTCAAGGACGTGAAGTTATTTAACCAGGCACTTCTAAGGAAACAAGCTTGGAGGCTATTGCAGAATCATTTCAGCATGTGCGCCAGATTTTTGAAAAAACAGAAATTTTCCTCACACTCATTTTATGAATGCCAGAGCATCTTATGCTTGGAGAAACATTCTCCATAGAAGGGAGCTTCTCCAACAAGGACTAAAACTAATGATTGGGGATAAAGCTTCAATGAAGATATGGACAGAAAAGTGGATAGAGGATACAACAATGGGAGCCCTCTCATGAAAGATATTTTTGTTTATTTGGATATATCTATTAAAGATCTCATCATCCTATTATCCAAAAAAAATCTCATCATCCTAGGCACCAAAAGTTTTAACCTTCATCTTTTGATATTCTATTCACAATTAAGGACATAAAGCGTATGAAAATGTTGAAACCAATTCCTTCTTCACAAGATTATTACACTTGGAATCATACAAAGAGAAGTGAATATACGGTTCGATCAGGTTATTGCCTAATAGCATGCTATCCAAGCTCCATCGCTTAATGGATTAAGGATCTAATCTGGTCACTGCCAATAGCTCCGAAAATCAAAGGCTTCTTATGGAGGACTATCAATGGTGCATTACTTGCATCTACAAATGTTTTAGCATGAGGAGTTAAAATAAATCTCAGATGCCAAATTTTTGGAGCTGAGGAAGAGACAATCAATCATATCCTTTTCACTTGCTCCTTAGCAAGACAAGTTTGGCCTTCTCCAACATCCCAAATCCACCTCAAGGTTTCAATACTCACTCTTTGTTTTACAACCTTCACTATGTCATAGGGTCAACAAAGAATGTGATGCTCTGCCCACTAAGGCCTTGGATATTATGGTTACTTTGAAAAAACAGGAACAAAGCGATGTTTGATAGTCATGTTTTCCAAATTAGTGACATATCCAAGAAAATAAAAGAGGACTCACAATCTTGGTTCTACATGCAAAGCTTAGATGAAGAGACGACTGCCAATCTCTCCTCGACAAAACACAAAGATAAGCCAGGTTGGTCTGTTCCACCCACCAGGTTGCTTAGATGTAATATTGGGTTTGACTGGAATAAAAGGAGTAAAGTAGTGGATGCAGGGTGAGTTCTACGGAACTCAGAAGGCAGAGTCCTATCCCATAGTGGAAGACCTTACACTCCCAGTCACTTCGAAGTTTCAAGCAAGAGTAGAGGGCCTGACTGAAGTGGGGATTAGAAAACATGGTTTTGAAGGACCTCATCATCTTTGTGTGTAACTTTGAAGACCTAGTGGATATGATTGACAGGCCTAAGTCTTGACTATCTTACAAAGGCTACTGTCCAGCCTATTCTGTTGGATCTATCTAACTTCTCTTCTTGAAGAATCTCTTCTGAATTGAGTCAAGCAAACAAAGGAGCTAATCTAATAGCCTCATGACTCGAGAGGTTCGAAGGCAATCGTATGTGGCGTCAGGTCCACCATCTTATTTAAGAGACATCTTCAGAGCTAATATCGGCCTTGCTTCTTAGTAAAAGTCCCAATGATTGTCTTTGATCCTCTATAGTTTTTGCTACTTATATTTCTTTGACTATTGTTACATTCCTAATGCAATATATATCATTCCGAGGGAAAAGAAAATTGTGATATAACAGTCGGTTCCTTTCTAATAAAGATAACAATTTATATAGTTTAAGGTTTATTAGTTTAAGAGTATTCATGTTTCTTATATAGTTTGAAGGTTAAAGTTTTATTTTTTTGATAAACATATAGTTTGAAGGTTGATAGTGAGAACTTTAACTTTGGAGGATATTATAAGATATTCATGTTTCTTATATAAATATGTGTATATATAAGAAAACAAACATGCAAGAAAAAGTAAATAAGATCAACACAATAATTTATTTTCTCTATACGCATAAAAGTTGAATTACATTTCATATATTTTATAAATAGAAGTAAATTAAAAGGTAAACACAATTTATCATAAGATTATACATTTAAATAATGAATCTGACCGAATTAATTATGTTGACCAATTTTACAGTCATATTAATGTTATAAAAATCTCATGAGACAATATAAAATGTTTCTTATATAAATATGTGCACACAATATAAACAAAAAAAAAAAAAAAAAAAAAAACAAGACGAACACAAACAGCTCTTAATAAGAAAATATCAGAAGGTAAGATATATCACAAGTTTGATCTTAATAAAAATACAAATTATTTTCATATTTATACATGGATTTCTTTTAACATTTTGAATCTTTTTTTTTTTTTTTTTGTAGTTTTGTTTTCATTGAAGGACATATACACAAAGAATTGTTTCATCCTCTACAAACAAAACTAATGGCAACAAAAACTAAACAGCTGATGGTGTTTGCTTTCATCCTTCTACCTATGATATCAGCTGCATTACTGAAACCAGATGCACGTAAGACATGATAAATAGTCTCTAATGTTACTATTTTCTTTTCTTTTTTTTTTTTTTAAATTATGAACTGAAATTCTATAAGAAAATTGTGTTTATAAGCTGGTTGAGTCAAAATCACTAAACAGAAAGAAAAAAGCCTTCCATTTGTAAATATGTTAAAATATTGATTTGATTTTTTTTATAAGAAATTACAATGTTAATGTGTTCTTTTTTTAATGCACCAACCAGCGGGATTTTATTACAAATGTCAGGATCCATGTGAATTGACACCTCCATGCTATGACCAATGCGTCGCTCAGGGATATGTAAATGGAGGAGAATGTCGAATTTATAGCACTGGTGGTATTTGTTGTTGTCAACTCAATTCTAAACTACAAAATGTTCCCATATCTAATCCTAGCCTTACTAATTAATTCTTCATGATACATGTACTCAAAAAAAAAAAAAAAATTAATAAACATATCTCTTTTTCAATATCATACATCTAAACACTAAAAATTTTATCTTATTACCTACTAGAAAAAAAAATCAAAATTGTTTTGAATATGAGAGTTTATAAAAATGTTTAATTAGTTTCAATAACATTATTAAGGTTGGATATATATTTGGATATTTCATGGTAAACAATATTGTTCTATCCTTACTATTTAATTCTTGGGCGATTGAGTTTTGTAGCCCTCAAATAAATCCTTTTGAAGTATTGACATGGGCGGAGGTAAGTAAGTGTTAATGGGGTCAATTGACAATAAATGTTTTGACTCTAACAAAACTGACCATAAAATAAAATGTAACAAATTTGAGATTTAGCCATTATTTATTTGTCTAGTTTTATAAGAACATCATAAAGTTTGGTTTAACAGACATAAATTTGTCTTTTTACTTTAGGCATTAGCTGGAAAAAAAGGGTTTTTTGGATTGGTTCTGATCCAATATATAAATTTTCTAGCTCCGCCATTTAGTATTGACATAAAATTTTTTATTAATTGATAAAAAGGGTTGAAATTGATAAATTTTTGTGGTTGTGGAAGTAACTCTTATTTAGCCACAAATTTTTTTGCGGCTACATCCCTGTTCTTCTTTAAGTCGCAGTGACTGCGATCACAATAGTGTAAAACATGTGTAATTATAGTTGAAACCGAGAATCTTTTGTGCGCATATGACTATTATTATGATCGCTCTGTATAAGAACATGTCACTAACTTTTACAGCTACGGTAAAAGATGTCGAAGATTACACAGACGACTGTTTTTAGCGATTACTTGTTAGAGTGATTGGTTTTTAGAGTGACACGTGGACAATTCTCTACATAATCATTTGTTTAAGTCTTGAATTTTGTGTCGATGTCGCTAGACGCGCGATTCTACAAAGAATAGGGCTTACATCGAGAATGAAGCATTTTCAAAAAAAAGAGAAAAAGGTTTAATTTTTCACTTATGATCTATTCGTGAAGTATATATTGTATTCAATACTACAAATAGTGCATGCTAAGTATTTTGTTCTTGGTCATAAGCCTCTATTACAAAACATGGTCACTAATCCACCTTTGGAACATGATATACGTCTCTTCGGGTAAATACTCTGGTGTATGCCCACCTCCCTATATCAAAATCCACACACGGATTAAAAACTATTTTAACAAAATTCTAACAAAATAAAAATGTTAAATTGAAACGGACAGACATACCTTTACAGTAGCAAATGTCATCTTATTGGAATAAGTTCTCGTATATCTACCAAAAAACATGTAACAATTAGTGGATTTTATTGTGATACTACGAAGAAAATAAGGAACAAGATCAACTTATAAATAATTTACATACCCAGCAATTTGATCATTTATCATCCAAGGTCTCCATTCATTAACAATTGAATAGTTGAGAGATTTTATCCACGCTTGAGTTGCTTGGAAAGGAACCGTAAAATCATGATCACCACTATTCACCATAAATCATACAATTTTTATTAGAACTTAAATATATTGAAGATAGGATTAGATTCCAATCCATACTAAAGCAAAATACGTTTCTAAAGAAAAGATTGTACTCTAACCTGAAAATAAGAGAACGGTAGCCATTATTGCTGTTATACATATGGTATGGTATGCTACTTTTTATGTTGTGAGTATATGGTAAAGTCCGATTACATCGAAGCCACTGTTTTAAGCTCCCCTGTACACAGTGATCATCCGTAATTCAGATTTCATTCACACTTTTATACAGCAATTATCTAAAATCAAAATTGGCACTTACTTTCTCGATATGAAGAGCTTCACGAACCCGTTCGTTGTTGGCCCAATAGCCCATGAGATTATAAATATAATACTGCAAAAACAACCATGTAAATATGTTTCTTTAAAATATTGACAAAAAAATATTGCAGATAAATGTCTTCTTTCAATTTTTTTTTGTTAATATAGTAAGCCAATGTCGACTACAAATAATGCTTTACTTATAGATTCATCTAATTTATTAATATATTTTATTGAAAGTTAAAAAATAATGGAAGGAAATTATAATACTTACATAGCAATTAGGAGATGCATGGTCGCAATCAGGTACCAACGTGTGATAAGTATTTATTTTGTCCGTGCACTGTACGTAAATAAAAACAAATCTAAATTAGTGAGAAAAAAAAAAAAAAAAAACACTAACCAAAAATTTAAAGTGTGCACCTTATGATATTCTTCAACAAATTCCAAACATTTTTTGTTACTTGGATCCACACCATAATATGTTCCTTTGCAGGTTCTCTTCAATGACTGTAAAAATCATAAGTGTTCAACACTATAATTATCATTTCAGGCTTCAAAAAACAGAAATTCAAAAATTATGAGCAAACATTAAACTCTCTATTGACAAAATAACAAATCAAGCAGGATATATATCATGTACCTTATAAAGTTCATCAGAGATTAATGACATCCCATGAGAAAAGGGAATGCGATACTTTTGTTCAATTTCATAATATGTTGATGGGTTTCCAAGTAGATAACCCTGCTTTGGTTAACAATATATGAATATAACTATTAATTTTCTCTGTTTGAAAAAATCTTCGAAAATATGAGAAGCAAATAGATAAATATTAATGACCTGTAGATTTATAGGAGGTTTGCAACAGATATAATTTCCTGCATCATAGTTAGTCTTCATAATTAAAAGCAAGAAAGGAAAACATAACAAATTCCGACGAAAATTTTAAAACAGTCAAAAATTCTCGATAGATTTCCGACTGTGGCTTGTATGATAAAAGCCATACCTTTAGAAATTTCTTGAACGAGGGCTGGGATAATGTAACCGGAGTAAGAATCTCCGGTAGCATAAAAAGGGTTGGAGTAAAATTGTGGATGCTTACTTAGCCACTGCACAAAAGAAAACAACATACATAAAAAGGTTCAATGAGCCATGATAACAATATTGCTTACAATGAAAACAATATAAGTTTGTTGTAACCTTTTGAAGAAACTCATGAATCCTCTTAACTTCAATTGTATCACTAGTTTCTTTACTCGAAGATTTTGAATAGGAGAAGCCAGTTCCAACAGGCTGATCCAAAAATATTATGTTTGCATTCTAGACAAATGATAACAAATCTAGTAAGAACGAAATAATTACCGTGATTGATGATTGCTTTTACCAAAAAAAATAAAAGTTATAGTAAGATCAAGAATAAATAATTATGATGAACATATTTCCTGCTACCTTTGTCCATGAATATGTAGTCGAAACCAAAGAAGGAAGAGTGCCATTGTAAACCTCGAACTTCAAAGCAACCGGTCCTATCATCTTATCCCCACTTTAATATAATCTTTCATATAAAAGTTAGCGAAAACAGATGGATTATAAAGTTGTACCGATTTCGACAATAAGACCAATAATAGAAGAACATCCAGGTCCTCCATTTAACCAAAGAAGAAGAGGGTCTTCTTCTGGATTTTTCTCAGATTTGATGAAGTAATAGAACAATTGTAAATCTTCTTCCTCACCAACACCAATGTACCTTCATTCAGAAAAATGACTAATAATTACTAATTCCAAATTCAAAAGACAAAAAATTGTTGCAAAAATAGACAGTTTACAAACCCGGTTTCAAGTTCGAATGGAAGAGGACCTTCAAAACCTGGAAGAAACTTGACACTGGAGCCAGATTCGACATGATGATGAGTCAAGAAAAGTAGAACAAAAATAAGCTGAAACTTTAGTGTTGAACTCATTCTTTGGTAGTTTATGAAGATTAAGTTCTGTAAGGAAAACCAAGATCTTTATGAAGTAGCCTTTTTTCAACTTTTTTTGTTCTTTCATTTTTTGTGTAAATATCGTTGCATATGATAAGGACCATAAGGTACCAACGTTATCAACTTATCATGAAGTCACTATCAACGTTATCAACGTATTAGTTAATAACGTCTCTTTTATTATGGCCCTTGATTTTCCTTCTTTTTCACTAAAAATTTTTACTTATCGCATCGGTTGCCAAAATGAAGATATTCTCCTCTTCCTCCTCTTTTTCCTGCACTAAGATGTAATTAATTGCTTAACACAGCAATGATTAGTTATCTTGGTCACTAATTAGACAATAATTACAAGACTGGTCCTCTTAGGGCAGAATTATCAAGGGTTTCTTAAAGAAACTCTTATTATATTATAATATTAATATTTTTAATTTAGTTATTTTTTATTTTTTTAAAAAAAAATTCTCCAATCACATACCGACACGTGGCAAGAAACTCATTTTTGAGTTTCTTATTTAAGAAACTTTCTCTTTCTATTTCTTCACTTTTTATTATTTTATTAATATTTTTACACTAAGAAATTCATTAGAAACCACCAATAATGGTGGTCTTATCTTATAAATATACAACGATAAAATCAAAAATTTCTTTTGATTTTTATGTAGTAACTACTAAAAACATTTATGTTCGTGATTAGGATGATTTAGCTACTAATTCTAGCATCAAGAATTTTAAGTTATAAATTAGTTTTTGTCGATACAATTATTTATAAAAGAAAAAACACTCACAACTAGTTTCTTATTTTCCAAACAAACTATTTTCCAAAAGCTTGAATGGAAAAACTCGCCCGCGTAACCAATTAATCTTTCGTATAAACAGTAGGCGGTAACCGAACGAATTAATTAATGCCTAGGCGATTGTTAAAAACGGGTTTTAATTAGTCTCGGTGCATGTTCTAGATAATCTCCGCATAGTCCGATTAATTTCTGTCTAATATGATTAATATTATATTTTAGAAAAAATTATTAAACTTTTAACTGAATTTTGTAGTTAAAATAAAACAAATTTTAATCATATACATTATATAAGTTGAATGCTATTTTGATGTTAATTAAAACTACCAAACTATTTAATTTCACTAATTAATGTATTTATGAAATTATAATACTAAATTATTAATTGATAAGACTATATTATAAATCAAAAAACTAATTCTCAATTAATTTATGTATAATCTCCAATTAGGCGCTTAGCCATAACTTGCTGCACGAGTCCGCACGAGTACTGCGTAGCTAATTTTAAAAGAGAAATCTGTTAAGATATTTCAAAAGAATATACTAATTAGCTACATATCCCTTCCAATTTTATTGATTAATTTAGATAATTTTACCTTTTTTTCTGTATAACTTTTTTTCTTTTTCTCTTCCTTTTCTCTTTCTCTTCTCTTCCTCTTTCTCTCACAATTTCTTTCTTCTCTTTCTCTTCTCTTCCTCTTTCTCTCACAATTTCTTTCTTCTCTTTCTCTTCTCTTCCTTTTTTCTTTTCTTGTAAAGAACAAGCAAATCGAATTACAGAGACCAATGAAAAAAAATTTAGTAGTGATTTGGAGTGAAGAAGATTTAGAAACTAAACCTAGAAAGAAAGAATCATGAAGATGACGAAACTGGCGGAGGTGGTAGTGGAGGCGACATCTAAGGATTTACCGATCTTCATTGGACCTTGTTTGATTGAATCTTACCTTGTCCAAAGGAATACGAAGAATCATCGGTGGTGGCAATGGTGGTGGGTCGGATCCCACTGTAATAGCACATATCCGCCGCGACAGCTAGGACTAGGATCTTTTTGTTGATATTATTGAGTGCATTTGAATCATAATCCTTTGGGGACTCTGTTGGAGGAGGTGATGATGTCCAATGTAAGAAATGTAACCAATGCAACTAGTGTAATGGGTAAGAAATATGTTAGCAGATACTAAATATGTTAACATATGCTAAATATGTTATCAGTGTAGGAAATATATTAATTGTTGTTACATTTAATGTTAGCGTTTAACAAATATGTTACTATAATGTAAGAAACGTAACCAATGTAACTAATGTAACATGTAAAAAATATGTTGTAGATACTACATATATTAGCAGATACTAAATATGTTAGCAGATACTATATATATGTTAGCAGATACAAAATATGTTATTAGTGTATGCAAAATATATTAGTAGTTGTTACATCTAATGTTAGCATATAAGAAATTTGTTATCCGGTATAATATATTTTACCGTGTACATACGCGGAGACAACACATTAAATGCGTTGTCCCCTGTATTGAATGCTCTGTTTTTTCTCTCTCTTATGTTTAATGTTGCAAAAGACAATTTCGTCATTTTGTACGTGTGTTCAGAGGCAATTTGTAAATAAAAATTATCAAAAGCACATTTTGTAGATTTTTAAAATGAAATGGTACATTGAGCTAATTTGCTAAATTTAAAACATGGTTCTTACTACATAATAATTACAGAAACAGGCAACTAGCCGTTATGATTCCACCGACTCTTTTTTTCAAAAAAAAATTCAAAATGAAATTCGGATGTTAAGCATTTCATAATCTTTCCAAAATTTATATCTGTTTCCTTTAACAATCGAAAAAGACATCTGAGATTTTGATTTTCCAAGGATCTGAGTGTTGTTCAATTCAATCATGGCTTCTTCTCCGGCGAAAAACCAGGTCTCTGTTTTTGCTTCTTCCCTATTGTCTTCCTCTTCTCCTTCAATCCCTTGCAGACCAAACCCTAAACCCAGAACCTCGGAAACCGGAGATCTTATGCGGAAGAGTTTTCGAGGAAATCCATTTCCCTTAGATTCGTCCCGGAGACACTCAATCGATAGAGGAATCAACAATCGTGTTGAGTTTGGAGATAAAGAAAATCAGAACGAAAAAGAACAAATCCCTAATGTCGCCAAATGTCCTAAAGGTTCTAAGAACTTCATGTCACCGACAATTTCAGCTATTTACATGATAAATCCATCAATGAAGAAGAGAATTTTGTCTGATAGAAACGAAGAAGTGTCTCGATCCTTTGACAAATCCCATCATGAGGTTCAGGTTAGGTCATCTGTTTCATTTTCTGATGTAATAAGCATCATTGGATTAGATAAAGATCATGAACAGATTTGCATCGATGAAAAGAAACAGATTGATAAAGAAGAAGAAGAAGAAGCACATGACATTACTGTCACTGATTTGGATGAGAATCTTGAGAATATGAGCAGTAATGATGATTCAAGGTTCAAAACCAGCTCACTTCATTCTTCAGTTCCATACACATGCCCTGTGTTTGAAGTTAATCCAATGGTTGCACCTTATGATCCAAAGAAGAACTATCTGTCTCCGAGGCCTCAGTTTCTTCATTATAAGCCAAATCCAAGAATTGAGCTTCATTTTGATGGATGCAGACAGCTCGAGGAGCTTTTCATCTCTGAAAGTTCTTCTTCTGACACTGATTTGACTGCAGAGGAAAGCCAACAAGAGGAGGAAGTCACTTCTCAGGCAAGTGGTATAGCAATAGAAGAGGCAACAGAAAAGCAAGACAAGGATAGTCAAGAGTGTTTGGAAGAAGTAGAGAGTGATGATGATGATGAAGAAGAACATGTGGTTGAGGAA
This sequence comes from Lepidium africanum, assembly GCA_900406405.1. Lineage (NCBI taxonomy): Eukaryota > Viridiplantae > Streptophyta > Magnoliopsida > Brassicales > Brassicaceae > Lepidium > Lepidium africanum. Next base: position 90,349 of record OVAX01000023.1, read on the forward strand.
AGGCTTGAAGAAGAAACTGGCCACATTTCTAAACAATCACGTTTCAAGACGTCCAAGTTGCTTGGTTGGATTTTTGTTCTTGGAGTAGGGTATTTGTTGTTGGTTTCTTCTGTGATATTTAATCAACCAAACATGGATAAAGATTCACTTTTCTATCAGTTTCATATCCCACCTGAAACCATAAAGACCGCAAGAGAGAGCTTTCAGCAGTTAAGTGTGAAGCTGGTAATGTGGGCAGAATCATCACTTGTGTACATGGATAAGCTGATGTCGAGTCTACGAGAAGAAAAGGGATATGGTTCTTTTCAGTTTCATAATTTGACAGATATCTTGGAAGATGGAAGATTGTCTGATACTATTTTCCAGACAACTAGTGCTGATATTAATTTTGCTGAGTTGTTAGTTGATGATAGCCAATATTGGAGTCTGGAAATGGATGCAGAAGACGAGAATGTTGATCGTCAAGAATCTGAAGAACCAGAGAATGGTAATGAAGTCTATAAGGAGAGTGAAGGAACGGTTTATGAGTTTGATAAGCAGACTGAAATCAAGATGGCCACAGTTACAGAGGTGGATGAAGGTAGAATATATTCAGAAACTCTTTCTGAAGAAGAAAACGTTGGCCAAGAAACTGATGGTGTTGAAGGGGAAAGAGAATATGAACAAAATTACCAGATGAACATAGAGGAATATCATGAATCTGAAACTAGATCGACCCGAAATGATGAGAAGGAGATGGAAGAAGCTGAAATAGACGCAATCAAACTCGATGATATGGAGTCTACTGCAATTAGTGATTACCAGCAAGAAGAAATAGATGTAGCCAATTCTGAAACTATACCGGAAGAAGAACGTACTGGGGAAAGTTCTGGAGACAGCTTCAGTGTTTCAACAGAAGGCAAGGATGCAAAGCATGATAGCAATGATTTGGAAGAAGGGAGTGGGTTTGGTAAAGTTGTTAACGATGCAGATCCAGAGGAAATTTTGTTGAGTAACAAGAAGAAAGTGATAGTGTTGTTTTCAACTGTGATGGTTCTCCTTGCTGTAGCAGCAGCTGCTTTCTTAGTAGCTAACAAGAAGGAAAAACCTGTCATGATAGTACATGAAGATGGTGAAGAACAAACAACAAACTCTGGCACTAAAGAGGTAAAGCGTGAGCCAGTAGAGAATCTGATCAAAGAAAGGCTTTCTTCACTTAATTTCCAGGAAGAAGAAGAAGAAGTTGATGACAGAAAACAAGAGGTATCATCATTCCCTTCTGAGATGAGTTTCAATTTCCATAAGAACAAATCACTCCACAGTTGTAGCAGCAACAGAGAAATTGTTAATGAATATGAAAGCGGAGGAGGAGGAGGCAAGAAGAGTAATGATAGTAGTGAATCCATGGCTTCCTCTGCATCAGAATATTCCATAGGCACTGTTTCATATGGAAGTTTCACAACATACGAGAAGATACAGAAGAGAACTGGTCGAAAAGAGAAAGAGACGATAACACCTGTTAGGCGTTCAAGCAGGATCAGAAACCATCAACATTCTGGACAATGAACTGAAATTAGCTTTGACTTTATATAATTTACTGATTTGTAGGAAGCTTTTATATCTCACCAAAGCTTAACTAGCATTATGATTTCTCTCTAATCTTTGCTTTTAGTCTTTGTTCGATTTACTTTTAATAGTATAGATTAAGACTTTGAACATAGTATTATAATTTAGAATTCTATGTCTGAATCTTATAAAGTTAGATTTCGTGCTGTAACTCTATTGGAAAAGGCATTTTAAGAATTTAAAAAATGGAATGGATTAAAAAATCCAAAATCCACCTAAGAGTTCTTTAATTAGTCAGACTTTTCCGGAACGGCCCCTTTTTAAGTTGGTCCAGTCCATTCCAGCTTTTTTCTTTTATTTTTTCACATCTAAAAGCGGGAGAACAAAGACAACGATAACCATCTTCCTCAAACAAGTCCCTGAGATTTTCAAATATGAGGGAGATCATCAGCATTCATATTGGACAAGCCGGGATTCAGGTTGGAAACTCCTGTTGGGAGCTTTACTGTCTTGAACATGGTATTCAACCCGATGGCACAATGCCCAGGTCATCTCTTTTCTCCTTGAATTTGTACAGCAAAATGTATATGCTTATTATTATGATCATCTTGCTTGTTTAAGGGTTGAACTCAAAATTTCCTTTTTGAGAAATTTTTCGTGTAATGTTGGTTGACATGGTTTTGATCTAGGGAGGGCTTAAAAAGTAGTGCTAGTCACGTTGTTGCTTATATATAAGATGGTTTTAATAATAAAAATTTGATAAGTTTGTGTTTTTAATAATTGGGATCATCATATATTTAAAGGGTTTGAATTTTTGGTGGTTTGAATTTTGTTTTTGCAGTGATAGTACTGTTGGTGAAGGTCACGATGCATTCAACACATTTTTCAGCGAGACAAGCTCAGGGCAACATGTGCCTCGAGCTGTGTTTCTTGATCTCGAACCATCTGTCATTGATGAAGTAAGAACCGGCACTTACAGACAGCTGTTTCATCCTAGCCAGCTTATCTCTGGCAAAGAAGATGCAGCCAATAACTTTGCTAGAGGCCATTACACTGGTAATTAACAATTTCTATCTCTCTGATTTTTCTTATGACGGAAGAGGTATATTTCACCATGACTAGTTCATCTGCTAATTTTCATAGTATTGAAAACTTGCTTCATTGATGCAGTTGGAAGGGAAATTGTTGACACCTGTCTTGATAGACTGAGGAAATTGGCAGACAATTGCACAGGTCTTCAAGGATTTTTGGTGTTTAATGCTGTTGGAGGTGGAACAGGTTCTGGTTTGGGTTCTTTACTGTTAGAACGCTTGTCTGTAGATTTTGGAAAGAAGTCTAAACTTGGTTTCACCATCTACCCTTCTCCTCAGGTATTATTTTCACAACTTCTCATTTTTTTGTGAGTGAAATGTGGAATGTAGCACGGAAAATTATCTTTTTAAGCCGTTTTCTTTTATATCAGGTTTCTACAGCAGTTGTAGAACCATATAACAGTGTTCTCTCGACTCATTCACTTCTCGAACACACGGATGTTGTTGTTCTATTGGATAATGAAGCCATATATGACATCTGCAGAAGGTCATTGGACATTGAGAGGCCTACATACACCAATCTAAACCGCTTGATCTCCCAAACCATCTCTTCTCTTACAACTTCTTTGAGATTTGATGGTGCCATTAACGTGGACATCACAGAGTTCCAGACTAACCTTGTGCCTTACCCGCGAATCCACTTCATGCTCTCCTCTTATGCACCTGTGATTTCATCTGCCAAGGCCTACCATGAACAGTTCTCAGTCCCTGAGCTCACAACTTCTGTCTTTGAACCATCTAATATGATGGCCAAATGTGACCCAAGGCATGGTAAGTACATGGCTTGCTGTTTGATGTACCGTGGTGATGTTGTACCTAAGGATGTAAATACTGCCGTTGCTACCATCAAAACCAAGCGCACAATTCAGTTTGTTGACTGGTAAGAGCCCACACTGGTGTTTCTCTTAGTTAACTCTTCTTGTATGTATTACACATTTCAAATTTTTGGCTATGTTAAAACTAGGTGTCCAACTGGATTCAAGTGCGGAATAAACTACCAGCCGCCTTCAGTTGTCCCAGGTGGTGACCTTGCGAAGGTTCAACGAGCGGTTTGTATGATCAGCAACAATACTGCAGTTGCGGAAGTGTTCTCACGTATAGACCACAAGTTTGATCTCATGTACTCCAAAAGAGCCTTTGTACATTGGTATGTAGGAGAAGGCATGGAAGAAGGAGAGTTCTCTGAGGCCCGAGAGGATCTTGCTGCCCTCGAGAAAGATTATGAGGAAGTTGGTGCAGAAGGAGAAGAAGAGGACGACGATGAAGAAGGTGATGAGTATTAGGATAACACAAAAAGTGTTTTCCATTGCTTGTTTCTTGAAACGTACTTGCAAAAATGTTTATGTGAATGTGATCTCTCGAGTTATTTTGTGATGTTTACGGGTCTCTCTAATTTTGTGTTTGCTAATGGATTGCATTTATAGTGCCCTCAATACAAAGTCTGACTGATTCTTTTGTGGTTTATTTTGGTATTTTCATGTCTGTTATGTCTTATGTATTGATAATGCTTTTTTGATAACGCTGATACAGAGATTAGTCCATGTCCTTAGTGTAGTGCAAATATGGTCATTATCAGATATAGAATTATAACACTCGAAATCAAAACTCTTCATAGATAATTTGCATCAAAGAGAACTAATCCATGGCAAGATACACTAAAGGATGCAATTCAAACAAAGTTCTGTATCATACCAAAGTACTAAGATTTCTTAAATGTGAATAAAGAACTTGCTTTCATATTCATCTAAACTCATTTCTTCTCACCATTATTCTCAAGCTCCTGCTTTAACTGACGTGAGAAGTCGTCACTAACATCATCATCATCCCAGTCATCTTCCCACTGTTGACTAACTTCTTTTACTTCTTCTTTCTCTACCCAATCTGCTCAACATAAAAAGAGATCCATAAACATAATCACACACCGGGAATTAGAAATATTTGACATCAAAATGATCCAATTTTTATACAATGAAACTATCGTCATGATTACTTTCAATACAACTATTATTTATATCCTTAACGTCAAGTGCCTAGAAAAGCAGAATTTGTCAAGAAGACTTGGAACTTTAGTGTGTCTGAGATATATATTCATCTTATCACATGCATTCCTAACATGATGAATCAATATAATCAAAGGAGCAAACCAGTAACAACGAAACTTCATAGATTCTAGATTGATTGTGTGATACAGGTTTTCATAATCATTTCACTTACACAGGACAGTGATACCTAATACTTTCATACCATAAGACAGCTTGTTGGTCAAACGCATACAACATAGGCTCTCATTATCAACTATTGCTTCTTTTTAAGACCCCATTAACTATCAAAGCAGAATCTGATACGTTTTGACTCTTTTCTAGGAACAAGTATGGTGCAGTATCCAAAGAAAATCTCGAAAATAAATCAACAAAATCATAGAATAGGACCTATCTCTCCACAAGCTACTCAATGGCTTTAAACAATTCCCAAATCCACAAGAAACTGAAGACTTCACGAAAACCTAATCACCAAGTCTTTCAATAAAACTATTACATAATTCTTAAGACTCAACTGGCTTGCAAAGTGGAATTTGACAAGATCAGAATCTGATACGGTACAGTATCGAACGAAATCCCGAAAACATAATCAAAGAAGTCGTAGCCTATGTTCAAATCCACAATAACCTTCAGCAAATGAAGCCCTAACCTGATTACTAATCAGTTGTTGATGAAAATTGTTCTTATATCCATGAATTTATGACATCGCACCTTCTTCGTTCAACGATATATATGCCCTGATAAATCAATAAAAGCAAAGAAGCAAATAGTAATAACAAAACTTCACCTTCGTTGATTTCAAATTCCTCGAATTCGTCGTCATCTTCGAACAGATCCACCTTCACCTCTTCCGTCGCCGCCTTCGGTTCTGCCGCCATAGTCAAAGCTGTTAAAGTAATCAACCAGATCGAGAAACCTAAAAGAAGATGATGATGACGAAACTCGATAGCTATTCCAAGTTAATTAATATCGCTAAAGCTTCCTCCTGAAAAGTATAGAAGCGTATAGAACGGGTTCTTCGGTTTGGTGTGTGGTTCAGGTTAATTTTTTCGGTTTTGGGTTTTCGTAATGTAATATCCAATGAGTGCCGACTCAAATCCTATATGGTTTCTGTTTGGTTTTGGATATAGAAAGGTAGAACCAATTTAGACTCAGATTAATATTTATTGGGTTCTCAATGATTATTTTTTACCAAAAATAACTAAATAAAATGTAACCAAAAATAACGAAAAGTAAGTAAGATATATGTTTAGTACAAATTATTTGGTTCCTATTTGGTAATTTTTAGTTCTTGGAACCAAACAGAAAACTAAAAATTTTAGTTTGGTTCAATTGGGTTTTTTGGTTAGAGTTATTATGTCTAGTACTAGTGTAAAGGATGAAACCTTGACCAGTAAACAATTAACAAGACAAGACAAATGCACAATTTTTTTTTTTAATAACATCTCCAAAAAAAATTCTATAAATTCAAATATGAAGTTTTGCATCTTCCAAAAAAACTCTAAACTTTTTAATTTTGAAGTTTCGAATAGTGACACTCCGTTATTTTTTTCCTCTAAAAATATTTCTAAAAGATGCTCTATATTCTTGTTTTTATTTACATTTTAGCCACTCTAATTCTATGTTTTACTAAATAATTTAATTAATTTTGATATTTATCACTTAAATTCATATATATATAATTTTTTATTTTATGTATATGCATCTAATTTTAATATTTCATATAATATATATAGTTTTGTATAGAGATAATAGAATATATGCATCAATAATACTAAGTTAAGCAATGTTAGCAAGATAAAATAATAAAACATAACATAAATATTACACAAATAAAAAAGTACAATAATACTAATATTCGAGTAGATTTTATCTAGAACCTCCAACATAACTAAAGTATTGTTAAATTTTACTTTTATAAAGTGTTCTTGAAGAACGATTAAATTAAAAATATCATGAAGACATATAATAAAACTTATTCTAGAAGAACAAATCAAAATAAATTTGTCCGGAAGACAAATAAATAAGACTAAATTTGTTCATGAAGAATAAATAAAAATAAATTTGTCATGCAGATGAATAAATACATAAATTTAATTTTTTTCCGTACACAAATAAATAAAAATAATTTTTTCATGTTGACAAATAATTAAAAATAAATTTGTCATGTTGACAAATAAATAAAATAAATTTATTTTGAAGATAAATGAATAAAAATAAATTTGTTCCGAAGACAAATAATAGATTTGAATTTACTGTTATTACATTATATTTAATTGCGTCATTCATGTTTTGATTTATTTTCATGATTATGTTATTATTAATTTTGATAATTTTATTTTGATTATATATTTCTAACGGCTATGAAAAAAAAATTCTAACGGGTGTATTAACTGTTCATAATGGTAATATTCTAATCTATAAATACACTTATCTTTCACTCATTTTCATCACTCCAAATTTCTACCTTCTCTCAAATGTTCTCTCTAGAAATTGATTCATTTTTGCAAAATATGTTGGTTTTAATCTTTTGCTTCGGCATTATTCTTTCCACTATTCCTAGGTTTTTCATCGGTGATTTCACTCACGCAGAATTTTGATTAATTTTTGGTTACTTATTTGTACTTTGTATCTCTTTGTAATCGCCTACTTATTTTATTTTTATGTGTTTAATCATTAACATGTTATTGTGTTACATTTTATTTTAAGTCAATAATAAAAATTACTATTATAAAATTTATTATGCAGTAATCATGTCAAACTTGGCTAAACTCAAGATCGCTGTCCTAGATATATATCCGGACATAATTATATAAGATGGGCAGTTGCAGTAAAGCTACATTTGAAAGGAAAATGATTAATCGATACTATCGATAAGTCCAAAAAGACTCGTGAAGAGTCCAAGGCCAACGCCATGATATTCTTATTACACCATATCCACGATGGATTAAAAGATGAATATATAACGAAAGAAGATCCTGCAGATTTCTGACAGTCACTCAAAGACATGTTTGATCACCAAAAATACGTGATCTTACCAATAGCAAAGCATGAGTGGTTGAACCTCAGGACAATAAAAACATAAGCGAATATAATTCTGCAATGTTCGGAATCACCTCCCGGATAATGTTATGTGGAGAAAAGATCACTGATTATGACATGATCGAGAAAACACTCCAAACATTTCATCCTAGAAATGCAGTCCTATAACAGCAATACCGGACTAATGGATATACGAAGTATTCAAAATTAATGCAAGTTCTTCTTGTAGTAGAACAAAATAATAAACTTTTAACGTTAAACCATCAGCCCCGCCCTACTGGATCAGCATCATTTCTAAAAGTAAATGTTACGTCATCATATTATAATAATATTAGGCGTGGACGCAGTTGAGGTAATTACTGTGGTCGTGGAAGAGGAGGATATGGACGCGGGTATGGACATGGACAAGGAAGAAAGTCTCATCCTAATGATTTCAACAATGAAAGAAATAATCAAAAGGAAAAGAACTTAATAATAAGCAACACGAAAATCATTGTTACATATGCGGTATGATAGGACACCGGTCGTGTACATGTTGTACGTTGAAGCATTTTGTCAATCTTTACCACGAGTTGCAAAAGAAAAAGGAAAAACAGAAAAGAAACTAACTTCTTATATGGTGCCGAAACTTCTTTTGATAATGAAGTTGTGCCTTCTTTTGACAATGAAGTTGGGTCTTCTCTTGAAAATGATTCAGTTGATGGTATAGATACTGATAACTATCTCAATGTAGCTGATTTTGCTATTGATTCTATAAATATCAGCGAAAATCAAAATAATTAAAATCTTCATGAAGAAGAAAGTATGACATGATGTATAATTAGTTATGCTTGTATAAAAATTTTTTTTAATGTTGTTTATGTCTTGTAAAATAGTTGTTGTAATATAAAGTTTGTTTATTTATATTAACGCACCTTTTATGAATATTTTCAAATCAAAAAATGTGAAAATTCGAGAACAAGGACGAAGATATATGTCTGGCAGATAGTGCTACAACGGTAACAATAATCAATGATAAATTATTTTTCCTCTCTTAAAAATAATTCCGGCGGAAGTGTGAGTACTATATCAGGTGATGCAAAACTCCGGAAGAGCTTGTTTTTCAATGCCAAGGGGAAAAAATATGAAATAAATAATATGATATATTCCCCCAAATCATATAGAAATTTGTTGAGTTTCAAAGATATCCGCATAAATGGATATCACATAGAAACAATGAATAAAAGTGGTGTTGAATATCTTTGCATTACATATGTCAATTTGGAAAGATAATATATATTGGAACAACTGCCAGCTTTATCTTCTGGAATATATTTCACAAAATAAATATGGTTGAATCATATGTTACAGTAAATCTGAAGTGGCATGGTTGAGTCTTTAATCAAACGGTTACAGATTATTGCTAAACCGTTAATAATGAGAACAACACTCCCAATTTCAATATGGGGTCATGCAATTTTTCATGCTGCGGCTTTAATTCAAATAAGATCAATTGCATATCATAAGTACTCCCTATTAGAATTAACATCTAGTCATAAGCCAGATATATCTCATCTCCGTGTTTTTGGATGTGCAGTATATGTCCCTATAACACCTCCGCAAAGAACAAAAATGGGACCACAAAAGAGATTGGGAATATATATTGGGTGTACATCACCAAGTATAATTTGGTATATGGAACCAAAAACTGGTGATATGTTTACGACATGTGTTGCCGATTGTAATTTTAATGAAGATGAATTTCCAGCGTTAGGGGGAGGAACTAAAGAAACTCCAAAAGATGTTACATGGTACACGCTGTCGTTGTGGCACCTTTATCCCTCTATGAAACAACGTGAACTAGAAGTTCAGAAAATTGTGCATTTACAAAATATGGCAAATCAGATACCAGATGCGTTTACTGATACAAAAAGGGTGAGAAAATCATATATACCCGCTATGAATGTTCCATCAAGAGTTATTGTTTCAAAAGAAAAAAATGATGGAAATATGGCAAATGAACCTAAAGTTCAATTGAAAAGGGGGAGACATATGGGATCAAAGATAAAAATCCCCGAAAGAAAAAGAATTTGGGAGAAATAAATAAAAATGGTCTAGAAGAACCAAATCATACAGAGAAAAGTCCTGGAGAAAAAAATAAAGAAATTTTTTTCCATCAACTATGCCAAAATGGAAATATTTGGGTTAAAAATGAAATAGAAGATGATGATGGAATTTTTTTATTCTCTGTATCAAAAGAAATTGATAGTAAAAGTGATGATCCAGATTCAAAGTACATATTAGAATGCAAGAAAAGACATGATAGAGAAAAATGGAAATTGACCATGACAACAGAATTGAACTCCCTCAATAAAAAAAAAGTTTTTGGATTTATTGTCACAACACCTGAACATGCGAAGCCCGTTGGATATAAATGGGTTTTTGTTCGAAAAAGAAATGAAAAAAATGAGGTAACAAGGTATAAAGCCCGACTTGTTGCTTAAAGTTTTTCTTAGAGACCTAGAATTGATTATGAGGAAACATATTCTTCGGTAATGGATGCAATTGCCTTCAGATTTTTGATGAGCCTAGTAGCATTTAAAAATCTAGAAATGCATCTAATGGATGTTGTGACTGCATATCTATATGAATCACTTGATAATAATATATATATATATATATATATATCCCAGAAGGATTAAAGATGCCTGAGCATTGAGTTCAAAATCAAAAGATACATATTCAGCCAAATTACAACGATCACTTTACGGATTAAAACAATCTGGATGCATGTGGTATAATCGCTTAAGTGAATATTTGTTGAGTAAAGGATATACTAACTATGCGATATGTCCTAGCGTATTTATCAAGAAATCTATATCTGGGTTTGTGATCATTGCTGTATATGTTGATGACTTGAACATAATTGGAACTCAAAAGGAAATTGACGAGACAAGAACTCATATGTAGAAAGAGTTTGAAATGAAAGATCTAGGACAGAAAATTTTTTGTCTTAGACTCCAAATCGAGCATTTTCGGAATAGAATTTTCGTATATCAATCAAATTATACGAAACTGATCTTAAAACGCTTTTATATGGATAAAGCAACTCCTTTGAGTATTCCAATGGTCAATAGATCACTTAATATCGAAAAAGATCCATTCCGACCTTGTGAAGATAACAAAGAGGTATTGAGTCCTGAAGTACCTTATATGAGTGCTATTGGTGGACTCATGTATCTCGCAAATTGCACTAGAGTAGATATAGTATTCACTACTAATCTACTTGCAAGATACAGTTCGTCACCTACGCATAGGCTTTAGAATGGAATTTAACATATACTTCGTTATTTCCAGAGAACAAGTGACTTGGGATTATTTTATAATAGAAATTCTAGTGTCGATTTAGTTGGTTTTGCAGATACTGGCTATTTATCTGATCTACATAAAGCCCGATCGCAAACCGGATATGTTTACACAATTGGAGGCACTGCAATTTCTTGGTGTTCCCAAAAGCAGACTCTAGTTGCTACCTCCTCAAATTATGCAGAAACAATTGCACTTCATGAAGCATGTAGAGAATGCGTATGGCTCAGATCCATGACTCAACACATACAAGAAGCAAGCGGAATAGTCATAAATAAAGAGCCAACAAAATTGTTTGAAGACAATGTTGCTAGTGTCGCCCAACTCAAAGAAGGTTATATTAAGAGCGATCGAACGAAGCATATCCCCCCAAGATTTTTCTCTTACACACGAGAACTTGAGAAGAATCAAGAAGTGAATATTCAATATATTCGTTCAGCAGACAATGCACCAGATCTGTTCACTAAAACGCTTTACTACAATGTTCAGAAAACATGTTCACAGTATCAGGATGCGTCAATTATGAAATTTATGATATTCATCATTTCAGGAGAAGATTATGTCATTGTACACTTTTTCCCTCATCATGATTTTTATCCCACTAGATTTTTCCATGATAAATTTTTTAAACGAAGCAGTGCATAATACATAATTATCGATAATTGGTAATTAAAAGGGAGTGTTATAGATATAATAATTACCTATATATATAAAAAAATCTACATTATCTTATTTTATATTTTTACCAACTTCCTTGGACTCCTATAAATATGAGCTTTACCTCTTGTAAGATTGACACAATAAGAAGTGAATAAAAAGGCTCACTACTCTAACTCCTTCTCTCACATCATCTCTAGCTTCTCTATTCCTTTGTCTGTCTTTTTTCCTCAGTTGTTTCTCATATTACACATAAGTGAAGGAAAGAAATACTTATTATCTCACTTCTCTTTACTTCCTTCTCATATTACACATAAGTGAAAGAAAGAAATACTTATTATCTCACTTCTCTTTACTTCCTTTTACGTTTTCAAACGTATATATAATAAGCTTTCATATAGTAATATAATATTTATATATATTTTATAACATAAACAATGTTATTGCTAAAAGTTTATTATCGTGATATTTTGTTATATAGTTAAGATTATGTATAATATATTGTAGAATTTGAATATATATATATATATACACACAAAAATTTATCTATTATTAAGTGTTTGCCTTACCTAGTTATAATAGTTTTCTTTATGCAATTTAGGTCCATTATGCCTCTACTCCAGTTGCAGAAGGAAATGTTCTCCACGTCACGTCGTCATATGTTGATACATGTCACAAAATCTTATGCCAAAGCCAAAAGAATGTATTAAAAAGATAAACTCAATTTTGAAATCTGTTTGTGGGTATATGCAAAGCCAATTTCACTTCTTTATACGTTAGCACGCAAGATATATGCTATTCAATATATATGTTATAGTTTATTTATTGGGTGAAGGGTACCCGTTCGGTTTTTCTCTAATAGATTTTTTTAAGTAAAAAATATTATCTTAGTAAATTTAAATGAAAAACAGTGTTGATTTATTATATAATATTTGATTTGAGTAACAAAAGTTTAATTTTGATTTGTTATGATTTAAAGTTATATTTAATAATAAATCTCAAAATGAATATAATATTGTAAACTAAATATATCATTTCAGGAAATAAATGGTTTTTTTCTTTCGTCTGATAATATTAATAGAACAAGATGGAATACTTCAAACTTACAAACCATAAGACTAAGATGGAAGAAAGAAGATATATCATTGAAATCGATGTCTAAGAAAATGAAATTTTTAGAAGAAAAAAAACCCTAAAAAAAGACTAAGCAAAGATCCAAAGACCGCAAGTGGCTTTTAGCCTAGTGGCAGACGGTAAGTCCACTAAAGGCAGGCGCACTTGCATATCCAGGGATTGAGTCCTGTTGTCTGCATTATGCATGGACTTGGCTAATGTACCGGCCAGTTGTGGCCCAATGTTGACACAAAAAAAGATCCAAAGACCAAAAACTCGGTAAGAGCAACACTGAAAACAAAAATCGAAGACATCACCTAGTAACATGAACCAGTGACAAATGATGAAATCTCCAATGGCGAATATATGTACCACACAAATGAAGACGGAGTTACTACACTGGCAAGAAAGCATCTAGAAGCCAGAACTGCTCGAAACCATAGAAAGAAGCCTAATTGGAGGCAAAACCGACGACAAACTTAACGACAAAAAAAGACATGAGAGTGGGAAACACATCTTCTGAAAAAAGGTGACACCAAACGGTGACCCTAGCGGTGATCTTCAAATACTCGTGCACAAGACAATCGTCTTTCAAAATTATAGATATTTTTTTCTTAAATGTTTTATTGTTTAATAATAGTTTTACTTTCGAGACGAGATAATAAAAAATTTCACTTTTAAAATTTTATAAACAAAATTAATTATTCTTGTAAAAACAATTAAACTCAGGTATCCATAGATAACCATAATTTGATAGACTTTTTATGAGTAACCCAAAATCTGTTAGTTTTTTTCTAAGGTTTTTGAACATGAATTTTTTATATATGGGCTTAAACTAGGTTTGGGTCGGGCTACGTTCTTTTTACTCATCGCAGTATCTGTATTTATAGTATCTAGATAATATCAAAACGTTAATACTTATACTAGGTAATTTTCCGGCACATGCGTGCATGCATAAATATTTTTAATCTAATTAATTTTGAAATTTTATTATTTTATACAGTAGATATCAAATTTTTAATAATCGATATTACATAAAAAATCTAAAATTAAAACTGGTATGATAGGCGAAATATAAATTTATATAAAAAAATTTCTAAGAGCTAAAATACAATACTACCAATTTTATAAACATAATATATTAAATAATTTTTTAATTAACCTCTCACGAATCATATTAGTTATGAAAACTATTTTTTCAATGGTTTCATGTTTTTGAATAAAAAGAAATATTTCTAATCAACATTTGAACATATATTATTTTAATCTACACAAAATTTTAAAATTTAATTAATTAAAAATAGTATTAAATCAGAACAAAAAAAACAAAAAAAATTCTTATCTAAATTTTGGATAATTTAAAACTTAAAAGAAAATTATTTTTCCTTTAAAATAAACATATTAATTTTAAAGTAAAAATTAAATTAAAATGAAATAATTGTTAAATGTAAATAAAATTTATAAGTAATTGATGTAATTATGTATATTATAAAAGTAAGATTAAATCAAAACAAACACAAAACAAATTTTACGTTTTATAATATCTTAGAAAATCTATTTTACTATCTTCATATCAAAATAAATTAAATAAAGTAATCTTAAAAGAAACTAAATTTTAAGGTTTGGGGAAACTTTGTAATTTAATCTTAGAGAAACTCTGTAATCAACAATATTTGAATAAAAATTAAATTAAAATAAAATAATTTAAATATCTAAATACAAATTTATATGTATGTAATTATCTATATTATATAAATAAGATTAAATCAAAATAAACACCAAAACATTTTACATTTAATAATATTTTGGAAAATCTACGTTACTATTTTCATATAAAAATAAACTAAATAAAATAATATTAAAAGAAACTAAATTTTTAGATTAGGGGTAACTTTGTAATTTGATGTTATCGTAACTTTGTAATCAACCACATTTAAATAAAAATTATATTAAAACAAAATAATTTGAATATGTAAATATAAATTTATAAGTAGTTTATGTAATTATATATATTATAAAAATAAGATTAAATCAACACAAACTCAAAATAATTTTATGTTTTATAATATCTTAATAAATCTATGTTACTATATTCATATCAAAATAAACTAAATAAAATAATATTGAAAGAAACTAAATTTTAAGGTTAAGGGTAAGCTTGTAATTTAATGTTAAGGCAACTCTGTAATCAACCACGTTGAAATTAAATGTGGTGCTGACACATAATATTTTTGATAAAAATCACTTCTCTAATAATATATAAGATGTTTGAATTTGAAAGATTCTATATCAAAATTAAAGAAAAAAAATATAAGTCTAATAACAATAATAATATTTTATGGAGTATGAAAATATATGTATTACCACAAATCAGAATATTGAATATATATATATATATATATATAAATATATATATTGTTTAAACTGGATCTAGCACAATATGGTAGTAAATCCGAAATTATGATTGAAGAGGGAAGAAAGGGTAAGGACTCTTGAGAATTTTGAGGAAACAAGTATATTGCCAAACAAAGATGATTGCCGAATAAGGTTTATTAACTTAATGTGTATGTCAAAAAGCCCCTCCCTTTCTTGAATTATATGCTCCTCTATTTATAGGTCATAGAGGCGGTTACAAAGTAGTTTGCAAAAATGAAATATTACAATTCTCTAAATATGATCTTATATAGAAGATTCTAGCTAGATTTCCAGAAAATTTCCATTTTTTTGTTTGATGACGTGTCGTTCGACTTCCTTCAAGCTTAATGTACTTCCGAGAAGGAATTCTTCCGAGTATACTAAAGATGTCCGAGTTGAGACTTTGATATTCCTGCCAAGTTCAATACTTAGAATTTTGCCAATTGTTTCCCGTGGACCTAAGTAGGATCTCGGATCCACCTTCAACATATATCGTAACATACTTAATTCAATATTAATATTACATATTTTGAATCTATAAAATGAAAGAATGATGCATCTTTATATGAAATAATTATGGGCAATGCATCATTCTAGATGTTGATATGTGTCTATAATTGACATGATTTGTTCATGATGGACATGATTTGTCCATGACGGACATGAATTGTTCATGACAGACATAAACATAGTATCCATAGACATTTGACCATGTCAATCATGGACGTCTACCATGGACAAATGTACTTAAACCATACACCGTACACAGATCTTGCTACGTTCATTTACCGATTCATTTATTTGTTTTTTAACATTCTGTATGCCCCACATGCTCTTCTTATTTCTCTCTCTTTTACCACTTTTCTTCATCTTTGGTCAAGGGTTTTTTGACATTTTAGCCTACACCTTTCCCATAAAAAAGGGTTAATCAACAAAGTGATGTACTTAGGTGCATTTCTAATAATTTTCAACTCTTAGGGTGCATTTTTGATGAAATACCTTATTTATATTTTAACCATAAATTGTAAAATATATATGAAATACTATCCCTACGCATATTATCCGGGATCCGAGATCCGATCCGTAATCTGTCTCGATCCGTCCCAAAATTTCGGGTATCCGGGACACACGAGTCCGAATCCGGGTAATAAAAATTATGGATCTGCGGGTATGGATCTGTATCCGGGTAATGAGATTTTCTTCCCCGAATATCCAGATCCAACCCGATTTATAGTTCTATTAAATAATTTTAAAAGTGTTAAAGGATAGGTTCATGTAAAATTTTTGAATTATGAACTATATAATACTTTTAGATATTAATGTTGGAATTTAACATAAAATTTATTTTATTCTAAACTTTAGTGATATATTAATATAAATTATAAGAAAAAATAATATATTTGGTATTTTGTGATTTTTGAAAAAACATTTTAAATTTTTAATATTAGAAATCTACATATTTATTTTTTAACATTTTTTATTATAAATATGATGTTAATTTTTTTATTAAAAATTATATAATGTAAAAATGGTTCGAATTCGGATATCTGCGGATCTGAATCCGAATATTTGCGAGTATTAAACCCCGGATACCCGTAATATTTGGATCCAAATCCGGGTAATAAAAACACGAATCTGACGGATCTGGATCCGGGTACCACAAAAATCCCGGATACCCGACCCGTGCCTAGGCCTATGAAATACCATTATAATTTTTTTAAATATAGAAGAAAAAAATATAAAATTTAATTACCAGAAAAATAGTCAATAGATATTATTACCCCAATCTTTTGTTACTTAACACAAATTATCCAAACCCAAACAATTCAAAGTTGTTCTTAAGTCGAATACTACTTGAATCTTCAGAGAATAGAATCGAATTTTAGAAATTTGAGAGTCGATATTGAACTCAACAAGAAAGAATGAAAGAATGACACCAGAAATTGTTAACCCAATTCGACAAGTCGGAATAACTATGTCTACGTCTGGGGCTGGAATCAATCCAGTAATCCACTAGAAAATTGAAGAGAGTTCAGCTCAATTTGAGCTTTGAGTTACAACAATGGATTTTCTCCAACGATTCTCTTTTTCGTAATAGAATGAGTAAAGAGACGAAGGAGAAAGCTTATATATAGTCAATACAATTGAACCAAATGTAACTGAAATCAGTTCTTCGCGAGCAGAGTCTATTTCTCAAGCCTTCTTCTTAATCCTGGTTCACTAAAATCAAACCGCCTAAACTAGTCTTCTTTAATTCCTGAACAAAACCTGAAGCAGAAATCGAATCACTAACTAAAACACCAACATACTCCACCTTGATTTGATCCTCATCTTCATGGACCACAAACATTGGACCTTACCTCCAGCAATACACCGTTACAAAGAGTTCACTGGAGAAGCTTTAGAAAATCTAAAGCATCTTCAAATTTGTTTACATAAATACCTTTTGTAAGCATATCAGCAGGATTTCTTGATGTATGAACCTTTTGAATGTTAATTTCCCCATTATCTATGATTTCCCTGATGAAATTGTATTTTGCAGCCATGAAAAGTATTATTCTTGGACAATCAAGTAGCTGACTGTGAGTCACACCAAATAGTTGCTTTCTCTGTTTCAATACCCATATCATTCAAGAGTCCTTTGATCCATATAGCTTCTTTGATTGCCTCAGTCAAAGCTACATATTCTGCTTCACTCATAGATAATGCAATTGTGGGCTCCAAGCTAGATTTCCAACTCACTATGTTTCCTCCCACTGTGAAAACATAACTGCTAGTTGATCTTCTTTTATCGAGATCTCCAGCAAAATCTAAGTCGCAGTAACCATGAATATCGAATTCTTTTTCTTTTTTATAAAAAAGATTTAAATCTGCAGACCCCTTTAGATACCTCAGTAGCCATTTAACTGAGTCCCATTGAATTTCTCCAGACATACTCATGTATCTACTTACCAATCTTATAGCTTGTGCAACATCTGGCCTTGTGCCAATCATAGCATACATAATGCTGCCCACTGCACTTTCATAAGGAATCAACTTTGTATCAATGCATTCACATTCATCTTTGACCTTTGACAACTTGAAATGAGCACCAATAGGAGTACTTACTGTATTTGCTTCAGATATTTTAAACCTTTTAATCACCTTTTCTAAGTAATCAGTCTGAGACAATCGTAAAATACCTTCCTTACGATTCCTTTTGATATCAATGCCAAGAATTCTACTGGTAGGTCCCATATCCTTCATCTTGAATTCAGTACTGAGTACTTCTTTGATCCCTTTAACCTTTGCTTTATCCTTTCCTGCTATAAGTATGTCATCCACATAAAGCAACAGATATACATACTCTCCTTCATCCATCTCCTTAACATACACACAGGAATCATGATCTCTTCTAACAAAACCTTGATTTAACATAAATGAGTTAAATCTCTTCTTCCATAGGCAAGGAGCCTGCTTCAATCCATAGAGTGATTTTTTAAGTAAATAAACTTGATATTTACTAGGATTTACCTCAAAACATTCTGGTTGCTCCATGTAAAGTTCTTGATCAAGTTCACCATGTATAAAGGTCGTTTTAAACGTCCATTTGCTCCAGTTCCATGTCTTTCTTTGTAACCAACGACATGAGTATTCTAATGGAGAGATGTTTAACAACTGGTGCAAAAACCTCTTCCTTTTCTTTGTGTGTATCCTCTTACCACTAATCCAGCTTTAAATCTTTCATCTTCTATGCCTGTTATTCCTGGTTTCTTCTTATAAATCCACATGCAACATTACTTTTTCATCTTTAAGTCTATCAACAATGTTCCAGGTCATGTTTTTCCACAAAGACTTCATCTCATCTGACATTCCTCCATTCCACTTGTCCAATTAGGATATGTCTTTGCATCATGATAACAATTTGGTTCATCACACTCTATATCTTCTGCTGCAATAAGAGCAAAAGCAATATTAGTGTAATCTGATAATTTCTTTGGAGCTTTTGGTACCCTTCTGAGTCTGTCTCTAGCCAATTGGTGATCCGACAATTCTGAATTTACTGTTGGAGTAGATTGTGAATCTGTGTTGACTCTTCTAAAATTACTTCTAACTTGATTATAATCTACAATACTTGAAGATCCTGATGATCTCTCTGAAGTTTTAAAACAATTCTCAGATTATGAATCACTTGTTTCTTCATCTAAAATAACTCCACCTTCATTCGAAGTCTTTGAACATTGACCTTTATCCTGAATCAATTTTGAAATCACCTTTGAACCTTTAATACTGTCATTTAACTAGGACTGATTCTGAACACCTGATTCTGATAGATCCTTAAACACAACATCCTCTTGAAACACCACATTTCTGCTAATGACACATTTCTGTTCATTCAATAACCAAATCTTATACCCTTTTACTCCTTGTGGATAACCAATGAAGATACCTTTAAAACCCCTTGGTTTTAGTTAACCTTGATTTTGATATACATAAGCCACTGAACCAAACCGCTTTAAATGTATGTACCCTGGTTTTCTTTTTAACCAAAGTTCTGTAGGAATGTTATGATCAATTGCAGAAGATGGCGACTATTAATCACATATGCTGCTAATGCACTTGCCTCTGCCCAGAAACTCTCATCAAGACCTGACTCATTCAACAAACATTTGACCTTTTCCGTTAAAGTTCTATTCATATGTTCAGCTACACCATTTTTTGTGGCGTATAAGAACATGTACATGTCTTTCAATACCATTCTTCTTACAATACTCTTCAAACCTTGTATTGCATAACTCCAAACCATTATCAGTTCTCAATATTCTTACCAGCTTGTGTTTCTGCTAATTCTTTCCAATCATAAAACCTGTCAAATGTTTCATCTTTGGTTTTAAGAAACATTACCTAGACCTTTCTTTTTTTGTCATCGATGATAGAGAGGAAGTATTGATTTCTTGGTTTAGATGGCGTGACAGAAGAAGACCCCCAAAGATCAGCATGAACATAATCAAGCACATCTTCTGTAATGTTTTTACCAATATCAAAACTGAGCTTCTTTGATATTCCCATGATACAATGCTCACAGAATTAAGATCCTTAATGTCTTTATTCTGCAACAGTCCCTTCTGGGTAAGTGTCTTCAAAATATTTAGACTCATATGCCCAAGCCTGCTATGCCACTGTTTATTCATATTCATTGTACTCACTACATTACATGCTTCATTTAATTATATCTCTCCATTCAACACATATAATTCATTCTTTAATTATCATGTCAAAGTTGTAGTATTATTCTTGAAATACCTAACCCTACCTATACCACATTCATGATCGTAACCAAGTTTGTCAAGCGTCTCTGTTGATATTAAATTCCTCCTTAACTCTGGAACATACTTGAGATTATTGAGTACCTTGATTGAGCCTTCATGAGTGTTAATTCTTACTAATCCTTGACCTTTTAAGACTATTGAACAATCATCACCCAAAAGAATCGTGGTTGATTCATCTTCACTAAAGCTACAGAACCAATCTCTTCAAGATGTCATATGTGATTTGCAACCAGAGTCCAAAATCCACAAATCTTTAACCATCTGCTCATTAACACTCAAAGCTTCAGAGAAAACAAGTTTTTATGTGATTACACCGGCTTCTCATAAACCTTCATTTTCTGACTTCTTTTTTCTAGCATAACAGTCTTTCATAAGGTGACCTTTCTTTTTACAAAACCAACAAGTTAATCTGCTCTTAGACTTTGACCTGCTACGACTTCTATTGCCATTTTGACCTTTACTTGATGTTTTTCCTATTTCTGAAGTATAAAGAATCGAAGATGTACCTTGCTCAGTTACTCTTTCTTCTGTCATTTCTTTCTCTAAAGTCTTGGCCGATGAAACAACATCTTGCATAGAGAGGTGTTTGTTACCATACTTCGATGTATGTTTAAGATGAGCATACTTTGGTGGAAGAGACTTGAAATTTATAATAGTTTGAATTTCTTCTGAGATTGTAATCTCTAAGCTCCCAAGTTCTCCAAGAATCTTGTACATCTCATCCAAATTCTCATTAACACTCTTAAATTCATTCATCATAAAACCAAAATACTTGAGCTGTAGATTGATTCTATTAGGAAGACTTGTTTCCATATAAAACTGATTCAATGTTTGCCATGTTTCAGCTGCAGTTTTATAGTGGGTTACCTCTCGTAGGACAGAATCTCCAAGATTCAACAACAGAATGTTTCTGGCTTCTTTAAAACGAGCAATCTTTTCTGGATCAAGAACAATTTTAGTTTGTACTTGATTAGAATCATCACCATCATCAACCTTCTTCCCTTCATTCTTTGAAATCGATATTGTCTTTGTCAATGAGAAATCAATAATCACGTCTTTAAAACCTGAGACGCTAAGATATGCCAACATCTGAATCTTCCAAAGTGAAAAGTCTGATTCTCCATTAAATCTTTTGATTTCTATCTTCTGATTCACCATCGATGCTTAGAGCATGTGCTATGATACCAATGGAACACAAATTATCCAAACCCAGACAATTCAAAGTTGTTTTTAAGTCGAATACTACTTGAATCTTCAAAGAATATAATCGAATTTGAGAAATTTGAGAGTCGATATTGAACTCAATAAGAAAGAATGAAAGAATGACACCAGAAATGGTTAACCCAGTTCAACAAGTCGGAATAACTATGTCTACGTCTGAGGCTGGAATCAATCCAGCAATCCACTAGAAAATTGAAGAAAGTTCAGCTCAATATGAGCTTTGCGTTACAACAATGGAGTTTCTCCAACGATTCTCTTTTTCGTAACAGAATGAGTAAAGAGATGAAGGAGAAAGCTTATATATAGTCAATACAATTGAACCAAATGTATCCGGAAACTGAAATCAGTTCTTCGCGAGCAGATTCTATTTCTCAAGCCTTCTTCTTAATCCTGGTTCACTAAAATCAAACCTTCTAAAGCAGTCTTCTTCAATTCCTGAACAAAACCTGAAGCAGAAATCGAATCACATACTAAAACAACAACAAATACAATATTTAAACATTTGTAATTAGGTAAATAAATGAATAAATTTTTTTATAAGAAGTCATCATTTAAGTTCATAAAATTTGAAACATACTATTAATAAAATTATGTTTATAAATTAAAAAAGAAAATATAACTTATAAAATAATTTTTAAGATTTTTACGGGTTTAGAGTTTAGTTCATTTAGTTCATATACAGCCTGAATTAATTGGGGCTTTGACCCTGTTTCAAGAAAAAGATAAGAAGGGGGCAATGTGATGGCACAGGGTCAACAAACGAATGATTTTTGACCATATATATCAAAGAATATGTTTTAAGCGAGAAACAAGTACGGTGATCTACTCGTTGAAAATTTCAATCAACTTTGGTCAGTCGTACGGCAAAAATATTCAGATTTTTATGGATTTCGTGAATTAATATGAATTTCAGCTAGCTATTATCTTAATTATATTTATATATATAATAATACTGAATGGATGGAGATAAACAAGTTGAACTATAAGACATATAACTCTATATATATTATATATATATATTATATATATTGTAATATATTGATCGGAAAATAATATACTAAATGGGTGGTGATAAGAAGATTGGACTATCAGGCAAAGGATAAAATTGAATGGTAAAGAGAAATGGCTAAATTGAATAAAGAAAAAGGATAAAGTAGTCTACGTAAGGCTCCGGACCATCAAATTCGTTCAAGTTGTAGGAATGTACGTAATTATTATTCAGAAAATTTGAAGACCAATCAACACAAAACAACATAATTCCCTGAAGCAATGGTTATCACAAAACTAGCAAGAGGCCTAGAACCATAGATAATGATGTCAAATCATGAGCCATGCCGGTAAGGACTAAGAGCCATAGTTTTGGATTAGAAATGGTTACATGATAAACTCGTGTCCATATAAGATGAGTGATTTTTATTAAAAATTTTACGTGTGAATACCACGTTTAATTAACGTGCTTGATTACAAAATTGCTTTTAATATTAAAATTACTTGTATTTTTATAGTTAGATAATTTTCTATTTTTATAATGTAAATATTTACATAAAATATTTATAAAATTAGAATTTACATTTATATAATATAAATTCGTAACTAATTAATCTATTATAATTTTGACTTATTTTTTATTTTTTGAAAAATATAATGATCTCTTAAATTTTAAATTATCTGAAAGTTAGGTAAGAAAATATTTATTTTATTTACTATTATTTTAAATTTTTATGAAATAAAAATAATTACAAATTTTGCATACTTATCGTAATGTTTAATAGATCTTATTTTATTTGAACATTAAATCTTCTTCTTCTTTTAATATAAACCAAACATAATTAATTTTTCAATACATCATAAACATCTCATTCACCACAAACATTCCTTAAATTTATAGTTTTTTTTTGTCTTGAGAAACTGTTTTGTTTATCATTGAATTTGATGTTAACTGTTTTAGGTATTATGCAACTTATTGTTATTATATATCAATTTTTACATGAAAACAAATTTTCAAGTTATAATAGAATCCAAATATATATATATATATATATATATATACATAAGTATATATATATTATAAAATTTCTTCAAAAATATAAAAAATAGTCAAATATTAGTTTATACTTCCACATTGAATTCATATGTTCATGAAAAAAAAAAATCAATATGAAAATTCTTAAAAGTTTTGAATTTTTTGTGTGTTTTTAAACGTTTCAATTCACATATTTTGAAAAAAATATTATGTATATGAAGTGTTTGTTATCGATTGCCAAAAAATTATGTGAATTGTTTTACAACAAATAGAAACATTGTTTTAATCATATGTGTACTATGATTTATCAAATATGAAGTCAATAAAAATAATTATATAATATATTATTTTTATATAATTCACACAACATGAGTTTTATTTTTGGTGCTTCTTTATATTTTTAAAATTTAATTATTTAAATATAAAAATAAATTTAACCTAATTAAATTATAAGGTTTTATACGAGAGTTATCTAGTATCGTTTATATAAAAAGCTCAAATAATTAAGTACATATTGGTCTTCTTCATGAATCTTCTTCTTCCAAATAGTTATCTAAATTACTCTCTGAATTTTGATAAGTTTTTGTGTCAGTTATCCACTAAGCGGAAGTAACTAAATTAACCCTATTGAACATTCTAAAATAGATTGTTTTTTTTTTCTAAAATAGATTTTTTTTTTTTTCTAAAATAGCATTTGTGATATTCTTATTTTACCGTTTTGCAATTCAGATATAAAGAAATTTATAAAAATCATGTATAATCTACATTTCAGAAACAAAATGAAAATATACAGATATAATTATAATATCTGAAGTTTAAAAGCAATTCGATATTATATTTACAATAAGGTAATTTTGGTCATATAAAATATTTTGAAAAGAAAATAAGTTATTGGACTAATAAAAATTTAGTTATTTTAGGTTTTTTTTTTTCAACAAAATTTTTAATCAATCACAATTAAATGTTACGTACAAAATTGGAATCACAAGTCAAACCTCTAACAATGAACCATAAAGCGGAGAAGATGACGGCACAAGAGGAGAAAAAGGAAGCGATTAGGGTTTTGAAGAAAAGTGTGGAGGAATGTACTAAATCAAACCGGTGAGATAAGAGGAAGGCAACCGGATATATCTCTGTTGCGTAGTCAACAAGGTTTGACGGGATAGGCTGTGGGATTTGTGTCTTCGGTGGATGGTAATCGTGATCAATTTTAGGAAAGGGTTGGTGATGGTATGGCCTTGGATTCTAGAACTGCATATGAAGCCATAATTGACGCGGGTGAACGAGAGAGGCCACTCGTCTCACATCCAACATGGTCTGTAGCTTCGAATAATCCAAATTAAAATTCATGGTGATGGTGATGCTTTAGGTCGTGATAGTGTGACCAAAGTAATGTTGATTGATAATGCGATTAAAGATCCAAACCTTATTGGTTCTCCTTCGATGAAGACTGGTCATGATGAGGGTAATGTGCAGAAGACAAATTCGAATACTACACAAGTGTCATGGGCTGATAAAGTAGGCACTTCTCGTCATGGTGGAGGTTTAATACGTACGTCTAGGGTTTCTGGAGATTTTTTGATATCAAGGGTTCGAGTAGAGTTTCCACAAGGACGAGATGGGGAGCGAAAGTGTGCATTAATGATGAAGTCATTTCAGCGTTAAATGCTCTTTGGGACAACTGCATGTATGTCAAAGTGCTTGGTCGAAGTATTAACATCGCTGCAATGACAAGAAAGCTCCATGAGTTATGGAAGCCATTGGGTCCGATGAAAGTGATTGATTTACCTAGGAATTTATTCCTTGTTCAATTTGGTGTCAAAGAAGAAAACCTTCATGCTCTTACAGGAGATCCATAGAGAATGTTTGGTAGTTATCTACTTTCTCAAGCTTGGACTCCTCATTTTGATCTGTCTCGAAGTGATATAAAGACTACTCCGGTATGGATTCGGATTGATAGATTGCCGTTGAACTTTTATCATGATGTTCTTCTTTTAGAGATTGCTCGTGGTGTTGGGAAACCTATCCGTGTGGATGATAACACGTTGAATTTTATGAGGGGGCGTTTCACTAGAATATGTATTGAGGTAGATCTTTCAAGGCCGTTGAAAGGGTCTATTTTAGTGAATGATCATCGATACTTCATGGAATATGAGGGGTTGGCGAACATCTGTTCACGTTGTGGTATTTATGGACATTTGGTTCGAAATTGTCCTCAAATCCCGAGAGAACATGTCGAAGATTTTGCCACTGTGAGGGGTGCTCCTGTCACTATTGTGGATGCTCCGATGGATAAGGAGGATGGGTTTACACTGGTCCGTAAACGTGGGAAAGGAAGTTCTAGAGATTCCTCTGCGGCTGCGGGTGTTAGCTCCGAGAATGTTATGTCTGCGAAGAACAATATTGGTCAAGTACCGTGTGGAGGGAAGGAGATGGGATTGAAGATTCCAGGGAACGATGCTACAACTAGAAAAACTGTCGTGAATGGGGCTGTTGGACCTGTTACTAAAGGGAGTAGAAAGGAAGTGAAATCTATTTGAGAATTGGTGAATATTACAAATAAGAAAACTTCACAGGCTTCGTCTTCCAATAGGTTTGCGAACTTAAGGGAGGAAGGTTTGGTATCGGAGTTGGAGACTATTTCCATTACTGATTCGGGGAATAAAGAGAATATTATAATGGCATCAAAGGCCGTGACTACGATGCCATTGCCGGAAAGTGCAGCTTGTGTGTTATCGGGTGATGATCATATCCATGATGTTAGTCACGCTAGTGATATGCGGAATCCAAATAGAAAAGTTAGAAAGTCTAGAGTGAAAACCAACCCCAAGAAGAAAGCTTTTAAACATAGCCATCTATCTCGTGGGTTAGTTTTTGGTGATGGAGAACAGGAACTAGGGAAGGTGGCTACTATTAAACGGTCTCGTTTGGCGGATGAGGTGATTAGTCGTGCGGGTGTTGATTTCTCATATCCTCCTACTACGGCTCCACTGGTGAGGTCAGAGGTGACTGGCATGGACTCGGTGATGGGGCTGCAAAAGCCAGATGCAAGTGATTCTGTTCACGGCTTGTGGCTGGTCCAGATGCTTTGTGTAAGTCTAATCCACCGACTGTTGATGGTACGACCTCAATGCGAGGATAATGGGTGTCCCCGGTAGTTCACGCTGTCTTTGATGCTATGTTTATGATGAATGCTATTTTTTGGAATTGTCGGGGGGCTAATAAACCCACTTTCCGTAGGGCAGTGAGATACATGTTGAAGAAGCAAGTTGTTGATATTATGACGCTATTTGAAACCCATGTTGAAGGTGTTCAAGCAGGTCAAATTTGTAGAGGTTTGGGGTTTGAAAAACGAGTTTCGTGTTGATGCGCGTGGTCAAAATGGGGGTATATGGCTCTATGGAGATCTAGTATTGGTGAGGTGGCGATTGTAGAAGCTTGTGGCCAATTTATTTATGTGACAGTCACTAGTAGAGATGAGGTGGTCCACTTGATTGTTGTACATGCTGCTCCTTCGGTTAGCAGATATAGTGGTCTATGGGAATCTTTAAACTGAGCAATGGAAGGTATCTCTGGTCTGTTGATTATAGGTGCAAACTTCAATAGTATTGTTCGTTTGGACGAGAGGACAGGGGGTAATGGATGTTTGTCGCCTGATTAATTGGCATTTGGAAACTGGATTAATGAGTTATCACTAATTGATCTAGGATTCAGGGGGAGCAGGTTTACGTGGAAACGTGGGAGGTCGGAGTTTACATTTGTAGCTAAACGGTTAGATCAAATTCTTAGCAATGCCGAAGCAAGGCTTAAGTGGCATGAAGCTAAAGTTTCTCATCTACCATTCCTAGCTTCAGACCATACACCTTTATACTTGCAGCTCCAGCTGGTGTCGAATGGGGATCCTCGACGTCGCCCATTCCGTTTCGAAGTTACATGGCTGCAACGTCCCAGCTTCAAAGAACTACTGTTGCATTCTTGGAGACATGATATTCGGACAGATGATGCTCTCCAAACTCTGAAAACTCAGTTGCTTAATTGGAATAAAGAAGTGTTTGGGGATGTACATAAGTGTAAGGAGAAGTTAATCAAGGATATCAAAGTTATTCAAGATTTGTTGGAGTTTCAATGTTCGGATCTTCTATTGGCTAGAGAAGAGCAATTGGTTAAGGAGCTGGAGGTAGTGCTCGAGCAAGAAGAATTGCTTTGGTTTCAGAAATCACGAGAAAAATGGGTGCAATTGGGAAATCGAAACACTCGGTTTTTTCACACTTCTACCATTATTTGCAGACGCAGAAACTGGATAGAAAACCTCAAAAATTTTGAAGGAATTTGGGTAGATAATTCGACTGAGTTGGAAGCAATGGCAGTTGATTATTATCGCACTCTCTACTCCATAGATGATGTTGAAGCCCATGTTGACTCGTTGCCTCATATTGGTTTTGCTGGTCTTTCTAGTGAAGAACTTCACTCCTTAACTTGCCCTTTCTCGATTAACGAAGTGGAGACTGCTGAGCGGAGCATAGGATGTTTCAAAGCTCTTGGCCCTGATGGATTCTCTCCAATTTTTTACCAGCAATGTTGGGATCTTGTAGGTGGATCAGTGTGTCGTTTTGTATTGGAGTTCTTTGAGTCTGGCGTGATACCAGAGGGTACCAATGATGCCTTGTTGGTGTTGATTGCGAAGGTTAAAAAGCCTGAATGTATTATGCAATTTCGTCCTATTAGCTTGTGCAATGTCTTATTCAAGACTATCACAAAAGCAATGGTTTTGATGCTGAAGAAGCTTATACTGAAACTTATTGGCCCTGCACAAGTGAGTTTCATCCCTGGAAGACTAAGTACGGATAACATCATCATTGTGCAAGAAGCGGTACACTCAATGCACCGAAAAAAAGTAGACGAGGGTGGATGCTTTTGAAGCTTAACTTGGAGAAAACGTATGATAGAATCCGCTGGGATTTTCTGGAAAACACTCTTCAAGCTGCGGGACTACCAGAGAAATGAGTGTCATGGATTATACAATGTGTCTCTGGTCCATCAATGACTTTACTTTGCAATAGTGAAAAAGTCGAGCCCTTTAAACCAATGTGGGGTCTTAGACAAGGTGTCCTGTTGTCACCATATTTGTTTGTACTTTGTCTTGAACGACTTTGCCACCAAATAGAGTTTGCGGTTACTTCAAAGGCTTGGAAACCGATACGATTATCGAGAGGGGGTCTACCTTTATCCCATTTGTGTTTGGCAGATGACCTTATATTGTTCGCTGAAACATCGGTTGGTTAGGTTAATGTCATTAGATCCGTTTTAGACCATTTTTGTGAAGCATCAGGTCAACGGGTGAGTCTTGAAAAATCCAAGATTTTCTTCTCATCTAATGTGTCTCGTGATTTAGCTACACGTATAAGTGTCGCAAGTGGTATCCAACGGACGTGTGATCTAGGTAAATACCTTGGAATGCCTATTCTTCATAAATGTATTAATAAAGATACATTCAAGGATGTGGTAGAGAAGGTTTCTTCTCCTTTGTCGGGTTGGAAGAATCGTTTTCTTAGTATAGCCGGCAGAATCACTTTGACAAAGTCAGTGTTATCTTCGATTCCTACACATTCTATGAGTACAATATCATTGCCTAAACGAACTGTGGATAGTCTGGATAAACTATCTCACTCCTTTATTTGGGGTAGTACAGTGGAAAATCGAAAGATACACTTGATATCTTGGGACTGAGTCTATGATCGCAAAGAAAATGGAGGCTTGGGTATTCGAAAGACGGCTCTCATGAATCAAGCGCTGTTAGCAAAAGTCGGGTGGAGATTACTCCAGGACAATATGAGCTTGTGGGCTCGGGTTTTTCGATCCAAATACGATGTGGGTTCCTTAAAGGAGATTGATTGGCTATGTCCGCGAAGCACGTGGTCCTCGACATGGTGTAGTGTGGTCGCAAGTATTCGTCAAGTACTTGTTCCTGGGGTTAGATGGGTCATTGGAGACGGTCGTTTGATTGATTTTTGGCACGACCGATGGCTTGGAAAGGAAACGATGAGTGCAGTTTCTGTCTCTGAAATTCCATTGCATCTTCAAAATCTGAAAGTAGCGGACTTTTGGACACGGGGTTTGGGTTGGAATATAGTCCAATTGTAGAATTTGATCCCTGAGAATACGAGACTACAACTAACCTCCGTTGTAGTCGATGATGTTAGTGGTGCTCGTGATCGGATATCTTGGGGAGGAAGTGTGGATGGTAAATTCTCTGTATGTTCTGCTTATGCTTACTTGGTGACTAATTCAAACCTGAAGCAGAATATGCAATCCTTCTTTTCAAGAATTTGGCGAGTACAAGTTCAGGAAAGAGTGAAAGTTTTCTTATGTGGCGATGTGGGAATGTTTTTGAAACTGTTCAGTGTTGTAGAGATCGTGTGTGCTTTATCAAAGATAAAGCTCGTGAGGTACAATTGGTGCATTCACGGGAGACAAGTATGGCAAGATCTCACTCTCGTGAAACTCGATTGATAGGGTGGGTCGTGCCTCAAGAGAATTGGGTCAGAATAAATACGGATGTCGCCTCGCATGGTAACCCGGGGAGAGCAACTGCGGGTGNCGGATGGCACCTCGCATGGTAACCCGGGGAGAGCAACTGCGGGTGGAGTTATACGGGATGCTAATGGTTCATGGTGTGGTGGTTTTGCTTTGAACATTGGCATCTGTACAGCACCATTAGCAGAGCTTTGGGGTGTGTACTATGGTTTGTATGTGGCGTGGGAGANATGGGAGAAGGGATTTCGACGTGTGGAGTTGGAGGTTGACTTGTGGACCTCCTTACTAAGGGGATAAGTGATTCTCACCCTCTCTCTTTCCTGGCGCGATTGTGCTATGGCTTTCTTTCAAGGGACTGGCTAGTCCGTATTGCACATGTTTATAGAGAGGCTAACCGTCTTGCCGACAGGTTAGCTAACTATGCTTTTACGTTGCCTCTTGGTTTTCATTCTTTTGACGTGATTCCAGATTGTTTGATTTCTGTTTTTACTAAGGATTCTCAGGGGATATTGAGACCTATGATTGTAGCTACTTGACATTTTTCTCTAATATAAATAAACTCAGAGGCTTAGCCCCTGTTTTTGACCCCAAAAAAAAGTCAAACGTCTAACAAAACGGACGAGATAATTTGCTTTATGATTCAAAGATCTCAGAATCAAATGAAACTGGAAAATTCTAAACTCGTAAAACTGAATGATATGTGCACAATGAGTCACTACTTCAACCTCCAACACACTTGTATAAAAATGAGACATAATATCGTCCAAAGCAAAGCTTCAAATTTTGAATGGAGCGTAGAGAGGCTTCTTTTTATCATATGTTTTTCCAAAGAGTTTCTTTGTCTACGAAATTTATTGGAAATTTTAAATTGTAACAGCTAGGCGTAAAACTATAATAATTATGTTATAATATAGGCATCAAACAAACATAAGATGATACTAGAAATGTTATTGTTAAAATGTTCCACAATGTCAACAAAGCGATCAACAAAAGACAAAAGACCAAAGCACATAGAGATGCGTCCAACTTGTTTGGTGCACGAACTCTTTTGTCTTCACCACATATTAAAACCCTTAACTGGCTTAGTAAGGACCACTCGAATCTCCAATCAAACAGTCAAGGACGGTGTAGGAGTTGAGCTCCGGCTTGTAGGCTCCACTTTTCCAGCAAGATGACCCCACGGTCTTGTTGACAGATCCTCTTCGTCATTGTATGCGTAAGCAAAGCCTCCATGTCGAGTCATATCCATTCCAGCCATCTCATCTTCTGTTGATATCCTCAAAAGTTTCATCTTGTGTAACCCATAGAACAATGGTCCCATCGTCACCGAAACCCAACCAACGATCACAATGATTTGAACAATCTGTGCAGCAAGAAGTTTTCCTCCTCCACCCATGAATAGTCCATAAGGTCTACCACTAGAGTAAACCTCGTTGACGTATTTCTTTGTTGCGAAAAGTCCGGTGAAGATTAATCCCCATGCTCCACATCCTCCGTGGAGCTGAGCAGCTTCGAGTGGATCGTCATATTTAAGTTTCTTGGCGAGCAAGTTAAATCCAATCAAAACCCATGATGCAACAAAACCACAAACAATAGCAGCCCATGGCTCCACCACAGCACACCCAGAGGTAATCGCTGCGAATCCGCCTAGCAATCCATTGCAAACATCAATAACATTCCAATGACCTGCTAAGAGTCGTTTACTGAAGAGTGTGGTTAATGCGGCCGTGCAACCAGAAAGGGTTGTGCTGACCGCAGTTCGACCTATAGCGCTCCATTGACCATAATATGGTCGAGACTTATCATAACCCTTTAGAATGGTTAAAAAGGAACCCGGGTTAAACCCGTACCATCCAAACCACAATAAGAAAGTACCAAGCACAACAAGGGACGCACTGTGACCACGTAAAGCCACGGATCGGCCTGATCGATCAAATCGGCCTATTCGTGGGCCTTCAATTAACGCTCCCCATAGACCAGCAATTCCACCTACCATGTGAACGACTCCTGAACCTGCGAAATCGATAGCACCTGACCCAAACAAGAGATTATTGTCAGAACGAGACGCACTAGCCCAACCATCGGTCGACCAAAACCAGTGTGAGACTGTTGGGTAGACGAAACCGGTCAGGAAAGTCGAGTAGATAAGATAAGCAACGAACTGAGTTCGCTCAGCGATGGAGCCACTGGTTATTCCCGCTGCAGCTATTGCAAAAGCCCATTGGTAAAGGAAAAAGCTGAAGTCAGAGCCGGAACGTTCAGGGTAAGAGTTTAAGGCGAAGAAGCTATGGTGCTTGCCAATAAAGCCATTGGAAGGTGTTCCAAAGGCAAAAGCAAATCCGAAGAGGTAATAAGAGATTGCACCAGCAGCTGCGTCTAGGACATTAGTAAGCATAATGTTCATGGTGTTTTTGGCTCGGACTGAGCCAGCACAAAGCATGGCAAAACCGAGCTGCATAGCGAAGACAAGGTAGGCAGAAAAGAGAAGATATGTGTTATCGATGGCATAAGTTGTGTCGGAGAGTTTGTTTGAGATGTTGGAAAATTGGGAGCAAAGAAAAGTTGCTGCAGCCAAAGAAGATGTTGAGTTAGGAGAAGAAGATAGCAGTACGGCTAAATCGTCGGCAGAGCAAGTGGTGGTTACGGTCACCATCGTGGAAGGAGAGAGAGCGTAATTGACAATGTAATATGTTTGCTTGAGACGGGTGGTGTTGGGTCTCTTTAGGTGAATTTATATTGGAAAAAAATTATTTTAATACTATTATATTACATCCGTAGAAAATGGGGCTCTACACTCCTTTACATTCCAAAAATATTAAAAAAAATAAAAAATAAAAGAAAAACTAGTGGCCTTTGTTGGAATTTTTTTAGTCTCTCGACTTTATAGTCTAACTAAAAAAAATTATTATAGATCGGTATGATATTGTTTTGCTTTGTTTTGGTATACTTTAATCTATGACATTACTTTTAAAATTTATGAATATTTTTGAGTTACATTTTTAGTCTTTATAGTTTTTATTTCGTTTTACTTTTACGGATATACTTTATAAATATTCCCATAAAAATTATTTTTATAAATCTTTTATCTCATAGCATTTTGTCAGGCATTTGAATTGTGTTTTACAAAAAAAAAAAAAAAAACGTTTTTTTTTGTCAACATCTGAATAGTTTATTTTATTCTATTGTGATACATAATTGAGAAAATGCCATAAAAGATGACTGTTACTTCCACTTTAACCAAAGACATGTATTCTATGATAAATACTCAAATAAAAAAAGAATAGTTTAAAAATACATTTGTCACTAAAAGTTTTATCAAAAAAAAAGATACAGTGTCACTATGACTTCCAAATTGGTACACTAAGGAAAAATTAACTTCTCTTCTTTGTCTAGACGGACTATCCCGAATATTCTGCTAATATATATATATATATATATATATTATTGAGTCTCTATATTATTCTATAAAACAATTTTTTATTATTTTATTAGTATCAATGAAAAAGTAGTAAGATTTGCATATTTGCAATTACAAAACTATGAAACTCTGATTATTTGCATTTCTTTGTTCTTATAATTATAATACTAGAGATACACTACTTTACAAATTGGACAATTTTTGGTTGTTGTGTAAATTACTCAGACATTGGTAAATGGTTTTTTAACAATATATAGAAGTTATTATAGTCGCACACTTTGAACAACGGTAAGTTGAGCTATTAGAGATGAGTTATGTGGTATTATAGGTTTATCGCTCTAAAATAATTGGGAGTTTCCTTGTAATAAGCTGCATATTAGAATCATGAACCAATTAGAGAAACCACTGAGTGTGACTGCACAAGAAACATATTATATACAACACTTGACCAACTTAATGTAGTAAACTCTTTTCGAATGAATGTATGTTCTATAAAATCGTACTATATGCAGTCATATGATTTAGACATATTTGTTTTGTTTTTTTTTGGGCTAAGACGTATTTGTTTTTATTGTCATAAAAATGGAGTAACAGTTAAATAGGTTGGTTTCAAGTTGTTTAGTTTAAGTTGTGAGAGTTATAATGTTAAATGCTTCTAATTGATCTTATTGGCCAACCTTACTTCTCGACAATAATTAGTTTTTAGCCGGAGGTTTAAGTGTGGTTCATGTTCTTGTTTAAATTTAGCTAATTCCTTAAGAATGTTTATAAATAAACAAATGAAATTGTTTTCCACAGACAAAACTATATACAATTTTCAAATCCAAAAATGAATCATCTCATGATCTTTATGTTAGTCATTTCCATGTAATTTGGTTTAAATGAGGGTTGGACTGTAGTACCATTTGGTTGCGAAGAAAACACCTTAGAATTTCGAAATGAACTCGGTCCTGGGAATATTCTCAAAGTTAATTGCACATCTAAAGACGATGTAACAGAAGTAAAAGATGTAGCATTCAATGGTAAGTGCGAATGGAAATTTGGTGAGCATGCAAGCAAAAGAACAGTATGGAAATGTCTCTTAAGACAAGGTCCTAAATTGGAGTATAACCATATGTTATAGAGAGCACATAGAGGAGCTTCTAAAAGAAGATGTCGTCAGAAACGCTCATGGATTGCCAAAGTTGATGGGATTTATTTGGAGAAAAATAGTGAACCGCAAAAACGTATGTTTGACTGGTACAAAACGTAACAATTTTCTTGGTAATATATACATATGTGTTTTTAATATTTTGTTCTTTCACCAAAAAACTGTAAGTCATTATTCTTCTTTCCTGTTGGAATATTGGACGAAATTTTAATAAAAATTTTACATATAAAAGCAAGGTTGATCACATAGCTATTTTGGGGTGACACATCAACTGCCTTTATTAATCTGACTACTAATAGAACTGAAGAATTAATACACGAGCAAAAAGAAAAAAAAAATAAAACTGACATAAGAAAAAAATAAATAATCGTAATCTTATGCTTAATTTCCTTTGCTGTTACGTGGCAATTTGGGGAGAAGCAATACTTATGCTTTCCTTTGTTGTTACAGGCTTTGTTATCAGACCTTAGCATTTGAAAGGTGCGTATTTAAGGTTAGGTGATTGTCTTGAACTATATATAATGAAATAATAGAGAAATCCGGAAAGATAACTTCAAATATTTTGCCAGTATTGAAAGATCTGAAATTGCTTTAGATAGATAAGGTTTTATGGTCTTCTTTATGATTTCTAAAGCACAAAGAGTATTTGAGAATAGATGGACTGAGATAGCAAATATGGATTCAGGCATGTAAAGATCAAACTCAACCTTTAATGGTGGGTGAAATCATTAACACAAGACCAAACTCAAACATGTTTGTAGAATGGACAAATGCTCTAAATAACAGGTTTAAAACACTTTATAATAAGAGAGTCAAGCATGAAACTATGAGCCTATGGCTAAAGAGACTTACTCAAACAACAAAACAATGTTGTTCTTAGACGAAATTAGTACACCGTTAAAAGTCGAGAATGAAGCTCATGTTTCTATAGTAAAAGGTTCATCAATTGGTATAATAGTCTATAGTTGAATTCATATTGGGAAAGCTGTAACTTATTGGAATTTGTTTCAGAAAACAATAGAAATTAAAATTCTGATCCTCCTAAGGATATTGTATCGCCACACGATTGTTAAGACATATTATATATGAGTGGAAATATAATTTGATTTTGGTTTGACATATTTTAAAGTTTCTACTAATGCATAATCTTATTTATTGCTAATAAGCTAAGCTTTCTGCTTTATAATTTTCAGACCTCTTGGACTTATATATAAAACTGTTAAATTTCCAAATCAAAAACAATATCTTTAAAAAATAAAGATTATGAGCTCCGTTCTTAGTTTTAACTTCTTGTTCTGCATTCTCTACAACTTCATCCAATACATGTAAATTTAATAAGATAATTCACCAAATACCATCGACCTATATCCTATTTTTTGGACAAAAACAAATATCTGCTTGGAAATAAAAATACCATGACGCTTACAATTTTTTTGGTTTTGGACGATAAATTCATAAAATATTTCATTTTTAAACTATTCCGGAGCGAAGCGCTGCAAATTGGCAATTTGCAACTACTTTACGACTACGCACAAATGACTTGTTTACTGTAGTGTATACTTTTTAGAAGAAAACCAAAATTGGGAAATGCTATGAAAGTTTAATACCTTTAGAGAAATTTAAATGACATAGTTGGTAACAAGTGATATTCAAAACAAAAGAAATTAATAAGATGAAAAAAAAAAGAAATAAAAAATCTCTTACTACTATATTTCACTAACTAAATTTGCTTAAAACATTAAAAAATTATCCAAAAATGTGCCTCAACTGCCACAGCCAATCACATAAGGACAAAATAAAGCAAAACATTATTCTATAATTTGATAAAAAAAGAAAAGAGAAAATAATTTTTTTTAAATTATATCATTAGTTTCTAATATGTACAAATGTAAAAATATTGCATTCATTGAATAATGACATCGAAAATTATCATTGACTGTTTTAATTAAAAACCAAAATTTTGGTGTCCACTTATAGTTACCGATATTAGTATGAAAAAAAAGGTTTTGTCAAATTTATTCTATATGTATGTAATTTAATTATCTAAACTGCAATAAAAGATGTTAACCTTTTGTGGTTTCATAATCTATGATATAAGTGTCACATTTGACAAAACAAAAAAAAGTGTGACACATTAAACATAAAAGACAAAATAATTTATATTGATTATTTTGTAACCGTTACTAAAAAAAATGCTTTTAGAGAAATAAAAAATGCTTTTAGAGAAATAATTAAGTTCTCACATTTTTTTTTGTCACTAAATTAAGTTCTCACATTTATTATCTTAACATAATATTTTAAAAACTCTGACCAAGATATGTGTATAAAAGAAACTGATTAGATACTGAAACAACACACCTCAACACTATTTTTCTTATCCACTTTCTACATTCTCCAAAGTTTTTGTGCAACTATGTCAATTCTCAGTGTTGAAAAACTTCATGCTTTTCATGCACAGGAGAGAGAGATCTTCTCTAAACTAGTCGTAATATTCTCAAGACCTCCAGCTGAATCACTTCTTGTCATGGCTACATGGCTTTGGTTTGAAGACTTTGGCTTTGGAAACATCTTCTCAGTCATAAAGGTTTCAAACGATTCACTCCTTATGAATCTCGCTGATGAAGCTGTCTTTTGCCTCAAGTACCTTGAAAAACCCAAGCTTTCAAATGATGATGATAACGATGATGATGGTGATGAAGATGATGATGATGATGTAATCCCTCTCACCAAAAGGTTCATGACAAAAAAAATCTCTTTTAAAATCATTGACCAACATCGATACACTGCAATTACAGGAATTAAGAACTTCTTAACCACTGTTTGTTCTCGAATTTTCTCCGACATCCTTCAAAAAATTCTTCCATCTTCTTCATCTTCCGAACATTTTCATCAGCCTCTCATCATCCCTGGTTTCCCTCATCCAGTTTTTGGAAACATCAATGTGATGCCTTACATTGTTGGTAGAAACAACTATCCTAATGGTCTTTGGGGATGGAACGCTCGTTGTATCGCGACTGTGAAAGATCGAACTTTGTTTTTAACGTTTTCTCGTGGTTTTCCTGTTTCGCTAACGGAGGTGAAACAACTCTTTACTTATGTGTTTGGAGAAGAAAGTATTGAAGAGGTTTTCATGCAAGGGAACGATCCCATTACGCAGGAACAATCACTATACGCAAGGCTTGTCGTTGACTCGGTTGCTACTGTGG
Source organism: Lepidium africanum (assembly GCA_900406405.1). Classification (NCBI taxonomy): domain Eukaryota; kingdom Viridiplantae; phylum Streptophyta; class Magnoliopsida; order Brassicales; family Brassicaceae; genus Lepidium; species Lepidium africanum. The sequence goes on from OVAX01000023.1 coordinate 128,457, forward strand.
ATCTCATACTTTATGGCAAGGTGAAACAAAAGTATCGGATCAACGGAAAACACATCTGGGCTCGTAAATTCGAAAACAGGGATTTATTTAAAAGATAAACTAAGTTGATTTGGTCTAGTAGTGTTAAGGGTTCATGCTGTTTGTGTTTATTGGGAATCCGAACATTGTTTCGCTTTTGTTTCTTCTCTGGTGTAGTTCAAACATATGTAACGTTCAGACATTTTCAGTTTAAAGAGTATATGTTTTTCACTTAAAACAACCAATTTACTTCATAAACAGTATTTGCAAAACTAGTGGTCATTAGGACATTTATATGCATGAACAGACTTTGGTGTTTTCAGAAAACACTTAGATCAGCTTTTAGATAACGTTTGAGTAGATTTTGATTAAATGATAAACCACAATTTCTATGGGATTTTAGTAATGAGTTCCATGATAACGAGCTGTTCAAATATTGGATTTCATGAAAATAGAGTTAAATCTTCTCTAACGAATTATACAAAGAAATTCACTAAATAAATTGATTTATTACAATGTAATCCCGTCGTACAAGTGATTTCTAATTAAATCGTACAACATAATTCTGTAGTACAAGTGATTTCTAACTAAACCGTACGACGGAATTCTATAGTATAATTGATTTCTAACTAAATTATACGACGGAATTCTGCAGTACAATTGAATTCTAATTAAATCGTACGACATAATTCTGTAGTACAATGACTAAATCGTATGACGGACATATGTAGTACAATTGATCTCTAACTAAATCGTACGAAGGAATTCCGTAGTACAATTGATTTCTAACTAAATCGTACGACGAAATTCTGTAGTACAATTGATTTCTAACTAAATCGTACGACGAAATTCTGTAGTACAATTGATTTCTAACTAAATCGTATGATAAAATTCTGTAGCACAATTGATTTCTAACTAAATCGTACAACCGAATACTATAATACAATTGATCTCTAACTAAATTGTACGACAGAATTTTGTAGTACAATTGATTTCTAACTAAATAGTACAACAGAAGTCGTTAGGACAATTAATTTCTAACTAAAGCGTACAACGGTAGTCGGTAGGGCAACTGACTTCTAACTAATTCGTATAACGGAATTCACTGAAAATATTATATTCAAATAATTTTTTATACCGAACTACCTCATTACTAACTTAATTATTTAACGCAAAATTATTATAATACATTTAATCAATTATATAGAAAACAGAATTTATATATACTGAAAAATTGTAATATTAGTTAAAGTTAACTAATTCTGAATTTTGATTATTTTGTTATAAAATTTTATCTAAAAACTGAACTCAACCTAAAGGAATAAAACTTCACCTCCATATTTTCTAAAATTTAAATCCGAGTAACTCAAACCAAGCTGAAAGATATATTTTTGTCAACAACTGAATCAACAAGGCCGGAGTTAATTATGACCAACCCCAAACTTCTTTCAATATCATGTAAGGTAAATACAATTCCATAAAATCAAACTCGGTTGAGGAAAGCATTTGAAGTGATAGTCAACCAAATATATTTCTCATTTTTTTGTTCTTTCTTATCAAAGTTATCGTAAAACTTTTAAATTAATTTATTAGATAAAACTGATTTTTTTCTACTTTTTGGGTAGTAAATAAGACAAAGACCATAAAATCCATGGATAATAATTGCAAAAAAGACAAAATGTAAATGTTGTTGTAACTGAAAAGCAATAACACAGGACAAAAGAAAAGAAACATGAAGCATACCTCCTCTTCTCGCTTGCCACTCTACCAGAGCTTCCACATCACCAAGCTGCATGAAGAGTCTTTTCCCTGTTTTGCGTATGCCCGGGACGTGATCCGCAGTCCAAGGCCTGGTCATGACAACATCGGCCAAGTCAGAGCCCGCTTTCTTGTGACATATCATGCGAACTTGTAGTAATGTATCCCACATATCTGATGTTGCGGTTACAGATTCCACAATCTCATTGTGTCGATTTGGTAATTGGCCTTAGATCTAGGTCTCATTTTCGTTAAGGTATTTGATTAATCTCCTTCTACTAAGCCCATTAGATTTTACTATTGAGGACAAGTATTTATCAATGGGTCTTGGATGGACTTTATGTGGATGCCAATTTAAAATAAAAGTGTAACATTGTTAGATTTTTTGGACCTTTTTCTATCCTTCTCGTGGGAGAGAACCATTCCCCTATCTTACTCCATTGTGGAGAACTTTTATCTAAGCTAAATTGATAATTTAAAGAGCTCTTCTGTTTGTTCGATTTCTGTTAATGGTGACATAACTTATATTAGTTCACAATCTATTTAAGGTTCAAGAATGTTTGTCTAACTACAATCTAAAATTTCCGGTGTCTTACCTTCTCCCTCGAATACATATTAATTTATGCATTTTATTAGTTTGGTTGCTGCTATATATCGTTTTTTTCCCATTATTTATGACGTTGTAATTTTAAATGGAAAATATGTTTGATAAAAAAAGCAATATAGTATTTGTTAAGCATATAAGTAGATTCATTACATAGATTTCGATATCAAACTTCAACAATCTTACAAGCATACTTCCTCTATCGCCAAATTTCCATGCCTAAGATTTAAAAACACAATAGCTGAATAAAAATTTTTTACAGATACATACAATCATTATTCTTAACAAAATAATTGTGACTTACACAGCTGAGTATGACTTGATTATTTGCATTTAAACATATCATTATATAAATATTAGCTTCTCAAATTTAATAATTAACAGGACCTCAATTCTTGTTTACTCTATTGATTAGAGATTTTGTTATGTGTATTGTTCAAAAAGCAATTGACTATGTTTAAATATTATTACATAAGTCTCCATGTGAAGTCTCCGACAGCGCATACTTCACCTGGAGTCTTCAGTGAAATTGGAGTAGATTTTAGGAGAAGTCTACTATATTTTATTAATATAAATTATTATTTATTTTTTTCCCTCAACTTGTCTGTGGGACCTAATACTGACCAGCTAAGTAGACTTCCGCTTGAGACATCCGAATTCGACGGAGACTTCACCTGAAGTCTCTGATTTAAATTACTTTCCCTTTTTTTTCTGGTCAAAAAACTGTAGTAGTGGTCAACTTCAGAAATAACCCCTCTCAACAACGTAGATTTTATGTGAACTCTTCCCGTTTTTCGGAGACTTCAGGTGAAGTCTACTTAAAAGTAAAATTTTTAGTTAATTGCAAAAATGACTCACAATTCAGTAGACTTCAGGTGAACTCTCCATCCTTTTTTTTTTCAAACCAGAATGTGTAGACTTCACGTGAAGTCTACTCGCCGAATCTAAAAAATAGTCAAATGCAAAACTAACCATTCGGTTGACTAGTAGACTTCACGTGAAGACTACTATGTGTGTAGACTTCACGTGAAGACTACTATGTGTGTAGACTTCACTTGAAGTCTACTATGTGTGTAGACTTCACCTGAAGTCTACTCTTTGCAAATTTCTAAAATAAAAAAATAGCGTAATTTGAGTTAATGATTAAAGTTACCTTCTTTAAACGCCCACAATGTGGAACTACATCGTTAATCGTTGCTTACACTCCCTAAATGAACCGAAAATTGTAAGTTTTAAGAATTTGGAAATGGTGAAATGAAAATTAGAGAGGTTTTTGGCTAAAAATGAAGAGAGAATGGGAGATAATGTGGTTGGAGGTTGGAAAAAAGCATAAGAATGAAGAATAATGGCATTTAGAGCTTTGTTTTGGTTGGTAATGGTAGTTAGTTGAATTGAAGAAAAATGATATTTTCGTAAATATTTGAGTTATTATTAAAATTTTAGTAATTTTGTATTTTGTTGAAACTTAAAAAAAATAAAAAAATATAAAAGTAATGACATTTTAGATATTATATGAAGAACTAGCCCTAGGCGTTTGCGTCTTCGAGTCGGGTTCGAGTCGGGTCTTTTCGGTTCTGGTTCTTTCGGGTCTATAATATTTATACCCATATAGGACCCGCTGCTATTTCGATTCGGTTTGGGTCGGTTCCATTCGGGTTCGGGTCGGTTCGGGTCCAAATTTAAAAAAACTGAAACTTACCCCGATACCCAAATAGCCAAGAAATGTCCCAAAAAATGCTAAAAATACCAAAAGAAATACCTAAAAATATCATAAAAATACTTAAAAATACCAAAAAATACTTTTGAATACCTAAATATACAAAATATATGTGAAAATATCTAAAAATACCAAAAAATACTCATAGAATACTCTAAAAATATCTAAAAAGTACTATATAATCAGGTCTTCGGGTACCCGTTCGGTTCTCAGTTCGAATCCGGGTTCGGATATGGTTCTTCAAATCCTAAATTTTTGTACATGTTCAGGTATTTAGGTATTTCGGGTTCGGATTTTTTTTTCAAATCGGATTCAGATTCGATTCTTTGAATCTGTTTTTATGCCTAGACCTATAAAGAATTATAAATTATTTGCAAAATGTTTAGAAAAGAGAAAGGTAAAGGTTATTTCAAGTTACTTTTGAAAGAAGCCAAAAAAAAATCCACTAAATATATGGGTAACTAAGAATAGAATGGACGAGTTACATAGTAAATCTATGTACTTAAAAAGCCCGAATGAGTAACCAATATTTAAAATCGAAGCCCAAAAAGAAAACGAACTTTCAATATCAGTTCCAGTTTCCGTCGCTCCTCATCTTCTCCAGACCCACCGGCCTCCCGGCTTAGCCTAAACCCTAGTCGTCACAGAGAAGGAGAAGCTTCACCGTTTTGCCTTTACCATTGTTTGAGCTACCAACCTGGCTCGGGTCAATCCCTGCATTCTTCTCCGTGGAAAGAAATGGCTTCTCCGCTGGAGTCTCTTCTCTCCATATCTGCCACTGTCTCTACAAGCTCTACTTTAGTCAGGCTCCGGATCTTCCGCCATGATATCCCCGACATTCTCCAGAATTTGGGTGAGTGCTAAATAGCAAAATGATCGTATAGATAATCCGATTGTTGCGACTAGATACTAGTAATAAACTCGACTTCCGAAGTAGCGAGGCTTAGGAATCTAAGGCTAGTATTTGTCTTATGGTGGAGGTTATATACTGAACTGGTTTAGGCCTAATTGATTTGAAGTGTATGGTCAAATCATTACGTATCACATTAGAATTGAATTTGTTCTTAGTAAAATTCACGGCAGATGGACCACTTCACTAGATTGTACATTTCATATTCTCTGATTTCTGCATATGGCAGATTCAATTGGAAGGGATTCTTAAAACTTAGCTTAGTATATTAGTCTGTAGTTAAAAATCCTTTTTCCTCTGATATTTTCTATTCTCTGGGAAGTTTAGCCTGTACAGTGTTCTAATTTCAGGTGACCTGAATTATTTATTTGCAGATATGACGTCTGATATTGCACAACTTCTGGTTGACATAGTATTTCAAACATTGGCTATATATGATGACCGTGCCTCTCGGAAAGCTGTGGATGATTTGATTGTAAAAGGCTTGGAAAATGTTACTTTCATGAAAACTTTTGCGGCCATGCTTGTACAAGTTATGGAAAAGCAGTTGAAATTTTGTTTTGATACCGCCTGTTACAGACTACTCTCTTGGACCTGTCTTCTTCTCGAAAAAAGTCAATTTGCTACACTTTCAAAGAATGCATTTGTTAGAGTAGCATCAACACAGGCTTCATTACTTCGTATCATCATGCAGAGCTCTTTTCGAATGCAGAGGGCTTGTAAAAGATTTATGTTCCATTTGTTCTCTCAGGTCTGGCTTGACGCCGTACATTTTGCCATATTTGATGAATTAGTCAATTGTATGAAGGGTATTTATGAAGAAATTTTGGGCTGTTGTTTTGTAGTCTCAAGCTATCTACAATTTATATATGGATGAAGTTGAAGGTTCCCGGATTCCATATAAGGATACCCCTGAGTTATTAGGACTACTGCTTGAGTTCTCTTGTTCATCTCCTGCTCTATTTGAGCAGTCAAAGGTAAAATAATTTTCCCATTCTGTTCTTCTCTTTGATGAAAACTTGATTTGTAAATCATCAATCTGTTTGTTTCTCGTTCGCAGGTCATATATATTGATATCTATGTTAAAGATGTCCTGAATTCCAGAGAAAAGCAGACACAAAATCTTAGTAAATCTTTCCAACCTTTTCTTCAACGTTTGTCACACGAGGAATTCCAAATTGTCATCCTTCCAGCAGCTGTTAAAATGTTGAAACGAAATCCAGAAATTGTGCTGGAATCAGTTGGATTTCTATTAGAAAATGTAAACATTGATTTAAGTAAGTATGCCCTGGAGCTGTTACCAGTTATATTGCCTCAGGCTCGGCATATGGATGAAGACAGGCGACTTGGAGCATTGTCAATGGTTAGGTGCTTAAGTGAAAAATCAAGTAATCCCGATACTATAGATGCAATGTTTGCTTCAGTTAAAGCCATAATTGGAGGTTGGTTTCTATGCCTTTCTGATCTCACCTCTGTTTTGTTGACAAATTCATCAAACAAGTACCTGGTAGTCTGATTCTGTCTATATAGCCAGCAAATAGGCTGACTGGTGTTGGGTTTTTTTCCTAACTGATATATTATCTTATGAAAAGCGGGCTTTTGTCTTTAGGTTCTGAAGGAAGACTTCAGTCTCCACATCAAAGAATTGGAATGGTGAATGCAGTGCAAGAATTGGCAAATGCTCCTGAAGGAAAGTATATTGGTTGTTTGTCGAGGACAGTTTGCAGCTTTCTCATATCCTGCTACAAGGATGAAGGTAAGATATTGCGTATTTTTTGTCCATATCTCATTGTGTCCTCATTTCCATATTTGCTTCACCATCATACTAGGCATTTTTCTTTCAACTCTTTACTTATTGTTATGTGCTAACTGATTACTGTTTTTTTGTTGTAGGAAATGAAGACGTAAAACTTTCAATCTTGTCTGCTGTAGCCTCCTGGGCATCACGATCTTCTGATGCTATCCAACCAAACTTAGTTTCTTTCATTGCTGCTGGTCTTAAGGAGAAAGAAGGTTTAAGGAGAGGGCATCTCCGTTGTGTACGAATCATATGCAGAAATCCGGATACCATATCTCAGGTCTCCTTGCAAACATTTCTTCTGCCTTCTATAATATCATTTTCTAATTAACTAAGTATGCTGCTCGATATATACTATAGGTGTCAGACTTGCTATCCCCTTTAATTCAACTTGTAAAGACGGGATTTACAAAGGCAGTACAACGTCTGGATGGGATATATGCTCTGCTGATCGTTTCCAAGATTGCTGCCTCTGACATCAAAGCAGGTTCAAACCAGCATCTTATGTGTCACAGTCCTCGTATTCAGTATAATATGGAGGTCCTGCTTTGCTTTTGCCTTAATCGTAATTATCTACTTTGTCAACTTCAGAGGATACTATGGCGAAGGAGAAATTATGGACTTTGATATCTCAAAATGAGCCTTCACTTGTACAAATTCCGTTGGTAATAATTTCCATAGATTTATTTTTGTACATAAGTGTCTGCTCTTGCTATGGCAGGGTACTTACAACTTGCTTTGCTGCATATATCTTCGTTTGCTTTCTTATTTTTTCATGTCTCAACTGAAAGGCCTCAAAACTATCAAATGATGATTGTGTAGTATGTGTCGACCTTCTTGAGGTGCTCCTCGTGGAACACTCCTCCAGGTAAACGTCCTACCTAATGTGTGAGATTCGCTGTTTGACTGCTTGTACAAGTTTTAGTTATTTTTCCTGCCTGGTTTCAGGGTCATGGAAGTATTTTCATTGAAAGCACTGTCACAGGTAACCTAAGCGACTTCATGATGGCTGACCCTTGTCTAAGCAAGTTCATTTTTCATGACCAATTTTTCCCAGTAACGGGCAAATGTTTCATCTCTTTTATGTGCAGTTGCTTCTATTTCTGCTTTGCCATCCAAGCTGGAGTGTTCGTAAAACAGCTTATAGTTCTGTTAAAAAGATCTTTCTCGCAACTCCACAGCTAGCCAATACCCTTTTAGGCGAGTTTTTGGATTTCCTTACCCTTACTGGGGACAAAATAGCTTCTTCTAGAACCAGGTACAAATGATAAGCCTTTTTTTGTATTTTTTAAATGTAATTCACCCACAAAGCTACTAGGTTTGCTAATGTTTGTTCTTTGTTTAGTTAGCTCTGACATTATCTCCTAATGTTTATCTGATCTTTGCTTTCAATATAATAATGGTTTTGTTTCATTTGACTTTTTGAAAAGTTTGGACATAATGCCGACTTATTCATTCTAAAAGTAATTTGGCACTTCTGTAGTGACACAGATAATTCTGTGGATCATCAAGCTCTGTTCGTCCCTTCTGTAGAGGTGTTAGTGAAGGTGTTGATTATCATTTCATCGGCTGCAGTTACTGAACCTCCAAGCTCATGGATCATTTGTGCCATGTTATGCTCGCATCATCCAAGCATAGTTGGTACTGGAAAAAGAGATGCTGTTTGGAAGGTACTATTGACATCAGTCATTCGGCATCGTTAATTTTACTTATAATTCTTGTATGTGCACTTCTTAATAGTGATATTCACCTTCTCATATGCACAGAGATTACAAAAGTGTCTTAAAACTTGTGGTTTTGATGTTGCTACTTTTTTGGCAACCAATGGAGAAAGTGTTTGCAAGGTAATCTCGTGACTATCAAAGATGTCTATATCCCTAAAAGTTAAATTTTGGTTGTTTCTTGACATTACTAATCAATTGCTGGTTGAATGAATGTGTCAGAGTATACTTGGACCAATGGGTTTAATGAGTCCTAAAACTCCCGAGCAGCAAGCGGCAGTATATTCCTTGTCCACAATGATGTCTCTGGCACCAGAGGATACATTTACAGTGTTTAAGAGGGTAGGCATTATAAATAAATTTGTTTTTGTTTTTAATTACAGTTTGTACCGTTTAATTTGTGCTGATGTCTTATGTTTTATTTTTTAAGCATCTGCAAGAACTTCCAGATCGACTCTCACATGATATGCTCTCAGAGACTGACATCAAGGTAAATCTCTTCACTACTGTTGTATGTCTTTCAAGAGCAGATTATGGAGTTGGCAGTTTCCTTCCTTGCTCTGTAGACATGTGCGGAGCTCTTAACATTTTTCTGTAACATTTCTTACAGAGTGCAATCAGTAGTTATTACTTTTCAGGTCCAAGGTCTGAGTAGTTATTACTTTGAACTTCTTATGATTTTATTCAGATCTTCCACATTCCTGAAGGGATGCTTTTAAGTGAGCAAGGTGTCTATGTTGCTGAGACAATTGGTGCCAAGTACACAAAAAAAGAGCCGGTACTACATGGGCTTATTCTATTTTTTTTTTGTATTACAACTGTTTCATGATTCCACTTAGCATATTGATCAAATAACATCTCTGTTTTGGTGCTTGTTGTAGAGTTCTAATAATTCCTTAAAGAAAGGATTGACTAGTAGAGAAGCTGCTAATTCAGGCAGAAGGGACACTACGAAGTTGATGAAAAAACCTGGTATACATCTGTTGAAACACTCTACAGTTTTAATATTATGCCCTCAGCATGTATATATTCGTCATCCAATTTAATTGCAGACAAAGGAAAAACAGCAAAGGAAGAGGCCCGTGAACTGATGCTCAAAGAGGAGGCCTCAACACGGGAAAAGGTTCACAGGATACAAAAAAATCTTTCATTGGTGCTTCATGCTCTTGGGGAGATGGGTCTTGCTAATCCTGTGTTTTGTCACAGTCAGTTACCTTCTTTGGTATGTAATATGTGGTGCTTAGTGTTCTGTAATAGTTGTACTAATCCATATGCTCTAGAGAATGAACAAATTTCCAAAAACAATTGTTTCTCATTCCACTGCCACAATTATGTCTATTTGGCATATTGGTTAACTTTAACTCTAAGATTTACATCGTACACTCACTCTGTCTCTATACCAGGCTACTTTCTTGGATCCGTTGCTGCGATCACCAGTCGTAGGTGCTGCAGCCTTTGAGAACTTGGTGAAGCTTGCAAGGTGTACAGTTCAGCCACTGTGTAATTGGGCTCTGGAAATTGCAACTGCTCTGCGTTTGATCGCGATTGATGAAGTTGATGCTTCATCTGATTTTGGTTCATCAGTTGACAAGGCTGGGAAGACATATGAGGGTCTTTTTGAGAGGATTATAAGCGGGATATCTGGATCTTGTAAATCAGGACCACTTCCTGTAGATACTTTCACATTCATTTTTCCGGTGTGTTTTTTACCCTTCTTGTTGACATAATTCTGATTTGTATATTCTTTCAGTAAATGAGCTGTTATTTTGTCTTGCCAGATACTGGAGCGAATTTTACTGTCATCAAAGCGGACAAAACTTCATGATGATGTGCTTCGTATTATGTACATGCATCTAGATCCGATGCTGCCACTTCCAAGACTCCGGATGATATCGGTTTGGTGGCTTGAACCCTGACTACTTTTACACTACATTCTTTGAGTTTGGTGTCTATTACATTGTGCTTATTTCGTTCCAGAACCTTTTTTTGACAAGTGATGTTGTTTATGTAATCAGCTTCTCTTTTAGAAATAACATTTGAACTATTTTTCAGGTTCTGTATCATGTGCTAGGTGTTGTTCCCGCATACCAAGCAGCTATTGGACCTGCATTAAATGAATTATGTCTTGGATTGCAATCAGATGATGTCGCAAATGTATATATATGTGTATATATATAACTATTTATACCAAGCTAAGTTTCCTGTTCTTGAAAGTTATATCTCATTTTGTAATTACAGGCACTCTATGGAGTATATTCAAAAGATGTTCATGTCAGAATGGCCTGCTTAAACGCAGTAAAATGCATTCCAGCTGTTTCCAAATGCGCACTTCCTCAAAATGTTGATATAGCAACAAACATTTGGATAGCTCTACATGACCCAGAAAAGGTTGCCTTTATAATTTAATGTGAAATCTAGTTATGTTTTCAGTCTATAGTTGTGGGATTTTTTTTTTTATGTATTCTGTAAAAATTTTAGTTATATCAATTTTTCTGGTGTCTAAGCTATTATATTAATGTAATTGGCTGGGGGCTGGCCAAGTACTTGTCCTCTTTGGTTTCGTTGTTGCACCATCTGATGCTCTGTAATCTTAATTTTTGCAGTCAGTGGCTGAAGCAACAGATGATCTATGGGCCCGTTATGGTCATGATTTCGGGACTGATTATTCAGGAATCTTTAAAGCACTTTCTCATATAAATCTGAATGTCCGTTTAGCTGCTGCTGAAGCATTGGCTGATGCTCTTCATGAAAGCCCATCATCAATCCAGGTCAATGCATTTCTTATACTACTTTTTGTGGCAATATGTATGGTATTAAAATATGTATTGATTTTGCAGTTATCTCTTTCAACTTTGTTTTCTCTGTACATCCGTGATGCTACATCTGGTGAAGATGTCTACGATGCTGGTTGGATAGGAAGGCAAGGAATAGCCTTGGCACTGCAATCTGCCGCAGATGTGTTGACAACAAAGGACCTTCCTGCTGTTATGACGTTTTTGATATCCCGTGCACTGGTATTTCTTCTTATCCTGTCAGATGAATGCTTCTCAGATGAAAGAAGTGTACCACTTTTAGCCATGTTGCAAAGTGTTTTGCAGTGTTGTCACCTAGAAATTCACATTTATGTTGTTTTTGGAAACTATGGTTTGAAGGATTGAATATTATTCAGCAAGATATATGGAACTAAGTATTTGTCTCAAGTGCAGGCTGACCCCAACACAGATGTTCGTGGAAGGATGATCAATGCTGGTATCATGATTATTGATAAGCATGGCAAAGAGAACGTTTCATTGCTATTCCCCATCTTTGAGAATTATCTAAATAAAGAGGTTTGTTCTACAAGCAACTCAAAATCTACTGGATACATTGATTGTTAATCATTAGTACAATTTGTTCTGAGTTTCATCATTTCTCGTATCATTCAGGCTTCAGATGAAGAGGAATATGACCTGGTTCGAGAGGGTGTTGTTATATTCACTGGAGCACTAGCAAAGCATTTAGCAAAAGTGATAGCTCTATCATTTCTAAGAATCATCTCATAATGCACATGAATTATTTCTCTATCTTATATTTTCACTAATGATGGCAGGATGATCCTAAGGTCCATACTGTTGTGGAGAAACTGTTGGAGGTGTTGAATACACCATCAGAATCTGTTCAACGTGCAGTCTCAACATGCCTTTCTCCACTTGTGTTATCAAAGCAAGTATGTTTCCCACAAAATCTGAGATCTTATCAAGACAAACTTTGCTACGTAATCTGTTGGCTTGATAAAGTTTAGAGTTGATTTTTGTTAATCTCTAATGTTTTGTTAGGATGATGCCCCTGCCCTATTTTTAAGGCTCTTGGATAAGCTAATGAAGAGCGATAAATATGGTGAACGTAGAGGAGCAGCTTTTGGTCTTGCAGGAGTAGTTATGGGCTTTGGTATTTCTAGCTTGAAAAAATATGGTCTTATACAAACATTGCAAGAAGCACTTATTGACAGGTATATTTTATGCTTGTTTTTAAGCTTCATTGTTATATGATATTTAAAATTTATTATATATGTGGTGCTTTTCAAGTTGTTTGGGATATGAAGAATGTTTGTTAGATTAATTTTATAATTTATCTTGCTGAGGTCTTGAAGCTGTTCACTGAGGTACTGGGGCACCAATCATATATTGTGCATTGAATCAAACATTCCACTTTGATAAATTAGCTCCACTGCTGATTTTTTTGTTGATGTCATTGGTTGTATTTATTATTTTGTCTCACATGTATGATATGTGAAAGTTCATTGTTAACCTTCACTTTCTAAGTTGTTTAAATTCTGGTTGCAGAAATTCTGCAAAACGGCGTGAAGGAGCACTACTTGCATTTGAATGCCTCTGCGAGAAGCTTGGAAAATTGTTTGAACCGTAAGAGAATGATTTATTGATCAACATGTCAAAATCTAGTGTTTCAAATTGATAATAATATGTGATTTCATTCATCTGGTTCAGGTATGTGATAAAGATGTTACCATTACTTCTGGTGTCATTCTCTGACCAAGTGGGAGCCGTTCGTGAAGCAGCAGAATGTGCTGCTCGAGCTATGATGTCTCAACTCTCCGCATATGGTGTGAAACTTGTCCTTCCTTCTCTACTGAAGGTGATAGTTTATATTATTCTGAAGTACTTTTTAGTACAGTGTTCAATAACTAAGGTTTTTTGCTCATGATCATTTTTATTGGGTTAATATCTTCCTTTTCATTCTTATTCTTCGATCTTACGAGATGGGTACTTTTCTGTTGATTTTGTTCTTTCTGACAGGGCCTTGAAGATAAAGCATGGAGAACAAAGCAAAGCAGTGTACAGCTCCTTGGTGCTATGGCATTTTGTGCTCCTCAGCAACTGTCTCAATGCCTTCCTAGGGTTGTGCCAAAACTTACAGAGGTATGAATGCATATAGATTTTGGTTGCTTTGTAACCATAAGTCAGGGAAAAATATTTCTTCTCTTGATTATCTTATATTATCTAATATTATGAGATAAATATACACAGGTTTTGACGGATACCCATCCAAAAGTTCAGTCAGCTGGGCAGTTAGCACTTCAGCAGGTTGGAATTATATACCAAAATGTATTCCATATTTTATGGATTTTACTGACTAGCTTATCGTCTCACAATAATTCTTAGGTTGGAAGTGTCATAAAGAATCCAGAGATATCCTCTCTTGTGCCCACTCTTCTATTGGCCTTAACAGATCCCAACGAATACACACGAATTTCTCTTGACATTCTTCTTCAGGTAAGGACCCCGTATTATAGGCCTTCTGATTATACTTCTTTTCTTTCCCTGTTTTGTTCTAAGTCTTTGTTCTCTTTTTTCAGACAACATTTGTTAATTCTGTTGATGCCCCTTCACTTGCACTATTGGTACCTATAGTGCATAGAGGATTAAGAGAAAGAAGCTCTGAAACCAAAAAAAAAGCTTCTCAAATTGTTGGCAATATGTGTTCGTTGGTGACTGAGCCAAAGGATATGATTCCTTACATAGGATTGCTCCTTCCGGAGGTTAAGAAGGTAATTTTCTGCTCTAATGAGCTGTCTCTTGCATAAGATGTTTATTCAATCAACTGAACTCTAGAGTTTCAGGTTCTTGTGGATCCAATTCCTGAGGTACGTTCTGTGGCAGCAAGAGCTGTTGGGTCACTTATCAGAGGAATGGGAGAGGATAATTTCCCAGATCTTGTCCCATGGCTATTTGAAACTCTAAAATCTGACACAAGCAATGTGGAAAGGTCTGGAGCTGCTCAGGGCTTAAGTGAGGTATGTAGAATGAGATGTGTTTTGAGTTGCTTTGTTTCTTCTAGTCAAAACACCTGGTTTGATGTTGTGGAAAGTTGCTTAATTATCTGTTTGATTGTTAGCTTTATCCTTGACCTTAAACTTGTTATCTTCACGTTTTCCAGTACATCAGTGCAGAGTTTCAGCGTTTAAATATTCAATTTTACGTTGATTGATTCTCGTAATCGATATTTAACTTAGTGAGACTCTTCTGTATATATGCTTTTGTATTCCCTTTATTTGGTACATCTTGTAGTGTCTCAATCAAGTACAATTAAAACTGATATGGCGTATGACATGTGAAATACGACAAGTTGTGATATCATTGATCTTAGCTTGTGCCTAACAATTGTATCGTACAAATTGTAGCTGTATCTGTTACCAAGTTTTTTCTCCTTTACTTGTCCACAGGTTTTAGCAGCTCTTGGGATAGAGTACTTTGAGAATATACTTCCTGATCTCATTCGTCATTGTTCTCATCAAAAAGCATCGGTCCGAGATGGATACCTTACTCTTTTCAAGGTGAACTCAGTCGCTCTTCATGTGGTTTTTAAACGTCCCTTTTGTAAAAGAATTCTGAAAACTTTTGTTTTTAAATCGCAGTTCTTACCTAGATCCTTGGGTGCTCAATTCCAGAAGTACTTGCAGCTTGTGCTACCGGCCATTCTGGATGGTGAACTATCTCTTTATGACAGACTTTCAACTTCTAAATAAGCTTTTGACTTATTGATTACATTGATGGTGTGCTATGATGATTTAGGTCTTGCCGATGAAAATGAATCTGTTCGTGATGCAGCCCTGGGGGCTGGCCATGTACTGGTGGAGCAACATGCGACAACGTGCGAATTTACACTACATCTGTTCCCCTCTTATATTTTTTGTGTAGTCAAATAGATAATTTAATGTTGAGATCCGTAGATTGATTAGATTTTTAACCCATTTGATTAGTTGTGTAAGTAGGTATCACTGTTGTTCTTCATGAATCAGTGGTAGTTATATATTGGAGTAGTCTAAATAAATTAGTTTGGTAAATTCAATTAGAGTAATTGTTGATATTTAGTAGAAGCTTCCTTTATATTTTTAGATCTCAGGTCTTGTATTGGGAGACTGGATCCTGTAGTTAAAAGTAGTACTACTGGTTTTACAGGTCTCTGCCTCTTCTTCTTCCAGCCGTGGAGGATGGTATTTTCAATGATAATTGGCGTATCCGTCAAAGTTCTGTCGAACTGCTTGGGGATTTGTTATTCAAGGTTAACACCAACTTTTTTTTTTTTTTTTTTTT
>OVAX01000023.1:144093-182360 GCA_900406405.1 Lepidium africanum
TTTTTTTTTTTTTTTTTTTGCTGTTTTTACTTTTCATAACCTGTGGCCTATTATTTTCTTGGTAACCAATGTTGTCATTCCCCTATTCTGTTATAGATGTTGCAAATGCTGTTTTTAGTGCGTAATAGGTTGTACAGATTCTAAAGAATTGAAATAACGACAACTATTTTCAGAATTACTGAAAACTGAAGCTAGCACCAAGAATAAATCCTGATATGGTGTAAATGGGTCTCAAACTTTCGTTAATAGATGATATTTGGAATTTTCGTACTAGGTTGCTGGTACATCGGGTAAAGCTCTGCTGGAAGGTGGAAGTGATGATGAAGGTGCAAGTACTGAAGCGCAGGGTCGGGCAATTATTGATATTTTAGGAATGGAAAAGCGCAATGAAGTTCTTGCTGCATTATATATGGTCCGGACTGATGTTAGTTTGTCTGTTCGTCAGGTAATGTTGTTATTGCTTTTCTTACAAATATTGTTCGACTGTACTTAAACTTTTAGTGAAAAATAAATATATCTGCTCTTTCAGGCAGCACTTCATGTATGGAAAACTATTGTAGCCAATACACCAAAAACGTTGAAGGAAATAATGCCAATTTTGATGAGTACCTTGATTTCTTCCTTGGCTTCACCATCCTCTGAGAGGCGGCAGGTTAAGATCCTGCTTTTCTTGTTTCTGTTTTAATATTGTAAACCTACAGCTGCTCAAGTCTATAATACCATGTAGGTAGCTGGAAGATCACTTGGAGAACTGGTCCGGAAGCTTGGTGAAAGGGTGCTTCCTCTTATAATTCCAATCTTATCTAAAGGACTGAAAGACCCAGATGTTGACAAAAGACAAGTAAGCTTTATGTTGAAGCAATAATTTACACTCCTTAAGTTTATCACCGTTGAGTAAATGATTTTGTTTATCAGGAATTATTCTTTGTAAAAGTAATCGTTGCAACCTCACTAAAAATTAAATTTTCAGTGGTACATTTATAGAGCTGCCACCATGTTTTGTGTTCTAGATATTGTGACATGTTTTGATTGTATATCTTTTAAATGGGCTAGCTTTTGAACAAAAAAATGGGCTAGGATTCACTGCATGTTATGTTCAATGATATTGAAACCTGTTGCGTGGTTATATGTTCATATGTGATGCTTAAATATTTTTATATTGACCAACTGATACGAAGTATAGGATTGTTTGCTTAGATGATATGCAGACTTATCCAACACATGTTATTCATCTCCCACCACGTTGATTTGATATCGTAATACCTGATTGACAGGGTGTATGCATTGGCCTGAATGAAGTGATGGCAAGTGCTGGGAGGAGTCAGTTACTGAGTTTCATGGATCAGCTCATTCCTACCATCCGTACAGCACTTTGTGATAGGTTTGTGTTATTATTCTTCATGCATCTGCTTCTGATTTTAGCATATTTCTTTATGCTACTGAAAGAACTGATATCTAAACCTCTACATCCTTCGTCTACAGTGCTCTTGAGGTTCGTGAATCAGCTGGACTAGCATTCAGCACTCTATATAAGGTACCTGATCTGACTTGTGTTACTTATTAGATTGTTCTAGTCCACTCTGTATTTATTGTTTGTCTACTTTGTGGTGAAGAGTGCTGGATTACAAGCAATGGATGAGATTATACCAACTCTTCTGGAAGCTTTAGAGGATGATGAAATGTCTACTACTGCCCTGGATGGGCTTAAACAAATTATTAGGTTTTCTTCTACTGCTTCCTCAGGCTCTTGTTCCCCTTACCAGTTTAAAATTTTCTAGATTGCTGAATTTACTTTTGAAATTGTAGTGTCAGGACAGCAGCTGTTCTTCCACATATCTTGCCCAAGCTTGTCCATCTTCCTCTCTCGTATGTCTTTTTCCTTTGGTTCTGTAGCTATGCGTCATCAAGCATAATAAATTCCTTTTTGGTTATCTATCTCAAAACGTTTATTTAAATGCTTTGTCTAGTGCCTTAAATGCTCATGCTTTGGGAGCCTTAGCTGAAGTTGCTGGAGCTGGTTTCAACACTCATCTTGGGACCATTCTACCTGCTTTACTCTCTGCAATGGGAGATGAAAACGAGGTAAAAAATAAGATTGTTACAACCCTTTATTTTATATGAAAGCTATTGTTATCTGAAACTGAGATTCCCTTTCTTGTTGCAGGAAGTCCAAGAATTGGCACAAGAGGCAGCAGAGAGGGTGGTGCTTGTCATTGATGAAGAAGGAGTTGAAACTCTATTATCAGAACTTCTAAAAGGAGTTTCTGATAGTCGGGTTCGTTTGTAACCTTTTTATTGTAATATGTATTATATTTTTGCACGTTAGTAATTTAGGTTTCTATTTTTTTTTGTCTTCAGGCTTCAATTAGAAGAAGTTCTTCCTATCTGATTGGTTACTTCTTCAAGAGTAGCAAGCTGTACTTGATTGATGAAGCTCCAAACATGATATCTACCTTGATTGTTATGCTCAGTGATTCTGACTCAAAAACTGTTTCGGTAGGCTGCTTGACCAGAAAGAGAATAGTTGAAGTGAGTATGTCTTATTTAAATTATTTTGTATTAAATAGGTTTCCTGGGAAGCGTTGGCTAGCGTTATTGGTTCAGTTCCAAAGGAAGTACTTCCGTCATATATAAAACTTGTACGTGACGCAGTATCTACAGCTAAGGACAAAGAGCGTAGGAAGCGCAAGGTGAACTTTGTGATTCAAAGATTGTCACTACGTGGATGAAGCAAATTATTTTCTGTAAACTAATATCTGTAGAATACTCTGTTTTACTCGAATTACAGGGAGGATATGTTGTTATTCCTGGTTTATGCCTTCCTAAATCTCTTAAGCCATTACTTCCAGTATTTCTACAGGTATTTCTTTATATCTTACTTTTCTCCCCTATAAGGTCACCCTACATCAGATAATTGAATTTTGTATAAGCAGTGGTTTCTCGATAACTTGAAGTTGTTTCAAATTAAGCTCTTTTGTTCCCAGAGTCGAGATGATTCAGTTTAGAAATGCAGAAAATAATTTCCCCTTATTGCTTGCACTTACATGAGCAATCAAGAACTTATATACTTTGTTTACAGATATGTGCTAACTATCTTCTTGACATGATTACCAGGGTCTAATTAGTGGATCAGCCGAATTAAGAGAGCAAGCTGCGCTTGGTCTTGGTGAGCTTATTGAAGTTACTAGCGAGCAAGCTCTAAAGGAGTTCGTCATTCCAATAACAGGGTATGCAGTGTGTAAATCTTCATATCTTGTGTTGATACTTCGTCTGCTAAAACCCATTTGTAGTCCTTTTTACTTTTCCTGGGTAGTATTGTTTTATCTGATGATGTTAAAAATTGACATATGTGCTATCACAGTAAAGAAACTATATCTAATCTGACAGGCAAAGAAATAATTTCGCAGGATGTTATAAGATCTTTGTCTGAAAATGACCATAAAATGTTATTAGGTATTATTGTGGATTGTGCTGAGGTACCTTTTCTTTTTGTTTCAGGCCTCTAATTCGAATCATAGGAGATCGTTTTCCATGGCAGGTCAAAAGTGCTATCTTGGCTACGTTGATCATCCTAATACAAAGGGGTGGGATGGCGCTAAAGCCATTCCTCCCTCAACTTCAAACAACGTTTGTCAAGTGTCTACAAGACTCTACAAGGTTAGTCCTTAATATCTCTCTCGACTTGACTGCAACTGAAGCTTATTAATATCTAGCAAAAGGCAATGACTACCTCTAGAACAGTTAGGATCTTATAGAAGAGCAATGACAAAAAAATGCATTACTAATTCACAAAATGTAAGGCAGATGTTACTATAAATTTGATCTGATACTTTCGTGAGCTTTTATATGTAAATCTTTACTGTTTGAAATAAGCAGAAGCCTAGAATTGTTTTGCCAGATAGATTAGTGTGCAACACCTTGTCTAAAAGCGCTTTCTTAGCTCTCCAGATTTTTACTTATTTTCCTGGTATTGTAATTTTGTAACATTTGAACTTACAAAAATACGTGTGTGGAAATGTTTCCTAGAAATTGGAGGTGTCATGTAAGTGTATTAGTTATGCTTCATTCGCCAATTTCTTTTTCTTGTGCACTTCGATATAATACATTTACAACTGCAGGACTATACGTTCCAGTGCTGCACTTGCCCTGGGAAAGCTTAGTGCATTAAGCACAAGGATAGACCCATTAGTTGGTGACTTGATGACAAGTTTCCAGGTACTTGTTATATCTTCTTTTAACAATGCAGATTTCCGTCACTTGTTTATCTAGTGCTTATTTTCTTATGAAATTTACATGTATCAGGCTGCAGATTCTGGGGTACGTGAGGCCATTCTATCTGCTATGAGAGGTGTAATAAAGCATGCTGGCAAGAGCATTGGACCTGCTGTTAAAATACGGATTCTGGATCTCCTAAAGGATCTTATGCATCACGAGGATGACCAAGTTCGAATTTCTGCAACGAGCATGCTGGGTCTTATATCACAGGTAGGGTTTCTTACATGTGTAAGGGACTTTTTCGTCATCTTCCTGTGGTTCACACGATACACTCATACCAGTTTTAAGACACTTCTCATTTTGATGCTATTATGTTACAAGTTTACAGCTTCGAGCTTATGGTTTCCTAAATGTATATATGTTGGAATTACAATTAGGATGTGTTTAATTATTATTGTTTGTTATGCTGTAATGAAGCCTATAAGCCTTTTCTGTTACCTATTTTTGCAGTACCTGGAAGCTGAACAGATCAGCATTCTGCTTCAGGAAGTCAGAGATCTATCTGGTTCACAGAAATGGGGTGCTAGGCATGGCTCAGTTCTCTGTATTTCATCCTTGCTGAAGTACAACCCTTCAACCATAATGGAATCTTCACACTTTTCCTCTATGTTAAATTCTCTTAAGGGCTCTTTGAAGGATGAGAAGGTACCGGAGTAATATATCATTTTCCTGTATATCTCTAGTTTCCTGACGTCTTCTTTTATACAGTTTCCATTACGTGAAAGCTCAACAAAGGCCTTGGGAAGGCTTTTGCTACATCAACCTGTGTCGGACCCTTCCAATACAACAGTGGTTACTGATGTTCTTTCATGCGTAGTCTCAGCCTTGCATGATGATTCAAGTGAGGTTCGAAGAAGAGCACTCTCTTCACTTAAAGCTTTTGCAAAAGTAAGTGCGAAGATTCAAGTAGACAATTCGTGTGGATTTATTCCGTAGTGATGCATGCAGTAGTAATATAAGAGATTTCCTTACAGGTTAACCCGAAAGCTACCATTGCAAATCTAAGCGTTATGGGGCCTCCTCTTGCTGAATGTTTGAAAGATGGTAGCACACCAGTTAGACTTGCGGCAGAAAGATGCGTTTTGCACGTTTTCCAATTAACGAAGGGTATTGAATCTACAGAACTTCTCTCGTGTAGTTATGCCCACAATATATTGCAAAGTTTCAGTGCAGCATTTATCTGCTTCAAGCAATATTTTTGAATTGAAATGTGTTGCAAAAGGAGCATGTTAATTTTTTTTTTTTTTTAATTCTCTCCAGGCGCAGATAACGTTCAAGCAGCTCAAAAATATATTACAGGGTTGGATGCCCGACGATTATCCAAGCTATCTGAACAAAGGTACGTTATCTTCATTTTACTTATAATACCTTTCAACTTTTAAATCCAAAGCGATATTTATTGACCGGAATAAAGTCATAACAGTTAAATATGCTAAAGTCAGATGGCTTTGTATCTTCCTTTAAAATTGCGTCTATAAAAAAAGGACTCAAGATATGACTTATCTTGGTCCTTGTGAGGATATACTTTAGAATGATGGAATCTATAACTTAGGCTAAAGTTTAAATAACTTGACAAATGCTTGAAGCCTTTTGATTACTAAACTCACCTTAAAGGGTTAGCATCGGGTTGTTCGGTTTGGTCTGGTCGGATTCAATACATTTGGCTTGGTTTGATAATTTTGCCCAGCCCTCCTAACTCACGTTTTAACATATGCAGCGATGACAGTGGAAGTGAAGATGATAATGTGAGTGGCTAATAGGGAACTTGTGCTCTTCTTCATCTCTCTGTTGAATCCATTTTGTAGGAGAGGCTCATTTTGGCAGAAGTATTG
This sequence comes from Lepidium africanum, assembly GCA_900406405.1. Lineage (NCBI taxonomy): Eukaryota > Viridiplantae > Streptophyta > Magnoliopsida > Brassicales > Brassicaceae > Lepidium > Lepidium africanum. Next base: position 150,201 of record OVAX01000023.1, read on the forward strand.
TCCCGTGAGTTGTGGTTGATACTATTATCTCTTTTCCTTGGCGTCAGAATATAGATACAATACACAGGTTTGATAGAGATGCCTAATTTTAATTTCCAAATTTTCTCTGTATTCTTGTTTGGAAAGCATTTATCTCTTTTTCTTTATTTATGGGCTATTCCGGTTTTGTAATATTGTAATGTTGTAAGGGGTTTAATTTTATTTTGCTCAACATAATACACAATAGAATTATTTAAAGAACAAACTTTCAAATCATAATACATTACTTGAGAGAACTCAACATTTTGTAGGGGAAATCTCATTAAGATAAAATTTGGAGTCTCTTACATGGCATTTTTTCTTACAACACTCAAAAGTTTCGTAAATTTGTTGTATAGTTTGAAATTATACATAAGAGGCTTGATTAAATTTCAAACTATACAACAAATTATACAAGTTACATGGCATTTTTTCTTACAACACTCAAAAGTTTCTGTAAGCTTTGAATTTTTTTAAATTAAATTTAAAATTTATTGATCAACAAAAATATATGCATTATTGATCAACAAAAATATATGCATTGTTAGAGATTCAAAGATTCAAATTGGAAATAAGGAAAATATCTAGAAAATCTTATCAAAAGGAAAAAGGAAAATATCCTTTGTGATAAGGGATGAGTGAGAGATTTTAGAGTAAAAAGGTTTGTCTCTTATGTTTATAAATAGAGAGGTTAATTATAAACCTAATTCTCTAAGAACTTAAGGAGTTTTAGAGAGATTAGTGAATTGAGCATAAGTTATCGGTTAAGGTTAAGATTGTTTTAGGTTGGTTTCTAGGATAGAGTAATTCCAACAAGTGTTTGTCTTTTGTAGAAAAGAGAACATTGAATAAAACGAATCTTTTTCTTGAGTAGTTTGCGAATCGACATTAACAATTGGTATCAGAGGGTCACCGCATAACGTTTGTTCGTGTTTACATGTGTTAGATTCTGAGGACGAGATGAACAATTCGCAGCAACAATTGGTTGTAGTGGCAAAAACTCTTAAGCTTGATCCAGATAACTATGGACATTGGAAAGTCCAGATGGCTCAGCATATACAGGGAATTGATTCGGATGCATGGCTTGCGGTTGAAGAAGGATAGGAACAATCCTGTTGTTAAAGGTGCATATGGTGCTTCTATATTGAAACCGAGGAAACAGTGGACTGCAGAGGAGAAATTGTATGCTAAATGGAATTCCAAAGCCTTGTCAGCTATTTTCAGCTCTCTGCACAACAATATGTTCAAACGAGTTCAAGGTTATACAAGAGCTAAAGAGGCATGGGATATTCTTGAAGTAGGATTTGAAGGTACCAGTAGTGTGAAAAGAACTCGGATAGATATCCTAGCTACACGATTCGAGAATCTGACTATGGGATAAGAAGAAACTGTTGCAGAATTCAGCAGTAAGCTATCTTATAAGGACAAGAAACTGGTCAAAAAACTCCTAAGATATCTTCCACCTAAGTTTCATGGTCATCGATCAGCTTTAGAAGTGTCTCAGAATTCTGACGATATGAGATTCGATCAGGTTGTTGGTATGATGCAAGCGTATGAGCTTCAAATCACACCAAAGGAAGAGACAACCAAATGTAAAAGTTTTGCTCTTGTATCTGAAAAAACAGCTGATAAAAGGGAGTCTATTGGAAATCTCGAAGAGCAAGTTGGACTATTTGTGAAAAAGTTCCTTCGGAAAGCTGAAAAAGGACAAAGGAAGGAATATCAGGCGCTTGCCAAACCAGCAGCTGATAAAGACAACTACAAAGCTAACAAGCAGTGTCTTGAATGTCAACGTTATGGACACTTTAAATCTGAATGTCCATCAGGAGGAAGATGACTATTCAATGCTACGAGTGTAAAGGATATGGACATACCAAGAATGAATGCTTGTCCAAATTGAGTGGAAAATCAGCAATCACAACTCTGAGTGATACTGATACCGACAGCGATGAGGATGAAAACATTATGAACAACTTTGTAGCTCATCTTGGCATCGGAAATGAATGATAATGAGGAAGAAGATGAAAACACTGATCTTGTTCCTGAAAGTCAGATGGCTGATGAGAATCAGATTCCTGCCATACATCAAGATGCTGATATAGACGAGTCATAATCTGATGATGATCTTGATGAGCCTCTAGAAGATGAGTTGGAAATGTTGGTGACTTCTTGGGTTAAAACTCAAGATGAAAATAAGTGTCTGATGGCAGAAAAACAGGTCGCTGTAGATAAGTTGCAACAAGCTGAGAATGAACTCAAGGATGTCAAAGCTAAGAATGCTGATCTAGAAAGTAGAATGTTTGAGCAGATGAAGCAGATCAAGATATTGTCCAAAGTAACAAAGGATTTAGACTATCTGGTTGACTGTTGGAAGGTTTGGGTTATAAGAGCAAGAAATCCGCAAAGATGAAGTTTGTGAAGGATACTGGTTCATCAGAGAATGTAGATCAATTCAAACCTTTTTAGCAAAAAGGTGGTCAACGGCATCAACATCTACAACAGCGAGTTGGTCTAAAGTGGAAATCTAAGAAGACTCACTACCATGGATCGCATTGGGGTCATCCATTTAAGTGTTGGTATTATGGCAAAGAAGGACAGTTGAGATATCAGTGTTACAAGCTTCAGTCTAGGGTTCAACGAATTTGGAGACAACGAAAAGTGACGTTTGGTGATGGTGCTAAAGGAAAAATTCGTGGTAAAGGGACTACAGGTAGTTCAACAGAACCTAAACTTCGTAATGTTTTCCTTGTTGATGGACTGAAAGCAAATCTGATCAACATCAGTCAATTATGTGATACAGGATTGGATGTTACATTTACAAGAACAGAATGTCGAGTTGTTGATGTGAAAGGTATTATTCATATAGAGGGCATTCGTACAGGAAATGATTGTTATATGTGGGTTCCTGGTTCCCAATGCTTGGTTGCTAGTGCAGAAAGTGAAACTCAAATTTGGCATCAACATCTAGGTCACATGAATTTTCAAACTATAGCGACATTATCAAACAAAGAGATCATCAGAGTGTTGCCGAAGCTTGACAAAGATCAGCAGTTTGTATGTGGTCCTTGTAGCATGGGAAAACAGGTCAAGACTCAACAAAAGTCTGTTCCGAATGTTAAGTCCAAGGGTCTATTGGAACTTGTTCATATGGATCTGATGGGTCCTATTCAAGTAGAGAGCATTTCTGGGAAAAAGTACATTCTTGTGTTGGTTGATGATTTCAACAGATACACATGGGTGCGTTTTCTTCGAGAGAAAAGTGAATCTTAGGATAGTTTCAAGATTCTAGCACTTCAACTTAAGAATGAACGACATGGTATCAAGTCTATCAGAAGCGATCATGGTGGAGAATTTGAGAATGAGTTATTCAAACGTTTCTGTTCTGAACAAGGTATTGATCATCAGTTCTCTACACCACGAACACCACAGCAGAATGGTGTTGTTGAGCGCAAAGAAACTACAAAAACGTCTTATGAGCTGTGGAAGGGTAAAACTCCAACAGTACATTACTTTCACGTGTTTCGATGCGTTTGCTACATTCTGAATGATAAGGATCATCTTGGAAAGTTTGATTGAGTGATGATGGTATGTTCCTTGGCTACTCAAATTCAAGTACAACATTCAGAGTATACAATCGTCGTAATTTGACAGTTCAAGAGACTGTAAACATGGTCTTTGATGATGCTTCCACATTTCGGCTATCACTTCAGCTACCTGATGAGAATGATGAGTTTCAACTACCTGAAGAATCTATTTCTGATGTTAGTGCTTCAGATCCGATTGCTGTTCCACCTCAAGTACATCGGAATCACTCCTCTAACGATGTTATAGGTGAGATTCAGGGGGGAAGAATAAATCGAGGAAAGCAAATTGATTTCAAACAGCTTGCTGGGAATGCATCTTTTATCGCTTTCATGGCACATAAGCAAGAGGCTATTGATGTAATTGAATATGCTTATTTTGTGTCAAAGATTGAACCAAGAAATACAAAGAAGCTCTATTGGATGAGTTTTGGATTGCATCTAAGCAAGAGGAGCTGTCAAACTTCAGACGATTGAAGGTGTGGATTCTTGTTTGTCGTCCTAGAGATGTCAATGTTGTTGGCACCAAATGGATCTTCAAGAATAAGATTGATAAGGATGGGAATGTTGTTAGGAACAAGTCACAACTGATTGCACTAGGTTACTCACAAGTTGAAGGTGTTGATTTTGAGGAGACATTTGCACTAGTAGCTCGTTTGGAGTCTATCAGGTTTCTGTTTGGAATGGCATGCAAGATGAGTTTCAAACTATACCAAATGGATGTTAAAAGTTCTTTTCTGAATGGATTTCTTCAAGAAGAAGTGTATGTTGAACAACCCAAGGGGTTCGAAGATCCAAAGCACCCTGATTATGTTTACAAGCTCAACAAGGCTCTGTATGGACTCTAACAGGCACCAAGAGCTTGGTATGATCGTCTGGCCACGTTTCTGATTGAGAGAGGGTATACACATGGAAGTGTGGACAAAACATTGTTTACTCTAAACAATGCTGAAGGATTCATAGTGGTGCATATCGATGTTGATGATATAGTGTTTGAATCTACCAAGCACACGATGGTTGAAAAGTTTGTTGAAATCATGACTCAAGAATTTGAGATGAGTATGAATGGTGAACTCACTTACTTTCTGGGTTTGCAAGTTAAACAGAAAGTTGATGGGATTTTTGTGAATCAAAGCACGTATACAAAGAATCTGATTTAGAAATTTATGATGGAAACCAGCAAGACGGCAAAGATACCTATGGGGACAAACAAAAAGCTCTCCAAAGATGAATCAGGAAAGTCTGTAGATGCTACAGCTTACAGAAGCTTGATTGGAGGTCTGTTGTACCTGACTGCTAGTCGACTAGATTTCAAGCAGACCCTAAGGAAAGTCATTTTCAAGCAGCTAAACGTATTCTGAAGTATGTGAGCGGAACTCCGAATCTTGGGATTTTCTACACAAAGGATACGACGACAAGCTTGACAGGGTACTACGATGCAGATTGGGCAGGATGTGTTGATGATCGCAAAAGCACAAGTGGTGGATGTTTCTTCATGGGAAACAATTTGATTGTCTGGTTCATCAAGAAACATAACTGTGTTTCTTTGTCAACAGTAGAAGCAGAATACATTGCATTGGGAAGCTATTGTACTTAACTTGTCTGGATGAAGCAGATATCTGTTGATTACAGTACAGTTCCTGAACCCTTGCTTGTTTATTGTGATAATCAAAGTGCCATTAGCATTGCTAAGAATCCTGTGCAACATTCTTGAACTAAGCATATTGACACTCGTCATCATTTTATTCGTGAACTTGTTGAGGAGAAACTGGTTGTGATTGATCATGTGAACACTGAATATCAACTGGCTGATTTATATACTAAACCTCTTGCTTTTAATCATTTTGTGGAATTGAGAACTGAAATAGAGATTTGTGAGTACTAAACGATGTTTTGAGGTTTTGTTGAGCTGATTTTAGACAGGAGCTTGTTTCTGGAAAAGAATGGTAGACACTTGAAAAGCAGACATATATCAGTTTTGATCGAACAAGTGGAAAATAGTTGCCTATCATGCTGTCACAAGATGATATTTAAGCTGAGATATTAAATATTAGGAAAAGGGGGTCAAAGAGCTGAGGAAATCAAGTGTATATAAGTTGAGAAGTCAAGTGATACTCATTACACAAATTTCACTGATGTGAATCAATAGGTTGAAAAATCAAGTGATATTTTTGATTCAGTTCTATGCAAGATGATGGAGGTATCGTACTTGTGATGGTTTGCCAAAACACATGATTAAGAAGGGTATATCTACTACCAACAAAGTAATTATAACGTACTTGTGATGTTGCAACAGTCATATGATCGAGACGGGTACCTACATCATCTAAGTATGCAATTGTATCCGTATATGACTTTCCAAAGGAAATTCCAGCTACCTGATCCGTTTAATATCCTCAACGCTTTGAAAAAAGCTTATGATGAAGGCATGCTAGTGTGAAAGTCTAGCCACAAAGTCTTGATTCTGATCGTACGTCTCAAAGTAAGATGCATGCTAGGCTTTGTGGAATATGGGTTCTCTGTGGATGATCAACCTTAGCAAATAGTATTTTTGTGTCATTATTCTAATTTTTGAAAGTTAAAATGGAGTTGTTCACATGGTTGATTATGATTCTGGGTCACTCACGAGTTTGATTGATAAACAGACATATGTTGAAAAAGTATATCATGCTTAATCTCATTTGTGATAAAGTTCCATTCGATTATGTTGATTCATGGTTGGGTTTATGTATCCTGGTACACTAAACGGTCAATCCTAGAGATTAGACAGAAACTTGTTTGTTTTTGTCTCAATGTGCACTCAAGCAGGGGGAAATGAGAGTTTGACTCTAGATGAATCCATAATGTCTGATTATGGGGGAGAAACGTTTTAGGGGGAGCACAACAACAATAGGACGTTTGATAGCAAGGACCTTATTGTGCTCAACAGGATCATGTTTGTTGAAGATGCACATCAAGCCAAAACGGGGGAGATTGAAGATGCATTATTTGGACATCACAGATCACATCACGTGAGGTTTAATGAAGTCCACGTGATTGAGTTTTGTACCTTGGAGAGAAAGACTTCAAGGTTGTTAGAGATTCAAATTGGAAATAAGGAAAATATCTAGAAGATCTTATCAAAAGGAAAAAGGAAAATATCTTTTATGATAAGGGATCGGGTGAGAGATTTTAGGGCAAGAGGGTTTGTCTCTTGTGCCTATAAATAGAGAGGTTAATTGTAAACCTAATTCTCTAAGAACTTAGGGAGAAGTTTTAGAGAGATAAGTGAATTGAGTCTAAGTTATCGGTTAGGGTTAAGATTATTTTAAGTTGGTTTCTAGGGTAGAGTAATTCCAACAAGTGTTTGTCTTTTGTAGGAAAGAGAACATTGAATAAAACGAATCTTTTGCTTGAGTTGTTTGCGAATCGACATTTACACATAAGATATTTCTTGATGTGGCTAAGATAGATCAATACCCTCCACGACCCAAGTACAACTTTGCAGAGGAGCTTTGGTACGAAGAGTACCTTAGCCAGTGGGACAGACCGTCCGCCAAATTCTGCGGTACGAAAACTACTTTTGATGACGATGAGGAAGCCTTTCGATAGAAGAAGATGAAGCTCTGATTTTTTAACTTGCGAACGTTAAAATATGCTTAATTTTAAGTGTTTGTGTTAAATAATTAACAGCCTTTATTATCACCCGATTTGAACTGATTTGGTTTTTTCCTTAAAAAAAGGAGAAATAGAACCTGAAAAAATATACTTTGATTATGGCTTTATCTTCCTTATAAGTTGGCTTAGGGCACATTATTTTCAAAAAAGATTTAGGGGCATATATTTGTCTTTATGTTATCACAAATAACACATATAGATTTGGAAAAATATAAACACATATTTGGATTTTTATTTAATATACCAAAAAAGTTGCAATTTAAAGATGATAATAATTTAATAGTTTAATGTGACAATCATAAAGATTTGTTTAAGTCATTCGAGTATGCCATATGTTGATATCAAGCCTTGCATAATTAGGCCCGCTAAAAGCCCAGTAGTCATGAGGATGAGGTGGGCCGAGAACATGTCAGCCCAACACGCAAAAGAATCTTCGGGGTGAAAGAGAAGTGACGTGGCGGCGGTGTGAGAATAGGGATGAGTTGGTAACACGTGGGCGAACTCGGTGGCGAGAAAGGTGGAGCCAAGTTTGAGCCGTGGTAGTATAAAAAGTGAGAGAATTTTAAGATAAAAAGAAAAAAGAGACCTTAGGAGATTAGATTAGGCAAAACCCTTTCCATCACGTTCAACCTTTGTAACCCAAAAGCTTTTTAGTTAATAAAATTTCACTTGTTCATCGCGTACTCATTCAATCCATCAGCTCGATTTTCTAGATAACCTTGGTTGATCGATATTAGCATCATCACCATACAAAAGACTAATTTATTATTTTATTAATTGAAACGAAATTGGTTACTAGTTGGTTTTGAAATTTTGGTCAATTGTAGAAAAAATATATATTTAATAGCTAATATTTTGTTTGCGAATTTTCTTTGAAATACAGTGATATTGATTAGTTATTTTTCTAAATGGTTTTATCTTTGTTTATGATATCCGATAATGTCAAAAAAACTCTGAATACGTAGTAAATGTAAAAAATATGTAATCTTGTATACAAACACAATTTTCATATTCTTTTTTACTACAAACATTTTTTTTCAACAATTAGATCAATAAACTATGATTTGTACAGCCAAAAACTTATATCAAAATCATTAGTTGGATCATCCTAACCATCAGACCGAGAAAACTCGGCAACTACGAACATTTGTGTTCGATTTTCATTTAGTAGGTATAAGGAAGTGAAAAAAAAATATATAAGTGATTATAGTAATTGAAGGGCAGATAGTGAACTATAAAGATGCTAAATAAAGCCATTTGCTAATCATCTCAAAACATTTTTTATTGCTTGTGTGGTTGGGAGAGAGAGAAATGAGAACGTAAAAGAAGGAAAACACGAAAACAACACAAAAGGATTTGGTTGGTTTGCTTTTAAAATGCTAAATGACAGATGCATACGGGTAAGAAGGCGTGACTCCCTCTCCTCCCTTCCCCTTTCTCATTCCCATTTATAAATTTAATTCTCAAATTCACTCTCCAAATCTCATTGTCTCACACGTTTTGGATCCATGGAGAGTTCGTCTACAAGCCATAAACGCAAGAAAAATAATGAGCATTTGAAGAAGAACAAGAAGAGACATGCAAGACCTAACGATGTAGAACAAAAGATGGAGAAGAGAAGTGAGAGTGATAATGAGGAGATTTTTGGTGTGTTTGAGTTCCCTTGGATGAAGGAGAGTATGATCTCGACTTCTCTTGATTGGAGTCTACCGGAATCTCTTTTTCCGGTTTTCGATGATGGGAATGAGATGTTTGAAGAGATTAGTGATGTGAGATGGCCAGTGAAAAGGGTTAGTGATTATAGGTTGGAGTTTGAGGCCTTTGAGTGCATTTGGACTTCTATTTCGGATTAGACTGATAAACTTTGTAGTTATAAGTTGCATTGAGCGTGAGTGTAGTACCAAACAAGGACACTTTTTTTTTTTTTTGCCATTTGTGTTGTGAACAACGTGTTTGCTGAGATGTTAGAAGAGACTAGAAGGAAGAAATTACACAATTGAACATTTCTTATGGCATGTATGAAAAAAAAAATTATTGTTGACTTTTGCTGAGTTAATTGCTGAGTTATGTGGCCTTCCACTAGGATCTAACAAATCCGATTTACTTAAGATCTTTAGCTTGACGGTAATGGTCGTGGTGAATTGTCCTCACGCTGAAATGCTAAACCATCAGTATCAGGATCAGCCACGAACCTTAGTAATATCCTCAGATAGCACTCTAGAAGTTAAGAAGAGGATAGGCCTTGCTTTGAAGGAGCTGTAAAGATTCGTTGGCAAGGTTGATGGATCAAATGATCGAACAATGGTTGCTGAAAGGCCTTAATATTTTGGATATGACACCCCAAAAGATTTTGTTGGATATTAGTATATTACACATCAACAATGAACTAACTTTGAAATATAATTTGATTCAAAAAGGTTTATATTCAAAGAGTTTACAACTAAATATAAAGAGAGAAAAAAACACAAAGGCTTAATTCAAGTAGTACAAAACTGATACCAAAAAAAAAAAAGTAGTACTACAAAACATTCTCGTAAAATAACATTAGTTGTAAACTCTTTGAATATAAACCACTTTTTGATTTATATTAGATAACATGAGATGGTGGAATGATACACATTATAACATTAGATAACATGAGATGGTGGAGTGATACACTTTAGTTGTAACATGAGATATCTTGAATATCTCATGTTATAATAAACAGAGGAATATCTCATGTTCCAATCTCTTGTTGCCTCGATCTTCCAAGAGTTCAAAGCTCTTGCTGATGATGATCAACAACGGTCAGATAGTTTTTAATATTCCTCTGTATATTATTATTTTGATGATTTAATGATTTGTATAAATAATCCAATTAATTTTGATATTTTCAAGACTAGATTTGAGTTACAAATTCATGATTTCTAATATTTTATTGGATATTTATTTGAGGTTCCATTTCTGATGATCCACAGATGACTTGCCAAGATAATCATAGTTCTTTTATGTTTTCAGAGATGTGTCATACAATGATTTGTTTGGAAATCTTCCATCATGGGTCAACGAACCAAACTTGAATATTCATTAGTATGCTTCATTTCTAGCATGAAGCGTCTTATTTTCTAGGAAATATTTGTTATAACCATCTGTGAAAAGTAAACCAAATCGTATGTTATTCATGTAGTAACCTAGTTGCTAACAACTTCACATTGAAAGGTCATGATAACAGGTGATTTCGTAGAAAAATTGATCTTTGTTACTTCTTTTTTTTTCAGAAAAGGATGCAAGAATAATTGACTAATAATCTCTTTCTTTGATTTGTTGATCATTTTGTTAAAGGGTTTTATCAGGATTGAATTGCCTACAAAAGATCTTTCCCTGCAATAGAGGCAAAGGAGTCTGTAAGTGTAACAAAGAGATATCCTTTTCTCTATGCCGCATTATCCCATGAGCAAACAAATGGACATTGCTTGAATACATGAAATATACTCTTTCTGTCTCATAATATATGATGTGTAAGATGATGTACAATATTTAAGAAATTTTTTTTTTTTGTCAACATTGGATCGACAAGGCCCGATCCATAGCCTAAGCCCACCCCTAAAATTCCTTTTTTAAGCCACCATAATGCAGCGGGTAGGAATCGAACCCTGGTGCCAAGTCATTAGCTGGATCATCCTAACCACCAGACTGAGAGCAACTCAGCTATTTAAGAAAACTTTTAAAATTACTTAAATTATCCATGTATTATAATTAATGGTGTAATTAATATGAATAAGTAATAGGTTAAATGAGAATAAGTGAAATTTTTGTATTGGAAACCTAAAACATCATATTTTTTGAGACAAAAAAACTAAGGCTAAAACATCATTTAATTTGTGACAGAGAGGGTATTGACTATATTGTGTAGATTTCACTTTCCAATCAACTGTGGAGGTCCAGAGATAAGGTCTATTAGCGGAGCAGTATTTGATCGGGAGGACGGAGATCTTGGCCCATAGTCGTTTGTTGTGAGTGCTGGTCAAAGATAGGCAGCTAGTAATGTAGGACATTTTGGCTGAAGTAGCAATAATGCATACATAAGTACTTCACAATCACGATTTATCAACACTTTAGACTCAGAACCTTTTCAGTCAGCACGACTTTCTGCATCTTCCCTAAGGAATTATGGGTTGGGGCCAGAAAACGGAGGCTATACTATAACACTACAGTTTGTTGAAATACAGATTCTAGGTTCTACTTCTAACACTTGGAGAGCTTTCGGAAGAAGACGATTTGATATTTACATCCAGGTCTTACTAGATCAAGTTTTATGCCTTACTAGTTACTCTTTTGGTATAATTCAAAATTTGGTTTTAATGAATTTTAAGATCGAGCTCTATTTTTGCAGGGAAGACTTGTTGAAAAGAATTTTAATATACGTAGAATAGCTGGTGACTCTACAGTTCGAGTTGTTCAAAGAAAATATAAAGCATATGTATCACAAAATCACCTTGAAGTTCATCTTTTTTGGGCTAGAAAAGGAACATGTTGTATTCCTATTCAAGGGGTTTATGGGCCATTTTTTTTTTTGAAAAGGAAATATCATTATAATTAAACTTGGGCTTCGGCCATAGTGTTATGGGCCTCAAATAGTGCTAGTTTTGCTGCTCTATCAGCTACATCATTAAGCTCTCGACGAATAAAAACAAACGATACCGACTTAAATTTTTTTAGCAGAAGGTAGATATCTACCATTACTCCATAGATTGCTTTTATCTGGGAATTGTTCTTCAGTGCTTGTATTATCTGTAGAGAGTCTGATAAGATGCTTAGTTCCTTGATTCTCATCTCCTTTGCTTTCGTGATTCCATGAAGCATAGCTACTCCTTTAGCCATCAATGGCGATTTTGCAAATTCAGTGACCTCTCGGTTAGTGACAATTTCCTTGCCATCAGGGCCCTTTATACTCCAACCTAGACCTGCAACACGAGAATTAGCTCTCCATGTTGCGTCAGTAAAGATCTGGTGATGTGCAATGATGGATCGAAATTGTCCTGGAGGCGTTGCTTTCATTGGTTGAGAATTCGGGGTTAGAACTTGAGCAATTTGCCATTTCTTTGCTTCCTTGATTCCTTTCCAGAGTATATCATTGTTGTTAAAGTCTTTTTTCTCAAAGATTAAGCGATTTCTGCCTTTACAGATCATCCAACAGATCCAGGGGAAAAGTGGGCCATTCCCGGCTCCAGTTGGTGGTAGAGCGTGGAGTAGATTCCCTTTATGAAGCGCATCCTGGAACGTGTTGAAGTCCTCCGGTTTGAATCTAGGATAGAGAGGGGCTGCTTTCCAGATCGCTTGTACATAACTGCAATGTAAAAATAGGTGTTCTGTGGTCTCAGGTTTTCCGCATCTTGCACATGAGGTATTTCCAGAGAAGTTCCTCCTTGCCAAAGCCTCTCCTGTAGGTAAAGCTTTATGACAAATTCTCCATTCGAACATTTTCAGTTTTGGAGGTAGATTCTGGGACCAGATCTCTTTTTTCCAATTGAACTGCTGGTTGTTCTCGTTAGATTCAGAATCGAGATTTCAATCTTCTAGTTCTGCATAATAACCTGATTTGGAGGAATATTCTCCAGAGTTTGTATGTATCCAGATGTATGCATCATTTGCCTTGTACATGCTTAGTCTAATTGCAGTGATTTCCTGTTGGAAATGTGGCACATATTCTTCTATTTGCTAATGTCCCAGCAGTTTGTCTCCGGTTGCAGGAGGTGTTCAACTTTGGCATTTATTAGGTACTGTTGAACCGGACCATAAGGTCGTTTAAGCTCATTTGTGGACAGCCAATCATCATTCCAAATACTGGTGTCTTTACCGTTTCCAATTATTTTGCCGCTGTGCTTCCTTATCAATTGTACTCCCAACATTACACTTTTCCAGCCAAGAGAAGCTGAGGTAGGATTTGTTGCTGAGAATAGTGTCTTGTTTGGGGGCGTACTTTCCCAGCAGAACTTGTGCTAATAAACTCTGTGGGTTTTGCAGTATTCTCCAAGCATTCTTCCCCAACAAGGCGACATTAAAGGCTGAGATTTCCCTGAAGCCCAAACCGCCGTGATACTTGTGTTTTGTAAGTCTCTTCCACGTAACCCAACACATCTTTTTTTTCTCCTGAGCATGCATCCCACCAAAATCTGGTTAGTGCAGATTGGATTCTCTTACATAGGGATGTAAGGAGTTTAAAGCACATCATTGTATAGGATGGGATTGCTAATAAGATTGATTGTAGCATAACTAGTTTCCCAGCTGGTGATAATCGTTTTATGGCCCAACTTGATGCTTTCTTTTTTATTTTTTCACTAGGCTACTGAAGATATCTCTCTTTTTCCTTCCAAAGTGTTCCGGGAGGCCTAGGTATTTGCCATTTCCACCTTCCTTATGTATTCCCAAGCTAGTTTTTACAGCAGATTTTATCCCATTAGGTGTTTTACTAGCAAAAGTAACTGTGGATTTTCCTCGATTGATAATTTGTTCTGAAGCTTTTTCATATTTTTTCAGGATCTCCTTCAGAGTCTCGCAGCTCTTAGGGTCATCTTTACAGAAGAAAACTGTATCATCAGCGAACAATAGGTGGTTTATGGACGGGCTTGTTCTGGCTACTCGAATTCTGGGGAGAGTTCCATTTAATTTTGCAGCATGACAGAGTCCAGATAAGACCTCACTGCAGAGTATGAAGACGTAAGGTGATAGAGGGTCGCCTTGGCGAATTCCTCTTGTCGGGATCACTTCTCCATTGGCTTCTCCATTAATCAGGTAAGAATACGACACTGTAGAGATGCATTGCATGATCCAGCTTATCCAAGTAGTGTGGAAACCCAACCTCCTCAAAACTTGTTTTATAAACTCTCATTCAACCTGGTCATACGCCTTGCTCATGTCCATCTTGACCACCATTGAGCATCTCTTCCTTGCATTTGATTGTTTTAGGAGGTGCAATGTTTCATGAGTTATAAGCACATTATCAGCTATGGCTCCCCCCTTAACAAATGCAGATTGGTTTTCTGAGATGATTGTGGATTAGATTGGTTGCAGCCTTTTAAATATAATCTTTGATATAATCTTATAGGTCACATTACATAGCGCAATGGGTCTATAATCAGCCACTTTCCTAGGATTTGCTCTTTTTGGAATTAGTCTCACATGAGTATGGTTTAATTCTCTTGGCATTAAACCAGAGGAGAAAAAGCTTGTAACTTCATTCACTATTTCAGGTTCAACATCGGACCAGAATGCTCGGAAAAAGCTGGCTGAGAAGCCATCAGGCCCTGGGGCCTTGTCCGAGTGAATTGCAAATGCTGCTTCCTTTATTTCTGCGGTTGAGGGAATGATGATAAGTTTTTTATTTGTTTCAGCCGAGATCCTTGGTGAAAGTGCTTCCTTGACTATTGCAGCTGCTTCACTTCCTTGACTGGTAAATAGATTCGAGAAATAGCTTGAAATTACATCAGTTATTTCATGATCTTCATACACTGCTTCTCCATTCATATCCTCTAATACTGAAAATTTGTTAACTGCTTTTCTGCCTCTTGTAATCGCATGGAAGTAACTAGTATTTTTCTCTCCTGCTTGTAGCCAAGCTTGTCGGCTTCTTTGTCTCCACATTTCCTCCTCTCTTTGGTATACTTCCTTTAGCTTCTCCTTGATTGCTTCAATTCTGGTTTCATCTGGAGCCGATTTTCTCATTTCAATGTCTAAAGTTTGTTTGTTCCTCTCCAGGTGCAGGTTCATCTCTTCTCTTTGTCCTTTTTTCCATTCAATAATGGCTGATCTGCATCTATTTAATCTTTGTTCACAGGACAGTAGCGGATAGGCTTTCCAAGTTTTCCTTATCAGCTCTTGTACTTCTGGGATTTTATTCAAGGATCTGTCGTATCTGAATATGCCTTTCCGCTTTTTTCTTGCATCTGAGAAGTAAGTGGCGATTGGTCTATGATCAGACCCCTCGAATTTAAGATACTCGCACCTCACTCTATGGAATTTATTGAACCACAATCCATTAGCTACGGATCTATCCAACCTATTGTGAATAAGATGGGAATGTGGGTAACCTCTCCAAGACATAGAGCTCCCAGACTGTTGTAAATCATATAGGTCATTCCTTTCAAAGAAACTCCTAAGGTCAAAAAAGGAGTCTTCCGGTCTTTGAGGTCCTCCCAGCTTTTCCTCATTGCATAGGATCTCATTGAAGTCTCCCGTTATAAGGTAAGGAGCATCTCTAGTTTCTAATAAGTTGGATAATATGTCCCATAATTCCTTTCACTTCGATTTAACCGGTTCGCCATACAGGAACATAATGTGGAATATGAGATTCTTGTGCTTGATCTTTGTGTCAATGAAGTTTGCCTCTGCAGATTGGATATCTACTATCACATCTGAATTCCACAGCAGTGCTAAGCCACCACCACCTCCATCTTTTGGTGGAACTAGAAACGATGATTGGTAGTTTAGTTGATTCAATATTTTCATCACTTGATCATCCGAATTACGAGTTTCTGAGAGGAATAGCAGACTGGGTGAGATGTTTTTATACATCCGTTGCTGCCATGTTCATCTGTTTGTTTCCTTGCAGATTTATGAACTTCTTCCGCGTTTTGAGGCTCTTTTGCTCTTGTTATACCAGCTGAATTCCGAGGAAATTCAAAGATTTGGAGGGCGTTCCTCTTTTTTGAGCTAACTCCTCTGAGTACACTAGGACTTCCCTGGACTTTCTTCCTTGTTGGGGGTCTTCCTGGTTTACGCTTAGGCTTATCAGCAGCTTGGCCTACTCTTGAGTCCAGAAATTCTTGTAAAGTTGGATCTTCTGCAGTAGCGCTTAGTCTGAGCATAGTTGGGATTTGAGTAGGTTCTTCTATGATTGGGGTTATTTCTACTGATCTTTCTTCTTGATCAATGCGTCTCATCTAAGCCCGTACCATATTCTCAGCATTTTCCTTGATTTGGCCTGATTCCATAGCGTTTCGAACTCTCTTTCCTTATCGCTCTTTCTGCAGGGTCCGGATCATTGGAGTAATTTGCCATGAATTCATTTAGTTCCCCCAAAGCTTCATCTATCGCCTCTGGCGGTATGATTTCTTTTGGGCTCTCTGAGGTTGGATCATTATGTCCTTTCCATTTCGCTTTGGGGTAAGTATCTCTTCCTCCTCTCTACTTTCATTGTTCTCTTTGTGAGATCCTTTACCTTTTGAACTTGATCCATTCTCATGGTCATATCTCAGACTATCACGCTGTATTGGTCTCCACGCCATAGCAGGAGGTGGTTCTTGTTTATTTGTTCTTCTATAGCTTGGATAAGGAGATGCTCTGTAGTTCTCTCTCTGGTAACTACTCCTGGCTTTTTGTTGGTAGTCACTATCAGGTTCTCTTCTCTGGTTAGAGTTGGAGTAGTATGAACTTCTTCTATACTGTTCAGATTTCCTCAGATAGTCCTCAGAAGTTCTTCTTCGTGGTTCTTCGTTAGCTTCTCTAGGAATTCTACTCTCCCTTTTATACTCTGCAATTTCTTTATCTTGGGATTTATTTCTCTGTTCTTGAGATAGGTTTGGACAGTCACGTTGTTCGTGGTTAAGTTTTTTACATGAGAAGCAGAATTTCTCTAATTTTTCATAGACTAGCTGAGTTGTGAGTTCTTCTCCACATGGGAGTTCCACCGTGACTTCAGTGAGTAAAGGTAGGAGGCCGTTGATCCTTACTCTAACTCTGGCAGCTGTTAAATTTATGTCAACTTTTTCGATTTCTCCAATATCTTCCCCAATGCCTTCAACTATTTCCTTTGTCCAGAGGTGAAGCGGCAGCCCTTGGATCTTGACCCAAAAGGAAATTTGAGATGGAAAGTCCTTAGAGATAGTAGGTTCCCACTGTTGCATTATTAGCATCCATTTGGCGAAATGGTAAGGTCCATTCTCTAGGACTTGCTTTAGATCTTCCTCCTTTTCAAACTGGAACTGAACCATACCTTGTCCTAGGTCCGAACCCACAGGTTTTGGGGAGATTTTCCAGTGTTCAGCCAAGAATGGAATGAGAGACCATACCCGCTGTGTTCCTGGGTTAGTGAGTCTGACTATGATTGTGAGGGCTCGCTTTGAGATGAAACTTTGGTTATCTAGTGCAGCCACTCTGAATCTGCCTGTGCGGGGAGGGATAACTAGTTCTTTTTTGTTGTAGGAATTTCTCAAGGCCATATCCTTCGAGTTTGTCATCTTGGACCTCTTTGCTAGTTTCTTCACAAATTGTGAAAGATTTGAGGGTAAAACCTCTAGATTCAAACACAAGAGTTAAGAGGGTCACGATACCTTACACTACCAGGATTTGAACAGCGCTTAGATGGACAGTGGAGGCAAGGAGGTGCATGAGATGGAAACGAGCTACCATGGCCGGTGCCCTTCTAGGAGGCCAAAAACCATTTTGTTTCCTAGATGGGAACTAAAACAAGGTGGTTGGGTAGAAAATTTAAACAAAACCACTCTTATCTTGCTAAAAAAGGCAAAAACCAGATTCTTCTAAACTGTCTTGGTATTCGTGCCTGAGAGAAAAGTTCGGTCGATCTTCTAGGACCCGTTTGGGGGGTTATGGGCCATTAATATCGACAATTAGTGCAACACCAGGTAGCATCCATAATGAATTCATTTCACTTTCTTCTAAGTTTTCATTATCTCAAATGTCGTAGTGGTACACATTTGTGTTCAGATTTCAGACCAACTGTAAGTAATAGACCACCATCAAAGGGAAATAACAGGACTTTCACTATTGTGGGTGTCATTGTTGGCATAGGGCTTTTGAATATTTTTGCATGTCTTGTTATCTTCATCATTCGAAAAAGAAGAAAGCAGCACACAGACGATGACGGTATATATGTTGTAATAACAATATCATCACACAGACGAGCTGACTGAGTACAACATAGAAGAAGTGAAACGCATGATTAACATTGCTCTAATGTGCACTCAAACGTTACATGCATTGAGACCACCAATGTCACGAGTGGAGGCCATGCTATTAGGAGATGTCGAGGTCAGTGATTTCACTTCTAAGCCAGGCTACCTAACCGACTGGCAATTTGGTGACAACACATGCTCTTCTTTCAACAACTTTCAAATCAATGACACTGGTGCCTCTGAATCCTTCACAAGCTTCACAGCGGGGAGCTCGGAGATATCACCCAAAACCAAGAACTCTAAGCCAATGTTTGGATTCAAGATCAAGAAGGGAAGATGACACACTTCACTCTTGTACCTTATGTTTGATATAGAATTGTTTGTGTATAAGAGGATCACTCAGTTGACATGAAAGAGGATCACTCTACTTTCCTTTGATTGGAGAATATGTTAGACTTAACTTTGAATTGGATTAGACTTAGAATGGTTCTCTTAGACAATACTTAGGGATAAAGGAAAATAAGATCAGGGAGCTACATTTGGGCGCAATTTTTCATCTTAAAAGACACAGTTTTAGAAATTGTATCGTATCCGACAAGGAAGTTCATTTACGCCACGTTTCCAAAGATAGTGAGATGGTCATTTGCAGCAAATGCAAAGCAATACAAATCTTCAGAAATTTCTAGAAACGTATTAATCTTGCGAGTTTCACATCACCTCCTCTGAAATGAACAGTTATGTCTGGAACTTCAAATGTTGATTTGTCTCTCTAACAAAGACTCAAAACTCCCTCAGGATCTTCAACTCGTTCTGCTTTGATTGTGGATGCAACTGCAGATTCCAACTCAGAATAAAACTCAGTGGGCAATAGAGTTAAAGTAGTACCAGAGTCAATAATGATATTTCCTTCTTCAGTTCCAAACCCTGGGAATTTAATTTTCTTGTGTCTCACGCTAATAGCTTCTAGGGTTAGAAAATAGTACGACTTGGTATCATTCTTGAATAAAGGGGTTGACACAACTCCTTCTCCTGAGACGACACCGTTTTCTCCAAAATTGATCCTGCTCGTTAGGCCTTCTTCAGACATTAAAGGTACTAAACAGTAGGAGAATTTTCCATCAATGGATATCCTGAGTTGCGAGACCAGCGATGTAGATCCCATTCCAAGTCCAATGATTCATGAGCCCTCCGGAGTAAAGGTTCCAGTACTGTCGTGTCCACATCCAATGATTACGTTTTTGAGTGACAAGTGGCGGCGATCATTGGTAGATTCGAGGGTTACAGTGTCCATGGCAACGTCACCTTTTGTGTATGACTGGTCACCATATGAAACCGAGTAAGAACAAGTGTGCTCTGTTGTGGAACAAAAATGTCTTCTACGGCACGACATTTGCTTGAGGAGCAAGAAACCTTTCTATATGTTGAAGATCTTTTAGGATCAAACAATGGAGCTTTCTGTTTGTAGCAATCTTCACAAGGATTGCACTGCGTTCAGATCATATCCTACCGGCGTCCGCAATCGCTAGTATCGGAAATGGAGGAGTTCCAATTGATATATTCATCAGATACCCACCATGGTTTGAAATGATAATAGATTGTGCTGAGTTTGCTGAAGAATCTTGAAGTGCACGACGAGTGGAAAGGCGAATTGTACTTCTTAAACGTTGTGAAGAAGTTTCGGTGGGATTGTAGAATGGCGATTTGGGAGAATCACGGTGGATCAGATCGACGGTGAAGCCATGTTTGGGGTAAGCGTATACATTTGAAAGGAACAAAAGTGAGAAAAGGGTTCCACAAATGAGAGAAGCCATATTTCAGACTTTATTGTGTAATGTAATAAGATATTTATGTGATGATATTGTTGACTGAGTAAATGACTTGCTAATCTATAACGATTTAGTATTTGGAGTAATTAAATACTAAATGTAGTTATGGTAAAAAAAATGCAATCAATTAAAGATAAAAATCTTTGAATATTTATTTCTTTTTATAATACAAGAATTTGTGAGGTACATATGTCCACTTTTTCTCACTTTGGTGATTATGATAATTCAACTAATTATTAGAGACTCAATCCCTTTTTACTCCAAGTAGTATATTAAAAATAGTTTTAGTCTATAGATCGGACCTTCTCGATGTAATTGTGTTAAAAAAAAAAAATATATATATATATATATATATGCATGATGAAATTGTTTTCATATCGAGAAAAAGGAAAAAAAAAACATTTTCCATTTTATATTTTCGGAAACGCTATTAGAAAAAGAGTTTGACCAAGTAGTTAATGCTTGTATATGAGTAGAATGAACTTGTAATCATGGATTGACTCGGTCCTTTTTTTAAGTGAAATTATATCCGATTTGGAGCTTCTTTTCATCCAGCTTTTCGTGAATAAAAGTGTCAGAGGAATTATAACCGTAAAGCATAGAAGGAGAGTATTGAGCACGATGTAGCATCCTATCCTAAAGATAGTAAATCTTTGACGAAACAATGTTGCGTGGAGGTAAAAGGCCTACGGAGCCTGAGAGCTAATAGTAAACATGAAATACTTATTTTATACAAGTCATTTCGACAACTTTTAGAGAAAAAGAGGCTCTTCAAATTAATTTTTAATGAAAAAATTTAAGAATCTCTAATACTTTCAACTTTATAATTGTATTCCAGATTGAGAATAATTTGCCTTCCACCACTCGGTCATTTCTCCGACACCTCAACAGAAAATTGAAGAGTCACAACAACAAGTGATTGAGTTTAATAGATGTACGCACATCAAATGGTGGATATCTTACACGTCAACGAATCCAGTTTGAATTTGATAAATACATTGCTTGTGAAGTTTGTGTTCGAGTATGCCCTATAAATCTGAGCATGGGTTTCTATTCTAATTCAAATAGAACGTATTGAACCTATATAATATATAATCAATCACCTCTACTAGCCCCTTTAAGTTTTAACAAACTAAAAATACCCCATTTTCTCAAACTTTTGCGAAATAGCCTTTTTTGGTCAAAGGGGATATTTGACTGTGGATCACATTAATGATATTTGTCCACAGTAGACAAATATCAAGTAAAAATATGCAAATTCTGTCCACAAAGGACAATATATCATACATATGTCTACCGTGGACATTATCATGTCCACCATTCATAATATATCAGACATATATCCATTGTGGACACCATATGTTACATGTTTCCCCATTGCAAAAAGCATATTTTCTCAAAAAGGCTTTTTTCGTGCAAAGTTGAGAAAAAAAGCTATTTAGGTGATTTAGAACTCAAAAGAGATAGTTTTAGTGATACTCTCTATAATATAATATTTCATGGAAAATAAAAGATTTACGTATTTTGAATTTTTTGGGATTCTTAAATGGTGATGAGCTAATAGTAAGAATTGAACCTACGAATTCGTCAATTATGAGTTGGGTTCAATAAAAATTGTGAAAAAAAGCAATGCATCGATTCCGATCTTAATGTGAGATGGGTTCAGAAAAAGGAGAGTTTGAACACTCAATTCTTTTTTTTTTTTTTGAACTTTTATCTTTTTCACTAGAATTTAATTTTAGATACACTTATGAACCCATATGATATAAGGTTTAAAATTTGAATTATGGATCTAGCATTCTTGATAGCAGTATAAGCTTTACAAATCAAAATCTGAGTAACTTAAAAAACTATATATATATATATATATTGATATTCTCCTTGGATATTATCATCATTCCCATCTTCGGATCCATTATGTCAGTATCTAAGCTTGTTTGGTTGTGATGGTTCTTGATGTAAGTTATGTCTGATATTTTTTCCTGGAGTCCTAGAATTCAACTATGTTTGGTTATTCAATTATGTTTTAAGTATTATTTTGGTATTTTAAAAGTATTTTTTAGTATTTTAGGATATTTTCGGATATTGGGTATTTGGGTAATTTTTAATTTTTTAATTTGGATTCAAACTCGAATGAAAATGATCTGAAACCAAACAAAATAGTTATTTTTAGTTTATCTTTGATACAATTTTATGATTATCCTATATTTCTATAACTTTTATAGTAAATATTTTGCAAATTAGTTTTTATATTTGTTGATTTTTATGTTGTAATTTTGATAACTAATTAAGTATGTATTTAGTTAAAAATTTAATTACATAATTAAATGCAATATATATCACATTTGATTTTATATAGTAAATTGAATCGTAATCAGTTTAATAAATATCGTTAGTTACGTCTACAAACATAATATAATTAAAAATCAATGGCCTAAAAATATTAATTGATATAACAGTCACACAAAATTTACAAGTACAATCACAAAATGAAAAACAAAATGACATAACAATAAATAAGTTAATAAATGAAAAAAAAGTTGTTTAGTGTTAGAAACGAATATATGATCGTACATGTCATTGTTAATAATAAGTATGAAAGTATTTAATGTTAGTGTTAAAAACGAATGTATGAAATATATGCATAAATCTCAAATCAAAAAATTAAAATACTTAATTAGAAAACCAAACCCTTTAAAATACCAAAATATGTAACTTAAAAATAAAACTATATATATATATATATATATGAATTTATAAGAATAAGAGAAAATATTTAAGTAATATTTAAACAATAAATCTAATTATACTAGTATATGTTCAATTTATTAGTGAAGTATATCATCACTATTCACTATCAATAAAATGTAATTTACTTTTTGGATGAATTATAATAATAATAAAAAAAGGAAAAAAAGAAAAGAAATATTGATCGGACACATAGACCCATATAGATGTATGTTCTCTCATTTTTCTTTTTTTGATTTGCAAAGCAGATCTTTTATAATTTTATTATTTATTTAAACTGCAATATATATGTATTATTTATGTGTGAATAGAAACTTAATATGCATATGACCCCATCCATAGGAGTTCTGCAATTGATCTACACAACAATCAAAACCATAATCTCTTTATTTATATCTTTTTTTCAACAGAAGACTCACAAATATTTTTCTAATCTCTTGTTTCTCCTCCATTGAAGAACAAACCTCCGAAGCTTTTTTACAGATCTGATTTCACTTGTGAACGGCAACGGTGGCTCCTTTAGCACCAATGTCATTCACTCTCTTTTGTCTCTCACCAGAGATCTATGAAGGTTGGTTCAACGGCTACGTTTTAAGGTTGGAGCTCTCTGGTTTGTCTTCTCGGCTTGACTCACCGCCATCGTCTTCTTTTCTCGGTAGCTACGTTCAGACTCGAGGCGGAGCTCTAGCTGCTGGTAAAGTTTCAACTTTGTCTGAAATCTCCTTCTTCTAATGGGTCTACGTTGTTGCCGGTGAAGATCTCTCCAAAATGGGTTCTCCGTAGCTTCATTTTGGTTTTCCTCTCCTCTTTTTTCTGGCCATTTTTTCCTCTCCGAAATGGTTTCTCCTCCATTGAATAGGAGATTGGTTAATTATTGGTTAGTGATATATATGGTTTTTAACATATTTAAGGAGTCTCATTTAGCTATTTTCCGCATACATTTCTACTACATTCTCATCATTTTAGACTCTCAATAGCTTCATTTATCTGCATTAGCATACACACTGCATTCAAGGAGATTTCAGGTACTTGGAGCGTTAAATTGGAGACTTCAGAGCAAGCAGGGGCTAAGGGTTGAGGAAGCAGCACTTGGAGTTTGATAAGAGTTACAGAGCGTCTGAAGAGCATACCAGCCTTAGGACACACTCTAGACGTGGATCAAGTCACACTCCAGACGCGGATCGAGTCACACTCAGGACGTGGATCGAGTCACACTTCAGACGCGGATCGAGCCACACTCCTAACGCGGATCGAGCTATGCTGGACTCGAGATGCACTCGGACCAGTTATGGAGCGTCGGACACACGCATGGTTGTCGTTTCAGCTGCAATTCGAGTGAGTTACGCCTTGGGTCACAAGCTTTCTTCTGATGGGCCTGTTCAGCGTCTGGATCGAACCTGATTTCAAGATCCACTGCAATCTAGGCTTATCCTACTGGGCCGAATTCAACTTAAGGTTGTACCAAGCTTACTATATTTTTTCTAATTTTTCTATTCGAACGATACCTTAGTCTTTACTACTTTTCGTGCACGCAGACTTTTTAGCTTTTGTAATCTCAGAACAAAACCTTTAGTTTTCGAGTTAATTTATGCAATTCAGTTTTACGCTTAGCGTTAAGATTTCAATTCCTGTTTGAGTTCTGTGTTAATGCAATCTAATATCGATTTCATGTTTGCTGTTAATTTCATGAGTTCTGAGTTGTCACCTAGGGCTCTTGAGGATAAGTTAGGTCAGTGTGGGTTTTAGGTTTTCTAAGTCGCTTGAGGTTAGAATTATTTAGGTCTTTTCTGTTTTGGTATTATCATCACTAGCTTCATTCTGATCAACTGGAGCTTGTTCTAAGACGCTCTAGCACCCGATAGGTGTTTGGTAGAGCGTCTGACTGAACCACTACAGAGATTCACACGCTTAGCTCGAGGAATCGAATGTCTGAGGTGTGAATTGGCTCTAAGCGAGTTGATCGTTCATGTCGGTTAGGTTATCAAACGCCTTTGGCTATAGGGTCTATTAATAGTCTGACCGAGTCTATTTTCCACAAGAGTGGATTCATTATTTGTGTTCTTGCTGCCTAGAGATTAGATCTATTGAGTATTGTCAAGCGCCTAGTTAATCTAAGAGTCATACTAATCCATGATACTCACTTTTCAGGAACCTGTCTTCTCACCCTGCATTAAATTCACTTATTACTCTATTGTCTACTGCTTCGTTTAATTTCTCTGTTATTGTTATTTGCTTGTTTACTTTTAATTATAAGTTTGATTTAGGTTATTAGATAAACCACACTTTGACTGGCTTGGATTAGAATAGTTAGATGCATCCTGATTGATAGCTACATTCTCAGTTGGATTGACACCTATTGTACTACATCGACATCTTAGTATAATAGGATTTGAAAACTAGAGTAAAATCTTGTTATCAGTTAGATGTTTGGTTTAGCCTTGGTTAGAGCTAGGTTAGAATTTTTGTTTAGTTTCCTTAACTGCTGTTTTTGTTCGAGTGTCTACTGTTTCCTCTTCGGTTCGATCGGTAATTATGTCCTTTGGGGCTTGATTTCTCCTCATAGAGGTTTGGTTCGCTTTTTGTCCATACTCTCAAGACTTGATCGATGTCTAGTATTTTATACAACTCTAGTAAGGCGTCTACTAGTCGATAATGTTTCATCCTCGCCATTTCCAGAATATATGTGAGATTTATTCTTGTCGGTCTAGCAGTTGTTCTTCATCAGTGAGGTACACTCATTCGCCATATGAGTTTCCGCTGTCAATTTGGACTCGTTGTAGTTGTTGATGCCTTAGTCGCCTCGGTTGAGAATTAGCATGTATTTGAGTCAATTTCTATTCAAACTTAATCTTTTCTTGGTTTATCTTAGTTTTCCTTTTTGGACTTAGTTTTCCGAGAATATTTTTGTTTTCCTCCGGCATATGTATTAAATCATTGCTATTCTAGCCAGATTTCTAATATATGAATCACTCAGTGGAAAAAAAAATCTCTCTATTTTCACCAAATCGAGGAAATAAATATGATTTATAATATCATGTTCTCTATTAGAGCATCTCCAACCCACATCTATAATTTATTTTTAGAATTTATTTTATGAAAGAGAAGACTTTAGTTTTTCTTTTGCAAGTTATATGGATAGATTATACGAAACAAAAATTCTAAAAATATATGTATTTATACGATTTTAAACTCGAACCTCAAAAAAATATGAAAAAAGACATGCAAACCTTTATTACAGGAAATTCTAATTGTAGAGCAAGAATTAACAACTTTAAACATCTTGCACACTAGTTGTGACCATGAGCTTCTTTGTGTGCCTTTTTCATCTTTTTTCTTCTTCCAATTATGACCATCTTCCCTTATGTACCTAAACACCTTTTGATTAAGCATCAATACAAACCAACTTGAAATGAGACGAATTATTAGTTCTAGTATTTACGCGATTTGGTAGAAATTTAAAATGTTTGGTAATTAATATTGTATAATATCACACAAATTTTAGGAGAATAAAGCCATTGATGTCGTGCTTCTATGAGTATCTGGCCAACATTTGTGGAGAAATATATTGCAATCTATATATACTAATAGTTCATAGTTGTGGCTTCCGAGACTATCCACATCAGTAATCTAGGTGATATACTGGACTATGTATGCCCGGTTTAGATTTTTCAATAAAATTCAATATTAATTTTAGTAATATCTGCTATAAAATATACATATCGTTCTTATATGTGTAAACTTAAACAATATAGACATATAGCCAAATCTAAACCATGATATATACCTACTGGTGTTCTGTAGAGTTACATAACATTGTTTTTTTCATTATTAGTCGGCCTTCATTTGTTCCATGAAATCATGTTACTCGGACAATCTTACACTAAGTAATAACCTCTTTAATGTTTTATATGCATGTCAACATGTGTCAAGCGCACACAAAATGAGAGTTCGTAGAAACAAATTATCTACGGACTTTCGAATGTAATTTAACATTTTATCTGCAAAAAATATCGACATCATAATCGATTGTAACCATCATTTATAAATGATTAAACATACACATATTAAAACCTCATTCACCATTTGAACAGTCAACAAAGGTAGATCAAAATTTTTTGCATACCCACAATCTACAGCTACTTAAGTCAATTTTTCCAAAGTTTTATTTGTTGTACTTTTGCATATGTATTTTCCATACGTATTGTATCGCTGAGAGACTCACAAAACTGAACATGATTATTTGGTCCATGAGTTTCATCTTGATTGAGTTTGTTGCATAGTCATCTGGGAGGCTGGCGGCCTACTGTTACACAAGACGCATTTGAGCCTTTAACTAATTTCAATATTGCAAATCCGAAGCATTCAAATTATCATTTCAAAAAATAGCAAATAGTTAATAAGTGTACATGCTCCCACCTCCGAAATGCAATACTTCTCATCAGCTTCATCTTTAGCAAGCTAAGACTTAGCATCAAAGTTTGAAGTCTTTTTTATTCTTCCATGGATTTGTCTAATCACTTATATCCATATCAAGCATGTCCTTATATTCCAAACTTTCTATCACCAGAGTTTCAGTCCATCATCTATCTCCTCCAAAAGGGGTTAAACCAAATAATATTAATGATGTTTTTAATCATATAAAGATTGTACTATACTAAGGCACAATAATTACTTTTTGTTTGGCCTTCAAATCATTGAGCAGCTCCATTGACTCTCTTGGCTTCCGAAGTTCCTTATTAGCTCTTGAAAAATCTGGTCCTGAGTACTCAACCAGTATTCGATTATCATAAAACACAGTTTTCCATCATGTCATACTTAATTATCCAAAATGAAAAGCTTCATAAAATAATGAGCATTTGGATTACCTAGATGTTATAAGCTTTGAAGAACAACATGTCAGTGCTTTATCGCCTAGAGTCTTTGATCCATTATCTTGATGAGGATTTAGGGACACAGAGATTCTATTTATGCCATCAAAGATCTCAATTTCATAAATTCACTGCGATGTTAAGATTAGAGGATTGTCAATTGGTAAAAGATACAATAACAGAGTTATATTCTCAGAAATCTTCTGTCATAGTAACTAACCTTCACTCATGAACCTTCTTGGCTTTGTTCCTCTTTGAGTTTTACCTCCAACTCTTCAATCTAGGACACCATGTCGAATAGAAGATCTAATATTGTGAGATTTCGGTAATAAAATGATGGAAAGTCTTAGAATCAAATCATACCTCCTCCTTACCTTTGTGTTGCCACAGAAGAGAGAGGAACTTGAGATAGAACTGATTAGGTAAAGATAAGTCTCACCTAGAAGCTTACGAAAGTTGGAAGGTAGGTGATTTACAGGCTGAAAAGCAATCATAAGATAAAGAAGATCACTAAAAAACAGGAAATCATATGAGAGTTGAATGGAGCAATGGAAATAGAGCGAAGATGAGAAGATAGTTTGTTTTCGATTGATTTCCCTGAACGAAAAACTTCGTACATATAATAGGAGAAACGATGCATTGGTTTAAACATAGCCAAGTAACCAAAAGGAACGGGAAATAAATAGAGTAACGTATGTAGAAATAAATATAATGACAGAGAAACAGAGAAGATGAATCATGTCATGGAACTGAAGAGTAAAACCCTAATGTCGTAAAGAGGAGGGAGCCGAGGAGTTGTGAAGATTTCGAGAGTTTAAAAAAATGGAAATAATGATAGAAATATGCTGATGTGGCGACATAGAAAATGATGGTAGATTACTGATGTGGATAGCTTAGGAGGGCACAAATTGGTACTTTTAGTATGTATAGAATTTCTCCAACTCACTTCTATTTTTGCCACTAGAATAGTGGAATGCTATTTTTTCTTCTATATTTAGGGGAGTGCTATTTTTTACTCTATTTTAGAGGTGAACTTTTTTATTTACAAAAAAATCCTTTAACTTTTTATAAATGATATAAAAATATCATTAACTATTATAATAATCACTAAATGTAGATAATAATTAAATTTTAAATATTATAAATGATAATTAATATCTAAATAATAATTAAATTTAAATATTATAAATTATAATATTATAAACCAAGATACGAGAAACACTTAGCATGAGACAAAACTAAATTCTAAAACTATGAAGATTATACACATACTTGTTTCACAACAATGAAAAGTTCATATATAAAACAACACAAAAGTCACAAATGGCTAACTAAATTTTAAAATATGGAAAATTCATTTTAAAAATAAAATTAATGGAGTTAAATTGCAATTTTAAAAAACAAGTGGGTATTAATTGTTGGAGGTGGATCCGAGATCCTACTTCGGTCCACGGAAACAATGGGTCAATTTCTAAGTTTTGAACTAGGCAAGTTTATTGAAGTCTCAAATCGGAAGCGCGCTGAAGCCTGAAGGAAGTCGGATGACACGTCAGCAAACAAAGAAATGGAAATTTTCCTATTCCGACATGGAAGATTTCCGAAAATCTAGCAAGAATCTTCTAGATACGATCTTATCTAGAAATTTGTATATTTTCATTTATCCAATCAATTTTGTAACCGCCTCTATGGTTTATAAATAGAGGAACGGATCCTTCAAAGAGAGGATCCGCTTTTGGCACTAGACATTGAGCAATATACTGTACTCGGCAACTATCACGTTTCACAATACACTCTTTGTTCTCCAAAACACTAAAAGAATCCTTGCCCAATTTTCCTCTTTTAATCAGAATCGTGGACTCAGCTCTTTGTACTGGACCCGGTTCGAACATTAATGATAAATTAAAAAATAGAATATAGTTAAAAATATTATATTATAGAATAAAAAATAGAAGAATAGATTAGAGTAAAACACACCTCTAGAGTTACTCTATTTTAAAGTAAAAAAATAGAGGAATACATTGGAGATGGTCTTCCACGCTAATTCTACCATTATCAACATATCCTTAGACCATAGACTAATGACAGCCGTACCTATCCCTATAACTCCTCTCTCTCTGTGCAACGTGTCTCAAGTCTCAACATGCACTGGTTGAACGGAACGCTCACCAACCACCGGCTCTTACTTGAGAAGAGCTTCTCGAAAACAGGCGCAAAAGATTACTTTTGAGATCCCCGAAGCTTCTAAAAATTACACGCAACATAACATGCAGAAATAAGGCTCAAGACTTCATAATTCTTGTTATGCCATTTGGACATCACCTGGCAGGAATGCAATGATTACTTCCCTAAACATTCTCTTTATAAAATGGCTTCGTTATTCATAACGTCAACCATTAACTCTTCAAAAATGACTTCAGATATACCAAAATGGATGAAAACAGACTCAGCATTCTGATGAGACCTCTCAATATTCATGAGCAAAACCTTGAAGATATGATCTGATCGGTCGAATCGTTGACAACAACCTTGTTCAATTCTTTTTCTCTTCTGAAAATGATCTGATCTCAGTCATGGCAAAACAACCAATAACTTTCAACAAGTGGTTTATGGCTGTGCAAAGATGGGAAGACCATTTACCACTTAACTTCCTTTCAACTCTGGAAGTATGGGTATATTTTGGTGGAATCCCCATTCATTATGCGTCTGTAGCAGTAGTGGTATTGATGGTGAGTCCTATTGGTGAAGTGTTGGAAGTGGATATACAAGATGCGTTACCAAGGTTCTTCTATGTTTGGGCTCGAATCAGAATCAATGTGATTGATAGACTCTGTTTCTATAGGCGGGTAAAGTTTGAAAGCGGACCCAGGATTCAAGTGTGATTCTACTATGATAAGCTAGTTGACCTTTGAGTGACTTGCCAAAGAATCACTCATAGCACAATGCACTGTTCTTACATACCTCTTCCAGAGGACTACTATCATCCCCAAGAGCCAATGGAAAGCGTCATATCTTATGGCTGAAGGATGTGTTTTTTATATATACAAAGGATCAGTTATAAACAATGTTCTGTTATAAACAGAATTTGATCTAACAGATCCTAACCATATAATACATACACGTGTTCTTAGATCAAGCTCCTTTATGTTTGTTTGTTGAATGAATCTAACTGAATCAAATCATTATAAAAAGGAGTTTAGATGATGAAGAAACGAGAGATATATAGAGAGATAGAAATGATATAGAGGTGCTTCTGCAGCAAGATGCATCGAATCCTTTTTTGTATCAATCCTCTTTTTCTCTTTGTTTTTTTGATTGTAATCTTTCTCCTTCTGGATTTTGATAGGATCTTGAAGCTCTTATCTCAATAATCTAGAGATAAAGAGTTACAGAGTTAAAGCTCTGAGTGTGGCTTTCTCGTGGAACAAAAACATGGACAGAGGAAAACTATTTCACTCAAGCTCAGAAGTTTTCTTCGGCTCTGTTTTTCTTCATTCTTCTTCTGTTCTTGTGTTCTTTCTCTGCTGGTGTAAAGATCTTCTTATTCTATCTCATGCGATTGTTCCAACAATCTTGAGTGAAATAATCTTGATTGAAATCAAAGAGGATGATGAAATACACTGCAGTTCCAGACATGTCAAAACTTGCTTCTCTCACTGGAGAAAATTACAGGAGATGGTCGCAGGAGATGATGTTCTTTTTCCAGGAAATCAGACTCGATCACATCATTCTTGAAGATACATCTTCAACGGTTGAAACGTCGACATCAAAGTTAGATAGTCTTGTGTCAAGCAAGTCGAAACCAGAGACTTCTTTAGAGGTTCAGAATAGAACTTGCAGAGGGCATATCTTGAAGCACCTCTCTGAGAAACTTTTTGATATTTACGTTAATTACAAGTCTGCAAAGGAAATCTGGAGTAACTTGAAGAAGAAATATGGGGAGATTACAGGTCTAAACTTAAACACGACAAGAAGAAATGGAATCTTGATGATCTGATATCAGATATCATGATAGAAGATGCTAATAGAAGTTTTTCAAGCACTGTTTCAAGGGCTTCAGTGACAAGTACTGCAGACGCTAATGTGGTGGAAAGCTCAGGGTTCAAGGGAAAGGAAAAGTTAAAACCTAAGAAGAAAATTAACAAGAACTCTACAAGCCAGAATGGTGATTCCAAGAAGAAGATAAAATGTTGGAATTGTAATAAGAGAGGACATAAGAAACAGGATTGTAGACACTTGCAAAAAGGGAAAGAATAAGCAAAGGATAAAATTCATTTGACAGAAAACATAGTGGCTATGGTGACTAAAGCAAATTCTCTAACAGACAAGGTTGATTGGATCATAGATTCTGGTGCAACTCGACATATTTGCAACCTGAAGAGTCTTTTTAAGAACATAGATGAATCTGCTTGTGAAGAAGTATACTTAGGTGATGCAAGACCACTGAAGGTTCCTGGGATTGGTGAAGTCGACTTGAAGATATCTTCTGGCAAAACATTGACACTCACTAAGTAACTGTATGTGCCTTCAATGCGCAGAAATCTCATCTCAAGTGCTCTTCTCATGTCTGCAGGAG
>OVAX01000024.1:0-39554 GCA_900406405.1 Lepidium africanum
TATATAATGAATTCTACAGTTTTAAATGTTTCAAAGATATCATAAAAGGTAGAGATTATCAAAATGGCTAAAGAAATCTCCAAATAGTTAATTAATATAACCAACGTTAGATCATATCTAACTTTATTTAATATAACTGGCGTTAGATGATATCTATTTACAACATATATGTATATTTATACTTAGTAATTAATTAATAATCAATTAATTTGTTATATTTTTTTAATCTCCAAACAAAAATTAAAATTATATTTGAGTATACTCATTTTTATGATAAAAGTTGTTGAGATTTTTAAATGCAACTATCAGGATTTAAAAGCTAAAGACTGATTCTCTAACTTACAGAATTTGGCTATAAATCAGTTATTTATAAACAATATTCCCTGTCTCTGGACTCTACTTTTCTTTTTAATGAGTTAAATTGATCAAAAAAAAAGTTACTAAAAACATAAACTTAAGATTAAAACTTACAATTTCATCCAATTCATAGACTAATTTCATCCTATTGTAGATAACACATGAACTAAAGTTTAAAATATAGGTATCCCCACTTTAATTTAAATCCACAGATAAATTCTTATTGTTTATATTGATAATGTTGAAATCACATAGGACTTGTACAATCACCCATCATCCGAAGCTTTTTGAATATATTATTGGTAATACTTTAAAATTAAACGTTTTAGGTTTGCTATACAAAATTTACATACCAAAAATTTAGAATCTTTCACAATATGTTTAGTTTCAATTAACATTTATCCCTCTAACCAAAAAAATTATCTTCAAACTCATTTTAACTTATTAATTTATTATTTTAAAGATATTGGTTTTGTTTGTGGCGTTCCAAAAACAAAATTAAATAGAAATCTCAATTTAATTAAAACTTATATTGACTATTATTAATACTTTTCAACTATAAAACAAAATCATATAATCTATATACTATTTAAAAATCATTAAAGATAAAGATCCTTATAACTCAACAACTTGTAGATTTAATTTAGATATAAAAATCATCAGTATTTAAACAAAGTTAGATTTGATTTTTTTACTAAATTATTTTGTTTTTAGGAAATAAAAATAATCTAGTTGTCAAATTGCGCTCAGTCTGGTGGTTAGGATGATCCAGCTAATGACTTGACACCAGGTTCAATTTCTATATGCTGCATTATGGTAGCTTAAAAAGAGATTTTAGAGGTGAACTTTAAGGTATGAGCTGAACCTTGATAAAAAAAAAAATTTAGTTTGATAAACATTAATCTTATATTTCTCGACCACAAAAAAGTGTGTATATATATATAACATATGTTAAGACTAACATATATTTATTTAAAAAGTTATCACCATAAAGCTCTAGTGTTCTACACAGATCTAGAAACTCCTGAGTTTTCTTTTTACCAACTGAGCTATAACTCTTGTTCGATAGTTAGATCTATTGATAGTACTGGTTTTTTTTTTTTTTTTTAATTTTTTAATGTTATTATTGTTATTGTTGATCTTAANATTTGTTAATGTTATTATTGTTATTGTTGATCTTAATTTGTTATTGTTAGTTGATCTCAATTTGATTCAACCGATTATAAAGTTATAGTATTGTTTAAAAACTGACGATTAAATTATAATTGTTGATCGAACGATTTTGTTAATTACTATTTTGATATTATATTGACTCAATAGACCATTGCTTTTATAATGGTTGTAGAGGTTTTCTTTTTCTGCTGGTCTTATGTTCATAATTATTTACTTAACTCTTTGCTTAGTAGAGATAATCAAATCAAAAGTATTTGTCTTTTTAGTATCAATTTACATATAAATATTGTTTTTGATATATTTGAGATTATTGCAGATGGAAGGAATCATAGACCCAAACAAAAGAAGTTTGATAGGTAACATAAAAATTTTCACTTTCTTAAACATAAATTTTGTTGCATTCTTTTTCATAAATAAATGATGTTTGATTTTTTTTGTTACACATATTTTTCCAGGAAAAGAAAAGATGATGCTAATGTAAGGCTAAACAATGATAAAGTTAATTGGATTATGGTGCCAAGATCAATAGGTTGGATAGTTATTTTCGTTGAATCAAAGCTTGGATAATTTTTGTGGTGTTATTTTTTCTTTTCAAAGTAGTAATGGATTATATATTTTATTTTATATATCTCAACTGATTTTCTAATTAATAAACTTCTATGGAATATTATACAAACGTGCCCGTATTATCTATTAGATAGAGTTGATAAAAGTTTGAAAAAGAAGAAGATAAAGTTGATAAATAGATTTTAAATATAATTGAATTTAAACTACAAATTTTGAAAAATATTTAATATTGTTTATGATAATATATGATAACATGTATAGCAAAAAATAATGCATTAATATATAATTATAAATGTTTTAATTGTTGTATCAATTAATAGGTACTGATATAAATATTTAACATCAATTATTTTAATTGAAATAAATATTATCATCATTTATAATAATTGATAAGCCGAGGACGTGTGGCTCAGTAGTAGTAGCCACTTTAGCTTTCCTTAGGCACCAGAGTTCGATTCCTCCCCAATGCAAAGGGAGATTTTAGAATATGGGATTTGACTATGGATCAGACCTTGTTGATCTAATTATAAAAGTAAAGTTGACAAAAAAAAATTGATACAAATTTTTACATCATTTTTACAAGTGACATAAAGTTAACATCAATTGCTATAAATTATGTAAATATTATCATCATTTATAATAAGTGATACAAATTTTTACATCATTTTTTACTAGTGACATAAAGTTAAAATCAATTACCGTAAATGATGTAAAAGATTTACATAATTTTTAATAATTGACACAATTATTGGAATCATTTATAATAATTGATACAAATTTTAGCATCATTTTTTACATATGATACAAACTAGTATCATTTATTAGTATACGATGAAAATAGTTGCATCATTTGTTTAAATTGACACAAACTATTTGCATCACTACATTCAAAATCATTTTTGTAAGTGATGTAAATAGCGGTTGTATCAATTAAAAATTGATACAAACAATTAAAATAAATGACATAAGACGTCTAATTTCTTGTAGTGGTAACACACAAATAAACTCGATTAATGAACTTTAATTAAACGGTAACCTCATTTATTAAAACTCTTGAATATTGTGTAATCACTACAATAAAAATGAAGATTATTACCGCGGAAAACATGATACCATCTGTTACATAATGTTTTCACTAATGCTATGTTATCAGCAACTATAGTAGGTATAATAAAAACGATTGTGTTTTCTCTGTGTGCTACGATGTGTCAAATACCATAGCAATATTCATATGATGTTATTTACATTATTATAGCAACTTTCTAATGCCATACTATATGTCATTATAGCATCATAGTTTGCTATAATGAAATGTTTGATGATTAACTTTCATTGCTATTATATAAGATCATAACATTTTTTTGGTATATATTTTTACAAAACGCTATATGATGTATTGATGTTAAATTTTAGACCTGTGTTGCATAATTGTCTGACACTACATCACACAATCCATAAGTCTCGTTCCAAAATATACATTCATTCAACATAAAATAAGTTTGGTTCCAGTCATATATGAAACACGTCTCAATCCAAAATACATTATATCTAGATACATGACATAAATCTCAATCATAAATACATTTAGCCTACCAATTTATCAATTGGTATGCAATAAATTGGAACAAAAAATTCACATGGCGTAATCGATATGGCAGATATCAAAGACCCGTAAACACCTCATATAGGTATTACGTTTATGCCTTTCCGTAGCCACTGCAAATGAATATCCAACGTACTTCCATTTAATTGAACAACATCAATTTGCTTTATGAACAATTTACCAACTCCACCTGTTTTCTCTACTATGTTGAAGTCTCTCTCCACCAAAGTACCCTGCACAAGAGAATCTGAACTCCAAATTAACACATTGATCAAAGAAAAACTGAAGCTTTGTTTTTCATAAAGCAAATACTTTCTTATTTGTTCTGCAAAACTCACTTGAATATAGTTATCGAATACTCTGCACCCTAAGCTATAGTCTCTGCAAAATTGAGCTGCACTTTATAACTTCATCTTCTCATGGATAGTCTATAGTACCTGAGAGACTGTGGAGCCAATCTTGATCAGTTGATTTATTAGCCAAGTTAAATTCGCCCGTTGCTAAAAAATCTGTGTTACTCCCTTACCAAGCTCCAGAACTGCTATATCTCCATCCTTGATGAGGTACAAGAGAAAATGTTGATGGTCCGTCTAGAATTAGTCTGCCACATACATGTCTTTTCCAGTCTTAAGATTATCTCATTCACAGTTGATGAACAAAAAATAATAAATTCAGTATTATTTTGTCAATTTTCCGGTTGTTTTTTTTTAAAATTTTATGGACTATCAACAATCAGTTTGGTGAAGGTCTAATTATAATTCGTTGAATTTAGATTGAATACTTTTAAAGTTAGATGATAACTTTATGAGTTTTTAATTTGAGTGAATGTCTTTGTACTTTTAGTTGTAATACTGATGAATTGCTTATGTTTCTATATACTTGTAATGTACAAGAAACATTTGTTGAACAAGAAAATTTTAGTTTTAGACTAATATTTAAACATTTGAATCATATGGGTTTCTTCATATGTATTGAAACTATTGTTGAACAAGAAAATTCTAATTTCATACTAATATTTAAACATTTTAATCATATGGATTGCTTAATATCTAATGAAGCATTTGTTGAAAAATAAAATTCTAGTTTTATACTAATACTTAAACATTTGAATCATATGGGTTTCTTAATATGTAATGAAGCATATGTTGAACAAGAAAATTCTAGCTTTATACTAATATATAAACATTTAAATCATATGGGTTTCTTAATATGTGATGAAGCATTTGTTGAACAAGAAAATTCTAGTTGTATATTAATATTTAAACATTTGAATCATATGGATTTCTTAATATGTGATGAAGCATTTGTTGAACAAGAAAATTTTAGTTTTGTATTAATTTTTAAACATTTGAATCATATGGGTTTCTTAATATGTAATGAAGCATTTGTTGAACATGAAAATTCTAGCTTTATACTAATAATTAAAAATTTAAATCATATGAGTTTCTTAATATCTAATGAAGCATTTGTTGAACAGTAAAATTCTAGTTTTATACTAATATTTATAGATTTGAATCATATGGGTTTATTAAGTATTTGTTGAACAAGAAAATTTTAGTTTTATCCTAATACTTATACATTTGAATCATATGAGTTTCTTAACATCTAATGAAGCATTTGTTGAATAAGAAAGTACTAGTTTTATACTAATATTTATACATTTGAATCATATGATTTTCTTAATATCTAAAGAAGCATTTGCTGAACAAGAAAATTCTAGTTTTATACTAATAGTTATAGGTTTGAATCATATGAGTTTCTTAATATCTAAAGTAGTATTTGTTGAACAAGAAAAGTTTTAGTTTTATCCTAATACTTATACACTTATACATTTGAATCATATGAGTTTCTTAACATCTAATGAAGCATTTGTTGAATAAGAAAAACCTAGTTTTATACTAATATTTATACATCTGAATCATATGATTTTCTTAATATCTAATGAAGCAATTGCTGAACAAGAAAATTCTAGTTTCATACTAATATTTATAGATTTGAATCATATGAGTTTCTTAATATCTAATGAAGTATTTGTTGAATAAGAAATTTTTTAGTTTTATACTAATACTTATACACTTGAATCATATGAGTTTCTTAACATCTAATGACCAAGAAAATTCTAGTTTTATACTAATATTTATACATTTGAATCATATGGTTTTCTTAACATCTAATGAAGCATTTGTTGAACAAGAAAATTCTAGAAGCATTTGTTGAACAAGAAAATTCTAGTTTTATATTAATGTTTATACATTTGAATCATATGAGTTTCTTAAAAAAATATAAAAAATAAATAATTTGTTGAACAAGAAAATTCTAAACTTATATTAATATTTAAACATTTAAAGCATATGTATTTCTTAGGAGGTGCTATTGGATTGGTGATTTTAGATGATTCTAACGTCATGCTTTCTTGAGGATTTTAAAATTCTAAGGAAAAAAAAGGATTTTGATTACACATGATTTGGATAGAAAAGTCCATTAAAATCCATATACTGTAGAATTAAATCTATATTGAATGAAAATAAATTTTAATATATTTTAATACATCAATTAAATACTTTTTGGTGGATGTGATGTAAGGCATTGTCAATCGTGATGTCAAGTCCACAAATATACTTCTTGATGGAGCTTTATTTGCCAAAGTTGCTGACTTTTGTCTCTCCAAAGATATGGATTACGGCTGTGAAAGATAGTTTTGGGTATTTAGAACTCGAATACTTTAGAAAACAACAATTTACATACAAATCCGATGTCTGCTCCTTTGTTGACATTGCGGCGGCGTTTGCTGCGATTGATAGGCAAAGAGTCGGAGATAATTTTTGTTATGATAAGGAAATAAGAGCTGTAAACGACATTATTTTCTGTGTTTTAAATGATAAAATCCCTTAAAGTCCATTACAAAGTAGTTTAAAATTAAATCATGAGTATTTTGGACCTATATACAGATTTCGTTTCAAAACCCATAAACTACACAAACGAATTTCTTTTTTAAAGATTTGCCTATGAGCCACATGAGTGAAAGACACTTTTAAAATTCTTAGATCTATTGGAGAGTAGATTTTAATGGATTTAGAACTCTTATGGATTTGAAAATCTATTTATAAAATCTTTTGATTTGAAAATCTATTTATAAAATCCTTTGATTTGAAAATCATAAAACTAGATTTGAAAATCAGATAAATTGGATTTAAAAACCAAATGATGCAGATTTTAGAAATCAAAGTGGCTGGATTTCAAAATCAAATAAGTTTATGATAAAATTATAACATATTTTGAACTTCTTCTCCACAATACAGAACTACTACATATTTTAAACTTCTTCTCCACGGAAAAAAAATTTGTGGCTAATTGATTGTTGATTTCGTAAAATTTACTAACTAAAATTTAGTGCATGATTTCGCAACTGTTTTTCTAATCACGGGTAAATTGATGGATAAATTATAGTTATACAAACTTTTCTATTAGTACGTGGATTCTTCCAACTCTTCCTGTTTTTCTATGTATTATGAATTATCCATTATTTATATATATGAACATCACACTAGTATCAGTGTATTGATATTATCGTATAAATAGCTATCAAAAATATTAATACTTGTTTGATGATTACAACATTATAGTAGCATACGAATATTAGAACATATAATACGTTGAATCATAATATATCTATTGAATGAAAATAAAAAAATAGGTTTCAATCATAAAATAGCTATTAAATCATAAAATAGCTATTAAATCATAAAATAGCTATTAAATCATAAAATATGTATAATCGTACGTTGCTAATAATATGTTGTAATCAAATATGTTGGAGGCTATTGTCCAATGTTGATACGTTGTAATCATAAAAACCATATTGTTTCCTAAATATGTTGTAATCACGAGTTAATTTGTTATTGTTTTGTTTTTGTTTTTACTCACGTATAAGTTTTTTTTTTAATGGAAATCAACTCAAATTTTTTTAATGGAAATCATCTTAAATAACCAGGTTTGAGTAAGGATTTCAAACTTTTGTATTTTAGAAGAAAATCCACAACCAAATCCACTCAAATCCATTATAAAATCAAATCCATACTCAAATCCTTAATTTTGAATAATGGGTGATTTTAACTAGTATTTACAAATCAATGCTTGAATAACATATGATTTGGATTTGGATTTTAATATAAATGTTTGAATAACACATGATTTAAATTTGGATTTTAAAATCACTGATTAAATATCACATGATTTTGCTTAGATTTCTAAATCTATTGAAATCCACCCTCCAATAAACCCCCATTAGCCTCTGCCCAAATAGTTTAAGTTTCGTTTTCTAAAAAGTAAAACCGACAAATGCATTCCTCTCTCTCTCTCTCTCTCTCTCTCTCTCTCTCTCTCTCTCTCTCTCTCTCTCTCCCTCTCTCTCAGTTGATTGGCGGCGATGTAGCATCAAAGTAGGGTTAGCTCTATTACAGAGAAGTAGCTGCTAAAGCGAGAACCCTGAAGTGGTTGAGTGTTTAATGGGCGTCGGGTACGAGAGGAAATGGATGCATTCATCGAGAGAAGAGATTAGAAAAATGATATTCAATTTCAATATAAAGTGGTCTCCACCTGTGATCTTAACAGAAAAAGGAAGAAAACTAAAGAATTGCAGAGCCTTAAATGAAGAAGAATGCATTGATGACTATAACCCAAATCAGGTAAGCTATGAATATGCTATATTCGAACTGTTTATGATAGATAATCAGCAATCATAAATATTTCTAATGATTACCTGTTAAGATTACTGATGCGCTTCAATTGGGAAAAGGGTAATATTAATTGCAGTTTTCTTCCCTGTGTAGAATGGATGGACGCAACGTTTCATTGAAGGTTTTAAGGGGCGAGTGGAAGGAGACCAAAAAGGAGGGAATTGTCTTCAAAGATAAGATACAAAGGTCTTGTAGCCCAAATCGTTATGA
Organism: Lepidium africanum; assembly: GCA_900406405.1. NCBI lineage: Eukaryota > Viridiplantae > Streptophyta > Magnoliopsida > Brassicales > Brassicaceae > Lepidium > Lepidium africanum. Next base: position 8,647 of record OVAX01000024.1, read on the forward strand.
AAGGTAGCGAGGGGTTTGACATCGCGTTAAGAGGATAAGGGAAGTTCTTGAGGTTAACAGTGAGGACAAGATGCAGTTAAGCTATCAGTGGCCAGAACATGTCATGGGTTTGGAGTGGAAGAAGAACGAGCATGTGTATGTCAGTAGGGATGAGAATCACGGCTTTTTTTTAGCCATTAAGGATGAGCTGGGTGAGCTATGATTACGTGCAACCATTACAAGTTCACGTACTGACGTAATGACCCTTGGCGACAGACCACAACGGCTACCACAAATTATGACTATGAGGGACGAGATTGTGAATGAGGCTTGTAAATTTTTAAAGTATAGAAGCCATTGCTGTTATGTGCACATGTTCGCTACACAGATCCGTACTCGTTAACATCATGTGTAACCTCCACCTGATTTACTTATTTGATATGCCTACACTTACAGTGAGCGTGCGCGCCTTAGGCAGGAGAAAGGGAAGGCCCCTGCATGTAGCGGACAGGTGGTTGTATGTGGTCATGATGTCAGCTTACTCAACATCCTGTCCAACGCTACAGCCATATGTGAAGCATTCGTTGCGAGCGGTACCATGGTTGTAGGAGCGCCACAAGTGGAAGCTTTGATGGCAGAACCTGAGGACGACCATATCGACCTTAGCCTTCAAGTCGGTTTCGCAAACAAACATGAACCTTACGCCAGACCAACCAGCGGAGCTTCGGAGGTTCGTCCAATAGATTTGGTATCCAGCGATGGTTTAAATTTAAGGGAAACTCTTATTTCGTCAACAGGGTCTTACTTTGGATCCAGAAAGCGATGATGATTGCAATAGCGTATCATTGATGGGTAAGTAAGAAGTTAGTATGTATTGTGTATGCACAGTTTTACATGTTACCATGTTCATACGTTTCCCTGTCCCCGCTAAGTCATGTTGTGGACGTTACGTTGTCCCGTACTCTATACCAATATATGTAACTGTTTCTTGTACTTCATTAAAAGGAATTGCACTCGTCCCCGTTATTTGTTACTGTAAACACTATGTTTCTCCGTAACATATACGTCTAAATGTTTCTGTTTTTTGTATCTTTACCATTTTTTTGCTACGTATACACATGCTCTTTCTACTTCCAAGTAACGCACTCTCATATGTATTTTTGAGTTGCAGACACATAAGGGGAGTCCATAACCTACTCTCAACGTGGATACAACCCTCAAGCCTGCAGATTGGAGCTTGGAGGACCTTCAAATATGCATTATTCTTCATCCGAAGAAGATCATGATGATATAGTGGAGGATGTTGTTCCAATCGTTGTGCTGGAGGTCGATACTCCACCTTAATTTGATGATCCAGGGCAGGATGGAATGGGTAAGTCATTATTACTGTCACTACCAATACATTTTAACAAATCTAAACGTTTCTTTATTGCTCGACAGACAAGTTGCAGCGGGAAATGAGGGATGTAAACTACGAGGGGACGGACATATACGTAGACAGAGTGTTTAGAGACAAAAAGGATTGCAAGCATAAGTTGGCCATTCATGCAATAACCTCCAAATTTCACTTTTAAGTACCAGAAGTCCGAACCTAGTATGATTGTGGTGCTCTGCATGGAAGATACTTGTCCATTGTGTGTGTTTACAAGAAAAATGGATCAGAGTAAATGTTTTGTAATCAGGAGGATTACCCCTTCCCACACCTGTAGCATTAACGTAAGGTGAAACTTCCACAAACAAGCCTCCACAGCAGTCATTGGGGAGCTTTTGATACATAAGTACATGTGTGTGGGGAAAGGGCCAAGCCCAAATGAGGTGCGCCATTACTTAAGGTACAATTTCAATATGAACATTTCATATTGGAAAGCATGGCGGGCTAGAGAAATAGCAATGGAAAATGCTCTTGGATCAGCCATGGGGAGTTATACGTTGCTCCCAACATATTTCAAGCTGCTTCTTGAAACAAACCCCAACTCCAAGGTGGCTATCGAGACAGAGGTTGGTCAGAGCGGTGAGCAAAGGTTTAAGTACCTTTTTTTGTGCTAAACACTGCTATTCAAGGGTTTGCATTTGTAAGGAAGGTCGTGGTCATAGACGGTACGTATCTGCGTGGATGCTACGACGGCTGCCTAATAGCAGCTAGCCCTAAGATGCCAATTATCAAATTTTCCTAATTGCATTTGGTATAGTTAATTGCGAGAACGACCACGCCTGGACCTGGTTTATGACCAAACTTCTTGAGATAGTCCCAGACGCTTCAACCTTGTCCATAGTCTTAGATAAATATACATCCATATACGCAAGCATTCGTAAGGTTAGCGATTACCTACTGTTAAGTACTTTATGGCACCCTATGTTCGTTACCTATGTTTGTGCCCTCCATCCAATTCTACCTTTCTCTTAGTTTTCTGTCATTTTGGTAACAGGTTTACCCTCAGGCTCATCACGGGGCGTGTATAGTCCACCTCACACGAAACTTAATAACGAAATACAAAGACAAGGATTTTTGTTGTTTGGTGGCTGCAGCGGCAAGGGCTTACCGGCATGAGGACTTTGGGAAACAATTTGTATAGATCAGGGAAAGAAACATAGCATATCATGATTAGCTATTGGAAATTAGTGATGCGCACTAGGCGAGAGCTTATTTCTATGGCAACCGGTACAATGTTATGACAAGTAATGTTGCCAAGTCGCTAAACAAAGTGTTATCTGTTGCTAGGGATTACCCGGTTATATCTATTCTATAGGTTATTCGTGCAACTATGTTAACATGATTCAGTGTTAGGAGGGATACAGCTGAGGCTGAGCCTACCAGGCTGCCTCCAAAGATTTAGGAGATTCTGCTTGATTATTTTGAGAAGACATCAGGATTTAAGGTTAACAAAATAGCCGATAAGTTGTTCCAGGTGGAAGAGCCTACATGTTTTACCTGTGATGTGCATCTTACTAAAAGAACTTGCACCTACAGAGAATTTCAAACCTTGATTATCCCTTGTAGACATGCAATTTGTGCTGCTATTCATGCTGGAGAAAGTGTTGATAGTTTAGTTGGAGATTACCACACCATCAATTTCCCAAAAATTACATACCAAGAAATAATTATGCCAGTCCCTAACATACATAGCTTGGTGCCTCCTATAAAGGGTGGAGAGAACATCAAATCTCCTAATATGCGTAGGCCTTCAGGCCGACAAAAGAAGAAGAGGTATTTCTCAACTGGGGAATATCAGGTACGTTTTCCCTTATCGTATACTAGGTCGCATAGCAGATACCGTAGTCTTACTAAGATGTTACTAGATCTCGTAGCAGTTACCTTGTACTTCTACCATTTTGGTATTCGACTCTTCAGTCCTTATACGTCAACTCCAAATTCTTGCAGGCAACGTCTAGGAAAAGGTTTGGGAGATACCAGCACCCTGGTCACAACCGGGCAACGTGCACACACCCCATATAGGTATGTCTCCATAATACATAACGCTTAACTTATACTTGGCTCCCCTCTTCTATTGTGTTGTAACGCTTGCCCTTCCCTTTATTGTAGGGTGATGTTTGAAGACATTTTGTTTTCTTGGCTCTGTGTTTGAGCACTTATAGACAACTTCTATATAGGGGTGTATATATTTTGGAGGCTCATATCGTAATCGGGTTGGTGGATGGAAGGAAAGACTGATGTCAATATTAAGAAGGTTGACGCTAGCCAAGTAACAAAGTTGTACACTGCTTCTGTGACTTACTGTCTGAATGTTGTATATATAAGGGATGACGTATGTCTAATATGGTAGTATATAACGGTTATAATATGGTATTACTCCTATGACCCCAAACATTAATGAAGTTTGTCACTCGGCTAAAAAATCTTGTGCATTGAGAACTGTCAAGGCTAAGTGTTATTCCTTTACCCTCTACAGTAGTTTGTACCCAATACATAATTCTGTGGATCCCAATATAACAAAACTTCAAAGTTTGTCACATATTGCAATTGTGTTTATGCAATATATTGGGACAACCTATAAATATTCACCACTTAAAACACTATATTGCCATATGTTGATCAAATGTCTCTCCACTTCGCATGGGATTAGAAGTTTTCAACCCTTTGTTATCTTGTACGCTAACTTGTACCAGAGATAGAAGCCTTTTTTTTCCTATACATTTTCATTCTCATTCACTTTCTAGTTCAATAGAAAGACATCCAATAAAAACCCGAAATAACATAGTGTTGTGAATACTTCTCGGTTCCTTACAAAGATAAACACAAACTAAAACATTAGTACTTTATGTATTTTTTAGACATATCTCACTGTGGAGCCTGGATTAGGAAGGACACGAGTTTTTTTGTGTGAAATGCAATACCCCGTGTGAAATAGCCTTGCATGCTGCAACGCCTCCTACTACGTGTGATTGCATAAAAAGTAGTACCATGACCCCCGCATCGCTATGTGCCTCCACCTGAGGCATGAGAGGTAGCACCTCAACTCTAAAAGGGAGCCACGAGACCTGCAATTATAGCAATTATTCCCACCATATCAGGTACAACTATTTCTAATGTTTACACATTAATTTACCGAGTAACTAATCACATCAGCCACACCATCATATAACTTTCATAAGTAATTAAACACTTACTTTCTACGTCCATTTTGTCGCTTGCGATTGCCTTAGCAGATATGGTAGCATCACATCAATTGGGGTTGTGCTTTTCTCTATTGCTGTTTCATTGCGTAGGTTGACATTACAATCGAACACAGATATCACACGGGCTAGAATGTGGATACACAAGCCTATCTAGTATCACACGTCAAGGTTGAAAGGGACATAAAGGATATTCGTTGCACCGAACAGCTCTGCTCTCTCTGGAACATAACGGTCTTCTACTGCAGCAAGAAGGGCTTCTCAAAATTTAATTTTTATAGGGTTAAGACACTGTTTGAAAGCAGAGAACAAACGGTACATGGTAGAGATAAACTTCGTGTTAAGCACATCCACATGGAATGAATCTATAGAAATTGTAGCCGGGAGTCCACAGAGTTTGTCCCTAATGTGTAGGACTAGAGCATCCATTACATTTGCAAGTATTGGCTTTTAGCGTTCACATATATCTAGTATAGCGCTTTGTGTCAACGTGATATTGCAACCTACAACAACAGAACTGAAAAACAATCGTATTAGTCTTTTTTCAGGGATTCGAGTTTATTAACCACACACCATGTCTCTTACCTGGTGCTTTTCAGCTTCTCCATGGAGATGTTGAACCTACTTTCCTCAATCTCAATCTCAGTTGGCGATGGGTGGCCACATAAGACTTTGGTTCTCTTTGCTAACTAGTATGTCCCGTCAAGTCGAGTAGATATTGTGCGTTCACGCTTACTTTTTCTGCATTCTTGTTGTGCATAGACCACGGGTGGTTTGGGATTGATTGGATTCACCTGCCAATCATGTGTTAGGTTGAAACAGAAACTTGGGATTTCGATATCATGTTTAACACATAAGAAGATGACGCACATGACTCAGAGATTTTTGATGTTGCATACAGCGATTTACTATGTACCTTTAGTGTTGCGACCTCTCTTGGCGAACTGCTCATCTTTTTACCTTTTTCCCATGATTGGCTGAAGGAATGATGTGTATGTTTTAATTCCAGTACAAATGTTCGTTAAGCTAGTGTATTTATAAATAGAGACTAACCGTTGCGGAAGAACCTGTAGTGGTTTCCTTTATGGCATCGCTTCCAGTTTGTGACACAATGACCGACACAATGGGTCTTGCCTCCTTTGGGGATTTGGTCATGTCCTTATACATAGGAGGATTGACATATTTGTTATTCCTTACCACATTTGTGTCATGTTACACGAAATAAACAAAATTAGTTTATATGGAATGTGGAACCGCTTCTAATACATATTTTTGGTTAGTATGTTATGTATTAAAGCTCGAGCTTGCCTACCATTGGGGCTATGCATGTGTCCTGCACCCCTCCCGTTACTCATGTGCCTTCTACCTTCTCTTCCTTCCCATCACCCGGTATGGTTTTGCCCTTACAAGAAGGTCCATACTTAGAATTCGATATTTGCAGAGATAGTAGTTACCAACTTGTAACAGCCACAGATGCTTCACTCACCTTATCGCCATCTACATCGCCTTCACCACACACCGCCTCCACACAAGAAAAACTATTACAGCCTTAAAATACAGAGTCATGTGTACGCTACATATAGATGTACTGGTTACCAACACCCATATCGAGTACCATACAAGGGCATTTTACTACCCGTAGTTGTTTAATATTGGGGAAATTTTATCAACTAACCGCCCCCGTAGGCACCACTGCGCTTGACTGCTGGACACCACTTGAACAGTCCTTCACAGTTGGCGTATGACTTTCTCCTTCGGTACCCTCCCTCTTCACATCAAGCAAAACGTTAGGTAATATGTTATTCCATTTGTTTAGATACCAAAACAAAGAGTTTACGTATTCCTGTGTCAGGTATACATGTAAACATACTCTATATGTAGGCATTTTGTTGAGACTGTTCTGTTCCTCTCCTATTGCATGCTCTGCTATTGGAGGTGTTATTGTCTGAAGAACATCATCATCACAATCTCCCCCCGTGAGTGAGGTAACACCATCGCCACCCTTCAAAAAAGCAAGCATTATACAAATGAATATTTTCAGGGGAGAGGTGGAGTACTGATTTATTTTACACACTTTATTCCAACCTTCATAGCAGAGGAGCTTGAGCCATCATCTGTCAATGTATCCCCTGAGTTTTTTTTCGTTCCCTCCTCTTCATCCTTTCCAGAACTTGTCGAACCCTCCCAAACTTGTGGACGAAGTGAAGTTTAACAGTTAAATTAAGTGTCAATCATAGGCAAAGGGTCAATCTAACGAATAACAAATTTGTTATTTATGTACTGTGACTTACTAAAGCAGCATTATTAACGCTTTTTCCATTACATGTGTCTTCCGGTACAGAGTCTAAATTTGTGGGATTTCCATACCCTGCGGTGATACCATCTGATTATGCTGAAGGTGATGATATTGGAAGACGATGCTTTGCTCTGTCATCATGGAAGCCAATGAACCACGCTGTTAGGCATTCAAAAAGATGGTTCTCCATTGCCTCTAGTTGCGAATCTAGGGTGGATGTAATGTACTCTACATCACTGCCTGTAGGAGGCCTAGATGGTCCTCCACCATGTGTTTCTTGCTCTTTCTTGGCGGACTGTCGCATCATCCTTTCCAAAGTTGATTGTTGGTGAATATGTGGCGAAATCGCTGGCACCTTACCCTTCACTGGTCGCTTCGCTTTCTTAGGTTTTAGCAAAGTGGAAGGCACAACCCCACAGGTGAACATGGAAGGCCTAAATTTGAATCCACTCTGAATCAGACATAACATATTATCCACGCGAGGGTCCTCCACTTCGTCAGGCCATGAAAGTCGATCAAAACCTTATGTCTGATTATAGATGACAATTTAGCATATATAATAAACATTGCACTATATCAGTTACGCATACTGGTAAACATTTCAATCCCATATACCAGATATGTACATACATACCTTACACTCTTCATCGATTCGCCTAGAATTTACTAGCCATAACTGCGGTTGCTTATCCTTTTCATTATGCACTATATCGGTGGTTGGGGGGCTTGTTTATTGAGTCCAGGGACGGCCTCTTGCATAGTCAGTTAAATGGCATTGAATAATCTGTGGATGACAATATTCGAAGTCACAATTGTTGCCACATGCCTAGATTGGATGGAGTTCATCAGCGTCTCGAATGACGCCTTTTCCTAGCGGTAAAACAAGAATACAGGGAGATATTCAACCATTTCCTTATGGTCAATGTCAATTCTGGGACGATGAGACGGTGGAACAATGAACCTGTCTATAATGGCTAGAGCCGCGTACCTTATCAGAAGATCCATGTCCTCTACTTCATAATTGAAAAGCATCTCAATTACCCGGTCAACACTGACATCACGTTCCATCCCAAATAGCTCCCCATAGTAAGGCTTCTTCTTCCCTGCTGTACATTTTCTTTTCTTAAGGCATATTACTAGCTTGAATTCTCTTAGAGAAATCCTTATAGAAGACCCTGCAAAGACAACCCAAAGCTCCTTCTTCTTCTTTACCACCAACTGCCGGGCGAGGAGGAGGATGGCGAATGTACCAGACCATGCTGTATTCTTAAAGAGGTCAAATATTGGGTTCAAAGGAGACTGCCTCAGTTCCTCCAACTCGTTAGTTTAAGCGCAGTCATGATAGCTTTCATGGTCGCTAGTTTTTCATATGTGTTTACACGATCACCTAATGGGTTCTGCCCTTCTGCAATCATACGAGTTGGAAGCTTCCTAGTGGCCATACTGCGAATAAGATCAAAGATAAGTAAACACACAATTACAATGTTAAATTTACACTCGTAATTGCTACATTATATACTAACGGGTACAACCCTATACAGAGCTGCACACATTCTCGTATCGGGTAACACACAACTATCAAATATACAATGCAAACCACCAGTACCGGTTACAACTTTATGTAAACTTTATCCATTCGTATCAAAAGAAATCTATCTACTTCTTTCGCCTACTTACTATGGTTACGTACCTATCAAACACATTCTTAAAGACCACATCTTAATACACACACCAAACAGATAAATTATTGCTTCCCAAAAACACAAGCAAACCCTACAAACTCAAATCGTACATGCTACCCCGCATGCATATAATATACCCATTACACCCACACTTAACTGCTACATCTGGCACTTGGCGATATTTGAAATCGTACCGTTTCCCTCTTCCCATACCATATATTCCTTTCAAATCAACAACAGACATTCCACTTTTGGCAAATTCCAAGGGCAACGACATAAAAAATGCAGGTACCACTCAAATAAAACTCTTTTCTCCTACATAACACAGAAAACATGTCTATAACCCACAACTTTGGGTCCTATTTGCATAACTCAACAAAAAAATCAATAAACAACACCGATTACAGTGGGATAAACAAACACATAATTTTTTGTGAAAATATCGTCTTTGTTACAGGAAAAGTAACCACAAGACAAGAAACGAAAGTTACCTTTGCCGGCGATTTGCGGTCACTGCTCCGATTTTTCTGTTTCCTGAAGATGAATGCGAAAAAGGATTGGAGAAAAGTAAAAGAGAGATAGTTAGAGAGAGGATTGAAAAGAATGTTTTGAGATTTCTCAAGAGACAGTGAATAGCCAAAACCTTTGTCCCGTCGCTTCAGTTGCTCGTCCTGGTTTACAAGACGGTTTCTATTTCAAAAGTAACCATTTTTAATTCGCCTTCTCGATTGCTGGATCCCACGGTGAGTTGATTGTTACCCAAACCCAACAAGAAACATGCATGGGTAATTTGGGTCTAAAACATGCTACAACAACCTATCAAAGTTGTAGATGGACATTCCCCCAATTTCATCTTTCAAACAAGGCACTTGGCCAATTCACTCTAACTCTTTGCTATCTTTAATTCCTTTTAGGATAGTTTCATCCACCGTGAAGGTTCTTTTTTTAAATGTTAGCAAATTCTGAGATCTCCACAGGGCATTACAAATCCAAGGGACGAGATTACCAATTGTTCCCGTTGGTGGGAGATTTTTCCAACCTTCAGATATTGTGATAACATCGTTGACAGAGGAGAATGGTGTTGGCTTAATTTTTTTCGCCAGAGGGAGCTTTCTCCAAACGTCTTGGGCAAATTGGTAATGTAAAAACAGGTGCTCTCTTGTCTCTGGTTCCTTGCAACAAATACACAATAAGTTTTCAGGAATCTTTCTTTTAGCTAAATTATCACCTGTAGATAATGCATTTTGAGCGATCCTCCACATTAGCATCTTGATTTTTGGTGGGAGATTTCTTTTCTAGATTGACTTGTTCCACTTGAGCGCTTGTTCACTTTGGGTACTATCAGGTTGGTTTTCTTGAAAGCGTGCGTAGTAGCCTGACGGAGTAGAATAATCACCTGATTCATTGGGCAACCAAACATGTTTATCTTTTACTCTGTACTTACTTTGTTTAATATTGAGAATTTCATGTTCTCTATTAGGCACTATGCTTTTGATTTTCTCTCGAGTAGAGATTTTTGCGAGAGAGAGGAGTTCTGGAGCTGCTCCGTAGGGTCTTTTCTTTTTTGTGCAAGACAGCCAATCATCCTCCTAAATGTACGTAGTCTCTCCATTCCCTATGATCTTCCCCACATGGTTTTTTAGTAGTTCTTTCCCTATTTGAATACCTTTCCATTCATGAGAGTATAATGGTGAGGGAGAGTTTTCTAGGAATGTTGTGTTGTGTGAGTATTTCCCGAACATAACCCTGCTTAGAAGACAATCTGGGTCTTGGAGTATTCTCCAACTGTTTTTTGCTAGAAGGGTGTCGGTAAACACTTGTATTTACCTAAAACCAAGTCCCCTTTCTTGTTTACTCTTCATTAGTTTTTTCCAAGCAATCCAACAAATCTTTCTTGAACCAGTACTTGCATCCCACCAGAAGTGCGTTAGTGCTAGTTGAATCATGTTGCAAAGGCTAATGGGAAGCTTAAAGCAACTCATAGAATATGTTGGAATTGTCATTAGGCCCGACTTAATCATAATCAGTTGCCCAGCTGGGGAAAACTTTTTAGATGCACAGCTAGGTACTTTCCACTCCCGCCTTCCTTTCTGAAATCAAGCTGGAGTTTTTGATGAGAAAGTAATTGCTGACTTGTCCTTATTAATTTTTTGTTCAAAAACTTGCTCATATTCTTTTAGAATCGTCGTTACAGTTGAGCAGTTTTTTTATGTGGAGTTACATAAGAAGATTGTATCATCTGCAAATAACAAGTTATTTATGCTAGGGCTATGTTTTGCGACTCGCAAACCCAGAAAATTGCCTTTAATTACATAGACCCGATAGCACTTCACAGCAGATTATGAAAATATAGGGTAATAATGGGTTTCCCTGTCTAATTCCACGAGTAAGCTTCACTAGGCCTTTTGTTGAACCGTTTATTAGATATGAGTAGGAGACAGACTTGATGCAACTCATAACCCATTTGATCCACCGTTGGCTGAAACCTAGTCTAGCCAGGACCTGCTCAATAAACTCCTATTCTAAGTGATCATACGCTTTGCTCATATCGGTATTCACTACCATAGGGCATCTTGATCTAGTTTTTGATTTTTTGAGGTAGTGGAGAGTCTCGTATGTAATAAGAACATCATCCACAATGGCTCAACCCGGTATGAAAGGTGACTAGTTCTCTAAAATTATGTGTTTTAGTACTGGTTTCAGCCGCTTAGTTAATATCATTGAAATTAATTTATAGATCACATTGCATAAAGCAATTGGTTTATATTCTTCTACCCTTTTTGGATTTTCTGTTTTAGGTATCAACCCGATATGGGTATGATCAAGGGAGCTCGGCATGTGACCAGAGGAGAAGAATGCTAGCACTTCCTTTATGATCTCTGGGTTTATATCGTGCCAAAAGCTTCTGGAAAAGTTGGCTGAAAACCCATCCAGACCCGGTGCTTTATCCGGGTGGATTGAGAAGAGAGCAGCCTTTATTTCTGAGTATGTTGAAGTTAGTGTTAGTTTCCTGTTCATATCCTCTGAAATGACTGGTTGTAATGATTTGTTTATAATCTCCTCTCTTTCTCCTAGAGCTAATTGAAACAGGTTGGTGTAATAATCTGAGATGACTGAGCCTATTTCATTCTCTTCAAACACAGGTAAGCCCTCTGAATTTTCCATTACAGTAAATCTATTTGTTGCTCTCCTTCCTCTAGTAATAGCATGGAAGTAACTTGTATTTTTCTCTCCATTTTGCAGCCAAATCTGACGGCTTCGTTGCCTACAATAATCCTCCTCGGATTGATAAGCCTCCTTGAGAGATAAGTTAAGTCGAGTTATTTTGTTTTCATCAGGATTTAGGGCTGACATCTCTGCATCTAATTCACTTCTCGTTGATTCCAGCTTTTGAGTTATGTTTGCTCTTTGCTATTTTTTCCACTTTATGATCGCTGATATGCAGTTTCCAATCCTCTGTCCCACACTTGCTCTGGGGTTTTGTTTCCAACACTTTCTTATGATTAGCTAGATTTCATGATTGGAGCTAAGGCTTATGTCGTATCTAAACAGCCCCTTCTTCCGAGGATATTCATCTGAGAATAACGTTGCAAGTGGCCTATGATCAGAGCCCTCGAAACGGAGGTATTGGCATCTAGCAGTTGGGAAAGACTCAAACCAGGCTCCATTTGCTATTGATCATGTGATTAGGACGTCTTCCTTTTGACCAGCCAAAATAGTAGAAAGTTATGAGCATAATTCTTTTCTTCTTGCTGTTTCAGGTTATCCATAGAGTAAGATGATGGAGAAGCTTATGTGTTTATGTTTAATCTCTGTGATGATGAAGTTCTTGTCTGCTCTTATAATCTTTACTTCAAATTCACTCTTCCATAACATAGCCAACCCGCCTCCATCTCCTTGTTGAGGTTCCACAAAGGTGTGATTTTCAAGCTTTAGGAACTTTAGCAGCTGCAAGATTTTTGAATCAAAGTTCCTCGTCTCTGAGAGGAATAAGAAGTCAGGCCTGACGTTTGATTGCATCTCCCTTATTCAACGAATTGTCAAGGGGTTCCTCAGCCCTTGACAGTTCTAGCTAATGATGCCTAAGGAATATGACTTGGTGGATTTTGAAAATCCACCGCCGTTTGCATATCAACTTTTGGATCAGGTGATGTTGTTGTTCTTGTTCTGATCTCTCCCATTCTAGAGCTTTCTCCCTGTTCTCTGATTGTGTTTATTTGTCTCATTTCAGAATTTTATTCAGTCCTGACAATCCGATTCCTTGTAGGAATCAAGTTCAGCTTTGGCGATGATTGAGCTTGTGAGAGGAGAAGCTTTTTTGATTTGGAACCTGCCATAACATGTGGGCTAGATAACCCTTTCTTTTTTAGAGGTGGTCTCCCAGGCTTTCTTTTTGGAGCTAGCTGTTTTGCTGGTTTTGGCAGATTTAACCTCGAAGATATATGTATAGAGGGGCCCAAACGTAGTTTTATAGAGGTTCTACTTAACTCTTGAGGAGTTATAGCTGATATAGTTTCCTCTGTAAAGTGTAGTTCACTTTCTTTTACTTTCTCTTTTGATCGTTGCAGATAGGTCCGGGCATTTTTTTCTGTGTTTTCTTCAAAAAAACCTTGGTTTTGAGCTTTTTTATCTGCTCTTATCTCGCTTCTCTTTCAGGAGGGTCATCACAGTTAGCATACCTCACCATGACATCTTGGAGATCACTAAAGGCTTTCTCAAACACTTCCTGAGGAACAGGTTCCAGAGTATCATCCTCAAAAAATAGTCTTCTAGCATTATTAGCGGATATTTCTGACAACCTTTTTGGGTGTTTTTCATGTACTGGAGTTTGTAAATGTGCTTCCTCTGGTGTAATCAGCTGGGTCCCCGTTTCAGTGAGGATTGGCCTTTGTTTTATCACTTCAATCTAGACAGGTTTGTTAGTCTTTTTCTTTGTCTCATATCGAGTAGCTTCCTGATACCTTGGTTTATTAAGTTGTCTATCTTATTGGTGGCTAGAGTAGGGAGAGTATCTTCGATACTGGCTATTATTATCTCGTCCTTGCCTTGTTGCTCTTTTCCTATACATGTTCTCACTTTTGGAAATTTCCATTGAGTATCTTTCTCTGTTCACCACAGGGGTATATTTCCTATAAGAATCCACAGTGATGTTCTTCATACTTTGGTTGCCACTCTCTTAAGTTGATCTTCTTTAAAAATCGTTGTTTCTTGGTATCGGGCCTTTGGACAATCCCAATGCTCGTGGGATAGGCTCATACAGGAAAAGTAATCCTTTTCGAGTTTTTCATAAACTAACGAGGCTTTTATTTCTGTTCCATTAGGGAATAAGACAGTTTCCTCCGTTATAAGGGGTAGCAAGCCATTCACTTGAACTCGGACACGAGCCGCTGTGGTTGAGATAACCACCTTTTCCACATAACCAAGATCTTCACCAATGCTTCGTATAATGTTTTCTGTCCACGGGTGGATCGGATTCCTTGGACCCGGATCCAAAAAGGAATTAGAGAGGGGAAGGAAGCTTTGAGGGTTTGCTCCCATTTTTGTAAAATGACTATCCACCTAGCAAAATGGAAAGATCTATTATCAAGCACACTTTGGAGGTCTTTTTCAGACTCAAACTGGAATTGGAAGAGGCCTCCTCCTAGATCCGCACCCATCGGTCTTCTTGAGAGGTTCCAGTGTTCAGTGAAAAAAGCGATGAGTGATTTAACTCTTTGAGCTGAGGGGTTTGTAAGGCGGCCCATCAGAGTGAGGGAGTGCTTCTTGATAAGTGCAGAGTTCTCTGGTTCTGATACTAGAATCCGTCAAGATCTTGGTGGTTTGCGGCCTAACGGCTCCTTTTCATTACGAAATGAGATCTGTTGTGTATTTATACTGCTCATGAAGGGTTTTGACAGAGGGAAACTTCACACAAAGGTGAGAAAAAACTGCACACCGAGGTGAGAAAACTTTACACGGAGGTGAGAAAACTTCACACAAAGGTGAGAACTTCACACACGGTGAGATGTTTGCTTCACACAAACATGAGATTTGGCTTCTCAAAAGTGAGAGATTGCATCCGGGAGAAGTGTAGGTTACTTGTTGCTGAAGATTACGACTGGAAGGTGAGCATCTCCTACTAACTCAGAGGGTGAGTGTGAACATTTTTTCGACCTAGACTCTTCATGCTCCAAGAAAACGGAACAGAAGGAACGACCTATGGCTGGGGGTTGTAAAACGACTTCAAAACGTCGGTTTGGTTAGATGCAACTCGTCGAGAGACTAACTACTAAATTTTTTTCTGTCAACTTTATTCTTATAATTTGATCGACAAGCCCGATCCATAGTCAAAACGCATATTCTAAAATCCCTCTATTTTTCTTCCCTTGCATTGGAGAGAAATCAAACTTAATGTCTGAGAAAAACTAAAATAGCCACTACCACTAAACACACGTCTTCGGCAACTCCTAAATATTTAAGCAACGGTTTTTGGACTTGTAAAAAACAAAACAAAAAAATGCAAAACAAAAAACCGTAGCCTGTGGTTGGTTAATTGCGGTTATCTTCACGGATGAAGGCTTCTTGTTTTTACCCAATTGTAGTCATCTCCGATTTTTTGGATTCCTGAAATTCTTCCGATTTCGTCGCAAATTACTAAAACTCTAAAATTAGCCAAAAAGCGGATCAGAAGTGGATGAAATGCCGTCGCAGATACTCCACATCTCGTCACATCTTCCCCCTATATCTTCACCTTCCACGGAGATGATGTTCAAGCCTTTCATTTACGATGATCCTTCATCCAAACTCCTCGCTTCTTCTTCTCGATTTGATGACGACCATTCCATTTCTACTGGCAAGCCTCTCCTCTCCCGCGCCGCCAGTTTCAACGGCGGCATCACGGCTAAGACGTCGTCTTCTGGTGGTGGATTAACTGGTTGGTATCAGAATAGACGGCGACGATCCAACAGTGATAACTGTCTTTGTGCGTTTCCTGATGATATTAATGGAAGCGACGGTGGTAGTAATAGCGGCCGTCAAACTATTGCTCAGGAGGTTGGCCACGCCGCTGCCGAGACCTTCTTGTTGACTCGTCTGTGCTTGAAGCTCCTGAGCTATCTTGGGTATCTATTTCCCTTTCTTAATTCCGTTATCTGTGAGAATTGCTGAATCAAACGAAATTGCATTTCACATATATATAAAAAAAACAAGTGATCTTTGTTGGTTTGCGTGATTATTGAACTGATCGATTGATTACTGATCAAAAACTATCATTCAGGGTAGGTTATAGATGGATCACGAGATTTCTAGCACTTGGATGTTATGCCTTCCTGCTGATGCCGGGCTTTATTCAAGGTTCGTAGACTCGTTTTAGTTGGATCTACTGGTTAAGGCTAAATAAGATGGATAGTAGTAACCTTAAGTTTCTTTGCTAAAAGGTTCAGACTTTAACTTGCAGTTGGATATTACTATTTTTTCTCTCCACACGTCCGCAGGAGTATAATTTACGGTGATCAACCAAGAAACAGGTCATAATCGCTAACTAGTTATTCTTTCTATTCCCCGTTTAGGTCCCTCTACATGTTTGAAGATGCATTATGTTTTGTTTGTTGCTATAAGTGACTTTGTGGTTTGTCCAGGCTTGACTTGTATCTACCTAAGAATTCCAATGGTCCAAGACCAGTTGTCGCGTTTGTTACTGGTGGAGCCTGGGTTATTGGGTGAGTATATGACCTTATGAACACAATTTTATTTAGTACGTTGAGGAAGAGGAGAAAAACTGAAAATGTCCTTACAGAATGCCATGTGTTAATACAGTTATAAGGCGTGGGGTTCTCTCTTAGGACAGCAGTTATCAGAAAGAGATATTATAGTGGCATGCATAGATTACAGGTAATTATGCGCGCTTTGAGGTTTATTTATTTCTGGCACTTGGATGTGGTCCATTTTCATTTACAATGTCTCGATCTCATTGACAAAATCTTTTCTTACGCAGGAATTTTCCTCAGGGATCTATTAGTGACATGGTCAAGGATGCTTCTTCTGGCATCTCATTTGTTTGCAATCATATTGCTGAATATGGAGGTGATCCAAACAGGTATTAATCCTGACAAATATTTGTAGATATGAAAGTTCTCATATAGTTTTTTTGCTCACTGATTTCTGATCTTTTTGCTGTGTAGAATTTATCTGATGGGCCAGTCTGCTGGTGCACATATCGCGGCTTGCACCATTGTAGACCAGGTCATTAAAGAGTCAGGAGAAGGGGACAGTGTCTCTTGGAGTAGCGGACAAATAAATGCTTATTTTGGTCTGTCTGGAGGGTAAGGAGAATGCTTTCTTTTGGTCCTAGAGGTCAAATAACAGTTATTAGGACAGGTACCATACATTGGAATTCAGACATGTACGAATCGTTGTTAGTTTATTTACTTGCCTGACTATAAATGCATACATATATTAATATCATATACATTATATGTATAACACTCAGGTTTTTATTTAAGCACCACGTTCTTCTGTAAAAATGCTAGGCAATTCTTAGAACCCTGAAGATATGGTCACATATCAGCGTAAAGAAGCAAGTAGATTCTTGTCTTCTATCCAATTAAAGCCAACGAATTTTAATTTGAGGCCTCAGATTATCTTTTGTCTATTTTTAAAAAACTTTGTGATCGTGATCTGCAGGTACAACCTTTTGAGCCTTGTGGACCACTTCCATAGCAGGGGGCTGTACCGATCCATCTTTCTGAGGTATAATACTTTCACTTTTCGAGTCTTGGTATAGCTACTCACCTGGTCACTAGAGCAGCCTGATATATAACAGTTTTATGTGTGACTTTTGTTTACCCTCAGCATCATGGAAGGAGAAGAATCATTAAGGCAGTATTCTCCTGAACTTGTAGTGCAAAACCCAAATCTCAAACACATCATTGCTCGTCTCCCACCTTTCATTCTATTCCATGGTACTGCTGACTACTCCATCCCTTCAGATGCAAGGTATGGTGAAAATTTTGTAGCCTTGTGTGTACTTGTCTGTCTCATGTACTATAGACGGTTGATATGATGATTGAACTTCTGGTTCGATACCCTTGCAGTAAATCTTTTGCTGACACCCTCCAGAGGCTTGGAGCCAAAGCAAAAGTGATTCTTTACGAGGGGAAAACACACACGGATTTGTTTCTTCAGGTACAATGTTGGACTTTTTGAGATATGAATGCCTGGTCGTACAAGGACCTGAATTTTGATATAGAGACTTGGTTATCTATGTTAGGATCCAATGAGAGGTGGAAAAGATGAGATGTTTGAAGATATAGTATCAGTGGTAATGGGAGATGATGAAGAAGTGATTGGTCAGAGCATAAACAGAAGGCGTCTTGTGCCTGAATTCATGTTGAAGTTGGCTCACTGGGTCAGTCCGTTTTAACTCTCACATGCTTTAGCTTTCAAGAGATGAGAGGAAGTTAAACCCTTCCACTAATACAGACGTGTCAGTGTGCATATTCCTTAACAAGGACACAGATCCAGTATACGGTGACGACGCAGTATTATTTTGATATTTGATGATGACAATATTGTAATTGCATTAAAGTTAGCAGTACACTGATTATTGACTGTCTTGTTAGAAATTGGCAGCAGTTGACTTTTCTACCGTTATACAAAGTGCCATAGTCATTAAACAAGTTACAAAAACACGGTGACTTAAAATAGTTCGTGATTTTATTGCACTCCGTCACTAAGATCCAAACAGTCTCAACTTTCAAGTACAGAATAGCAATAGAGGCAAGGAAGCAGATGGAGGACAAGGTTGAATAAGGAGTCATATACACATTAGTTCAAAACAAAGCAAGATCAGACAACGTACATTTTGATATTATCTTTAACCAGTGTTCCTCATTCCAGCTGCAATACCATTTATGGTGATAAGCAGTGCAGCCCTGAGCTTGTTGTTGTCGTCATCACGTCTTAGCCTCTTGAGGATCTCAACCTGCAGCATGTTCATTGGGTTTAGATACGGAAGTCTACTCTCAATTAGCTTTTTCAGGCTCCGATTGTTCTCTGAGAGCTTTTCATGGCCGCTTATCACAAGCACATACTTCTCAGTAGTCAACAATTCCTTCCTCAGCTCACTACCAATTCCTCTTCTGTTCTGTGAGACAAGCTCTTCATCGTAGTGTTTGGCTATTGGGATATCTGCTTTGGCTAATACCATCTCTATAAGGTCAATGGTCGACTGAAAGAAGGGCCATTCTTTGTACATTGCTTGGAGATCATCTGCGTGACCTTTCTCACAGACCCCTTTCAGACCAGCTCCTACACCGAGCCAAGCTGGAAGGACAAACCTTGTCTGGGTCCAAGCAAAAACCCAAGGGATAGCTCGAAGATGTCCAATACCTGATGAGCTCTTTCTTTTTGTTGGCCGGCTTCCTATGTTGAGGAAACCGAGCTCGGCCTGAGGTGTTGCCTCTTGGAAGTAGGAGAGGAATTCTGGGTTTTCATAGACCGTGCTCCTGTAATTTTGGCAGCTGATGTTGGAGATATCTTCCATTAGGCTCCTCCATTTTTCTTCTCTTGATGGTTGAGGAGGCTGCAATGTAGCAAGCAGCACTGCAGTTGTGTAAATCTCTAGCTGCCTAACAGCCGTCTGTGGTAACCCAAATTTTGCTTGCACCATCTCGCCTTGCTCTGTGGAACGGAGAGTACCCTGCAAAAGTCAATGCAAGACTTGGTACGTGAAAACTTTGGTTGAAAAGAGAAAGAGCGTTCATATGGGAAACTAACTCACCATTACAGACCCTGGAGGTTGGGATTGTATGGCTAAATAAGTTGGGCCACCACCTCGGCCAATACTCCCTCCTCTTCCATGGAATAAGGTAATTTTAATTCCAAATTCATTGCAAGCTTCCACAACATCCTCCTGAGCTTTGTAAAGTTCCCATGCTGCAGTAAAGCGTCCAGCATCTTTTCCAGAATCCGAATAACCAACCATAACCTGTGCATAATTGACGTTGCAATTCCTTTCAGACTGGGTATACTCCATATATATGAGTGATTGAAATTAAGTAGGGTCTCAATTAAGTATTATCTACCTCTTGGTGGCCGGTATGGTTCTTTTGGATGTGCTCTCTGTACCATTCGATTAATAGCAATTTCTTGATTACCGATCCAGCACCTCTCAAATCCTTCACCGTTTCAAAGAGAGGCACCACTCGTGGTCTATCACATTACAAAAAATAAATCAGCATACTAATAACAAATGTTATCACAAAATAAGAGACATAACATAACCTTCAAGAGAGGTCAACTGCATCAACAAAGCAAGCAAAGAGGCCAATATAATCAACAATGAAGTATTCCTGCAAGAAATTAGACTCACATTCCAGCAGGGCATGGTCTTCCAAGCTCGCCGCTGACAGCAAGACGCGCATCTTTCTGCAGAAGCTCCACAGCGAGGACATCACTTGCCTACAATTTAGCAATAAGTCAATGTCATCAGATTCGCTGCAGATTTATAAACTAGTTATTAGTTCACATTAGCTTCAGCAAAGAAGTGTCTGTGAAATACTCAAAGCTATCATACATTCGAAGCCATGGAGATCACATAAGCTCCTAGTGATTCACTTCCTAATTCAGCAGCAACCCGGAAGGTGTCTAGTACTTCTTTTACTTCGGGAGCAACCTATACATAGTATTTATAATGGTGTTAGAAGATAGAAAAGATACATGAGATATGATCAGAAATCACTTTTGTATTGTCACACTGGCTTTCCGTAAAGTAAACGCAGAAAGAGACAAGTTATAGATTACTCCATTTGGTCTAAAAGTAAAATAAGTTGCACTTACTAATTAGAATTCATAATTCTTTTCGGAGACATTAGCCTAATAAAGAAAGAAATTCACAGTGAGTGTTTGCTGACCTCAATATTTGGAGGGACAAGAGGTCGTTTCCCTTTCAATTCTCTTGTCAAAAACTCAAGTCTTTTCTCTTCATCCCATTCACTATATGTGCCCATGTCCAAGTATGTCGTAATGGCATCCAAAGCTTCAGAATGCCTTGCAGCTTCCTGATTAATGAAAGATCCTAGATCAGACAGGCAACACAAAGAGAGAGCCTAAACACGAAAGAAAAAACAAGCACCTGGCGCAAATCAAGTTTCATCAAAACCATGCCAAAGGTAGCAACTCTGCGGATTAGATCAGAAAGCCGGCCATCAGCTAATACTCCGGCATCAGATGATTGCTGAGAAAAGAGTGATTTTTACGTATGCAGTTCATGATTTTTAAAGCAAAGACAATTTCGCATGAAGCAAGATCCTACCAGAGATTCATAGTAGAGGAGCAACGGTTCCAGAAGTTGGTCTGATGTTTCATAGTAATCACAAGGATCATACTCACAAGGAAGACCCTCAAGGAAAAACTCCAGAAGTCGCCGAGTCTTCAGAAGCTGTAATAAAGATCATCTACGTGTAAGAGTCATATTACTCAAGATAATAGAATTTATCAAGAAAGTTAGAAATTTGAAATAGTGAGAGATTGGTAATAACTAATTACAAAGAGCTCAAGATAAAAATCCTCTGACAATATGGACATGAACTCTTTCACATTTTTGACGATTCAAAATCTGGCTATTTACATGAGCATAATGAGAAAATTTTAGAAGTATCAGCATCTTTTCCTTTACTTCGCCAAGAACAATCCGATAAGGAGCAATTCCAGCTCGTTGGGTTGAGTTGGTTCAATTTACGATTATAAGTTTTCTTTTTTCTCAATTTTTTTGTCTTTAATCATGTTTTTCTCTGAATTTTTTTTTGTTAAAACCCTGCAAACAAAACTAGAGAATAAAAATTGAGATTCTCAAGCTTTGAAAAGTATTCACTAAAGAATTTGATTAAACCATTAATACGCTTTTTGTGATTCCAAGATATGTAACTAATGATTTTTTTATTTGCATTTATAATCATTAAGAATACTATCTAATTAATTCATATTTTTGAAAGGTGATAAAATATAATGTGAAGAATGAATTTTTCCAAATTCGTGAATCTTCTTGAGTAAAAACGTATTAAGATCATTACAAACATATTAGAAATCAATAATATAATACTCCTTCCGTTTCATTTTAAATGATATTTTATGGAAAAAAATTTGTTTCAAATGATTTGATGTTTTCAATTTTCAATGTAAAATTAATTACATTTTATGTGTTTTGACTATTTATATTCTGCCGATTGATTTAATTGGTTAAAAGATTATTAAAAAATTAAAAATTTCAAAGTTTTTGTTGGAAAAACCAAAAATTGATAAATTCCTTAATCCGTGTATAATGACCTTAATATATCATCTATTATGAAACAGAGAGTATGTATCTAAAAAAGATTTAAATGCTAATACAAATGGTTATATTATATAGATTTAGTTGATAATATATAATAATGATAAAAACTATGTAATCTCATATTTAATATACAAAAAATTATTAAATGAGATAAAATTAAAAGAAGGGAAAATGACAAAAAAATATACCAAAATTTCATTTTTAATGCAAAAATATACCTCATTTGATTTTTTTTTCCAAAAGTAAGAGTAATGAATTTATAATTCTACCCTTAATGACCAAACAAAAAAATCAGGAAACGCAATTACCTTTATACCCCGCACAGAAAATGAAGACTTCAGGTGAAGTATCCGCAAAAAAACTTCATTTGAAGTCTACTAGTTTCAGGAGAAAACTTCTTATGAAATCTCCTCTTTATTATATATTTAATTTAAAATTAAAATAGTAATTATGATTATATGCTTATAATTTTTATTACAAAATCTAAAAATAACTTATGATGTATTTAAATTAAAGTTTCACAAAAACATGGTCAACTAAATTAAAGGAAGATCACACCACAAAGTTCATCATAAACAAATTATGTCATGGTTTAGGGTTTAGGGAAATACAATATAGTAATCATGTGAGATTTGTTAAATTTTGCATTCGAAATGTAGAAATAGAATAAATTGAGGTAAATTGTACATATATCGACAAATTATCAGAATTAGGTCTAACATTTGGAAAAATATTCCATTTGCAGTATAGAATTTACGATACAAAATTCAGAATTTAGGGTTTAGGGATTAATGAAGACTTCACTGGAAGTCTACAACTTACGTGAGTGAGAAGACTTGAAGTAAATTTTTTTAAAATAACAATAAATATTGTTATATGCTTATAACTTTGACAACAAAATGTAATAATAAACATTTAAATATTTTTGTATTTTATAGAAAATATTTGCGGTCCAGAATTTATGATTTATAATTTAGGGTTTAGAGGAGACTTCATTTGAAATCTCCGAATTCGAAAATTAAATTTGGTTTAAGGTTAACCGAAATTAACCAATGATTGTAAAAAATTGAAATTAGTTTATAATTTAGGGTTTAGAGGAGACTTCATGTGAAGTCTTCTAATTCCAGGAGAAGACTTCAATTGAAGTCTCCAAATTCGAAAATTAAATTTGGTTTAAGGTTAACCAAAATTAACTAACAATTGAACCAGATAGTTAACCTACATATAAATACAAATTTTAGAAGAAGCAAAAAAACCTAGCCACTTTTTATTTCTTTTTCTCTCTCATCTTCTCTCTTCTTCTTCACCTCCTCCTTCTTCTTCAACATGTATGTCTCTTTTCCAGCCAACGTGTTATGTCTCATTTCGGCCAAAATATAAAAAATTTGAACTCTTCTCTCCTCATTCAAGATCTAAGATTTTTTCGCCTTTTTTTTTTGCATGTTCCATGGGAAGCTTCCAGCCACCGAAGTCTCTTGTCTATGGTCAAGATCCATCATTTCTTTCAAAAAGGTAGATTTGTTTTGGAAAATGTTGAGTTTTTTTTTCTTGTTAAGGTATTGGTTTTTTTTATTTTTTTTGATAAAGATCCGATTTTTAAAGGAGATCTTGTGAAAATTTTGATTTTTGTATATTTTATAATTAGAAATTGCGTTTTTAATGAATTTTATGTGAAAGATCTAATTTTTTTGAACTTTCTTGTGAAATATTTTATTTTTAAAGAAAGTTCTGTGAAAATTTGATTTTTTTTGTGCTTCTAGTTAAATATTTGTTTTCGAAATGAGATCTTGTGAAAAATTATGATTTTTATTATATTTAGTTAAAGATTACATTTTTAATGAATATGATGTGAAATATATTTTTTTTGAATTTTTCTTGTGAAAAATCTATTTTTTAAAAAAATTTCTTGTGAAATATCTTTTTTTAAAACTTTTCTTGTGAAAGATTTTTTTATATAACTTTTCTTGTGAAAGATCTATTTTTTTCTTGTGAAAGATCTTTTTAATTTGATTTTTCACTTGAAGTCTGCGATTTCAAATTAGTTTCCAGATTTTTCGGGCAAAAAACTCTAATGTTGGTCAATTACAAAAATAACCCCTCTACACAAAGTAGACTTCTTTTGAAGTCTCCTCTTTCTGCGGAGACTTCAGTTGAAGTCTACTCAAAAGTCAAATTTCAGTTAATTGCTAAACTGACTCATAATTCAGTAGACTTCATTTAAAGTCTGCGTCTGTTTTTTTTTTTCAAACAAGAATGAGAAGATTTCATTTGAAGTCTACTTTCCAAATCCAGAAAATAATCAAATGCAGACTTGGAGACTTCAGATGAAGTCTACTACGTGTAGAGACTTCACCTGAAGTCTACTGTCTGCAAATTTCCGAATTTTGCAAGAAATAGCTAAATATGAGTTAGTGATTATAGTTACCTTATTTAAATGCCCAAAATATGGAAGTAAATTGTTACTCGTTGCTTATACTCCTTAAATGGACCAAAAAAACGTAAGCTTTAAGAATTTTGAAATGGCAAAATGAAAATTAGAGAGTTTTTTGGATAGAAATGAAGAGAAAATAGGAGATAATGTGGTTGAAGGTTGGAAAAAAAGCATAAACATGTCGAAAATGTGGGGATAGATTAGCATTTAGAGCTTGGTTTTGGTTGGTAATGGTGGTTTGAAGAATTGAAGAAGAATAACATTTTCGTAAATATTGAAGTTTTTATTAATATTTTAGTCATTTTGCCTTTTGCTGAAAATTTAGAAAAAAAGAAAAAAATGATAAAAGTAATGGCATTTTGGATATTATATGAAGAATTATGGGTAATTTGCAAAAGGTTTTGGAGACAGAAAGAGGAGGGTTATTTCACCCATTGACTTTAGTTAATGGGTTATTTTAGAAAGAATCCCAAGAACATAAAAAATTAAATGTTACAAACATTAAATTTTAAAGGTATTGTTTTTTTTATTCAGCACCAAAAAATAAGGGAAAATGACAAAAATATACCAAAATTTTCATTTTTAATGTAAAAATATATCCCATTTGATTTTTTTCTCCAAAAATAATTCACTAGGGTAGTGAATACATAATTCTACCCTTAATAACCAAACAAAAAATTAAGATCTGCAATTACTTTTATGCCCCGCACAGAAAATGAAGACTTCAGGTGAAGTCTCTGCAAAGAAAACTTCATTTGAAGTCTACTAGTTTCAGGAGAAGACTTCTTATGAAATCTCCTCTTTAATTATATATTTAATTTCAAATTAAATTAGTAAACATGATTTTATGCTTATAATTTTTATTACAAAATCTAAAAATAAACTATTATGATGTATTCAAATTAAAATTTCACAAAAACATGGTCAACTAAACTAAAGGAAGATCACACAACAAAGTTCATCATAAACAAACTATGTTATGGTTTAGGGTTTAGGAAAATAAGATATAATAATCATGTGGGATTTGTTTAATTTTGCATTCGAAATGTAGAAATGCAATAAATGAGGTAAATTGTATATATATATATATATCGATAAATTATAAGAATTAGGTCTAACATTTGGGAATATTCCATTTATGGTGTAGAATTTACAATACAAAATTCAGAATTTAGGGGTTAGGGGTTAATGTAGACTTCACTTGAAGTTTACAATTTACCTGAGTGAGAAGACTTTAAATAAAATTTTTAAAATAATAATAATTATTGTTATTATTATTGTTTCTGTGGAGTCTTCTAGTGGAGTCTTCTAGTGGAGTCTTTTGGTGGAGTCTCCTGGTAGAGTCGCAGTCTCCTGGTGGAGTCTCTTGGTAGAGTCTTCTTGTGGAGTCTTTTGGTAGAGACTTCTTAGGAGAGTTCTAAGAAGACTTCTAAGGAGACTTTTTCTAAGGGATTCTTCTGGTGGAGTCTCCTGGTGGAGTATTCTGGTAGAGTCTTCTTGTGGAGTCTTATAGTGGAGTCTCCTAAGGAGACTTCTATGGAGACATGTTTTCCATACTTGTTTTTTTGACTTCCTTGTGATGTATTATCTCATATTTCATAGCTTGTTATAATGCAATTGAATGTGTGTTTGATTCACGTGCCTTCATTAGCCATTTTACTTTTTTAACACATATTAACACAAATTATGAATCCAATTGTTCGAAATCTGAGTTTCTTCTACTTGATTTGGCTTCTCAGGTTCAAGAGCTTATCGAAGAAGTGAATGAAATTCTGGCAAATGAAGTTGTTGATGAAGCTCAACAAGGCATCTTACAAAGGACTTTTATTTTAATTGGTTTCATAGATGTAGTTGATATAATGACGTTATAGTCTTCTTTAAGGATTATGTTAAGAAAATTAATGATTGTATCTATAAACCAAATCTTTAATCTTTGTTTTCCTTGGAAAAAGTGAGTGTGCTAGTTGTGATAAATTCAGTGGAGATTCAAAGTTAAATGAAACACAACTACAGACTATTGATCCCTTGTACATGAATTAGAAAAATCATATGCAACATACTTTGTCTTAACATGAAAACTTTATAACTTCTAGAAACCCACTAAAATAGTTCGAAATTTTGTCTGTTGTACTAAAACGAGATGATAGATGAACCAATACCTGAAAATAAACATATATAAACCACACTAATAACAAATAAGTAGCTAAGGATCATAATGTACTTACAAAGAAAATCATACACAAGTTTTTATGAGCTAACTACCTAAATTATTTCTAAAATTTATACAAAAAAAATAATAATATATAAAACAAACATACACAAGAAAAATATAAAAAATATACAAAACTACTTAAACATGCTTTGAAAGCATTTTTTACAAAAATTTATGTTGTGAGCACATAAAAAGCCTTCACTTGAAGTCTACTTTGAATGAGCTAACTACCTATATTATTTGTAAAATTTACACAGAGTTAACAATAATATATAACTATGTTAAACTTGACTATTTTCGAAGAAAAATTTATTTTCAGGTATTGTTATACTTTATTTTTAAACAAAGTATCAAACACACATAGGAAAAATACAAAAAAATACAAGAAAAATTTAAACATACTTTAAATGCATTTTTAACAAAATTAAATTAGTAGTCTTCAAATGAAGTCTGCTGTTTATCTTCAAAGACTATTCTCGAAGTCTGCTTTAAAATCGTGGAGACATCAAATGAAGTCTACGAGCATCAAAGCAGACTTTTGTAGAAGTCTCCGCAAATTATTTTTGCATTTGACTAAATGTTGACTTTAAAGTAGGAGACTTCCAGAGAAGTCTCTAGTTTTGGAGATTATATTTGCAATTGCGCAGGATAACAAATTTTACAAGAAGACTTCATTTGAAGTCTTCTCTGGTTCGTTTGAAACTAGAAGTCGCCACGTAATTCTGCAGACTTCAGGTGAAGTCTGCACTATAAAACAGAGGTTACTTTTGCAATTGACTGACTTCGACTTTTAATGCAGAAGACTCCCGGAGAAGTCTCAGACAGCGCAAACTTCAACTGTAGTCTCCAAAGTAAATGAAGGAGACTTCAAAAGAAATCTATATTATTTTATTAATATATTTTTTTCACAAAAATCATATGTAAGACCCATTAGTGAGTATCTAACGGAGAATTCTGTTAGAGTCTTCCGAGTTTTGGAAGACTTCACATGAAGTCTGCGATTTCAAATTAATTTCCAGATTTTTTGGTCAAACAAACTCTAATGTTGGTCAACTACAAAAATAACCCCTCTACGCATAGTAGACTTCGTTCAAAGTCTCCTCTTTCCGCGGAGACTGCAAATGAAGTCAACATAAAAGTCAAATTTTTAGTCAATTGCAAAACTAACTCAGAATTCTGTAGACTTCAGTTGAAGTCTCCGTCTGTTTTTTTTTTTCCAAACAAGAATGAGAAGAGTTCAACTGAAATCTCCTGTCCAAATCCAGAAAATAGTTAAATGCAAAACTAACCTCTGCGTTGACTTGGAGACTTCAGGTGAAGTCTACTATGGGTGGAGACTTCACTTGAAGTCTATTCTCTGCAAATTTTCGAATTATGTAAGAAATAGCTAACTATGAGTTAGTGATTATAGTTACCTTATTTAAACGCACAAAATGTGGAACTAAACCGTTACTTGTTGCTTATACTCCATAAATGAACTGAAAAATGTAAGCTTTAAGAATTTTGAAATCGTAAAATGAAAATTAGGGAGTTTTTTGGGTAGAAATGAAGAGAGAATATAAGATAATGTGGTTGAAGGTTTGGAAGAAGCATAAGAGATCAAAAATACAGAGATAATGGTGGTTGGGAGAATTGAAGAAGAATGACATTTTCGTGAATATTGAAGTTTTTTTATTAATATTTTAGTCATTTTGCTTTTTGCTGAAAATTAGAAAAAAAAATGATAAAAGTAATGACATTTTGGATATTATGTGAAGAAATAGGGTTAATTTGTTAAGGGTTTAGGGAAGAGAAATTAGAAGGTTATTTAACTCATTGACTTTAGTCAATGAGTTATTTTAGAAAGAAACCCAAAAAATAATAATAATACCTTTAAAATTTGATGTTTGTAATATTTAACTTTTAAAGGTATTAAGATATTAATTTTTGTATACATATATTAAAAATTAATAAATTACAATAATTTTTAAATACAAGTTTCAATGCTTAAATGAACACATGACTCATATTTACTTAAATAAACACATGTCTACAAAATTAAATAAACATGGATATAAAAACATGAATAAATACGGGTTTAAAACCCTAAATAAATGTGGATCTAAAAATTAAATGAATACAAGTTTAAAAATCTAAGTGAATATGAGTGTAAAAACCTAAATGACACAAATCAAAAAAATTATTACACGAAAATTATAATGCATCAAAATCTAAATCAATAGAGATCGATAGATATATTTCGTGTACAACACCGGTCATCGTTATCATTTGATTTTTGTTTTATCAAATATATATAAATTTAATATATTTATATATACAAATCATGAAGTAAATGAAAAATAAATAAATATCACATATAAATATTATCTACTTCTATTAAAGCAGATGTCATATTTTCTTAAACACCCTATAATTTTACACAATTTTAAAAAGCCTCATTCTGTAATTACATTTTAGTCCTCAAATAGAAACCGTTTTGGGGAGATAAAATAGGTCATTATCTCCACATCTCTCGCACGATTATTATCGGTTAATTATCTTTCTCTTTCCTTTTGTATTTTCTCTGATTCTCTTTCGTTTAAGAACCATTGAGCAAACATAGCAGCATTAAACAAAAAAGACCTTCAACATTCCATGATCTTTTTATGGACTTTCATTTCTGAAATTTTCGCTTTTTCGTTTTTTTTTGAATCTATTGTATTGTTGATCAAAACCTTTTTCCCTTATTGATCAAATTGATGGAGGAAGATCGAGTGGAATCGATTGCTCTGGAAAACTTGACGGAGATTCCTCCAATAGTGACGAGAGTTCCATGGAAGATTCGTGAGAGACTTTTGTATTATGAAGAACTTGGCAAATGGACTGAGGCAAGGGTTCTTGCCACTGAACAGAAAAGGTATAATTTAATTCAAAGTAAGAGTTTTTTCGATGATTCTCATGTTGGAGATTCTAGCGAATGCACATGTGATAGGTTGGGGTGTTAATGATGGGTTTTTACCCATTGGATACCCAAAACCTAGAAAAAAATTAAAAGCCCAAAGTCATGTTTCAATAAAAAAATAACAAGTGGGTTTAAACTGGGTAATACCCAAGACTAATCGATTTTTTTCGGGTATACCCATTGGGTAATGAATACCCAATATATTTAAAAAAATTATACTCAAACAACGTCGTTGTTCTAACCCAGGACGCTGTTGTTGGAAACTTCTGCTAGAGACGCCGTTGGTCTTCCATTCTTCTGTTCGACCACATTCCAGATTCGAGCTGGTTAGGGTTCTTTGACACTTGTTGAATTAGGTCGAGTACTTCCCCTTAAAGTACTCCTTCAATATTCATTTGATTTCAATTTCAATGGCATCATGAGTTTAGAGAAATATGAAGATGTGTTTATCAAATATTGCCACTTTTTGATTCTACGATTTTGTGTTATGCCTATAGGCTATATTAGACGTTGACCCATGTTTTCTTTTGAATGGTTGTACGATTTAGGTTCATGGTTGTTGACAACACCTTGTTGTCATAAGTCATTTCTTAATTTACAATGATTTCGTTTTTCTATAACGTGGAATTTTTCTTAGATTCTACGATTTTGTGTTGTGTGGTGTCTTTTTGAGTTATTTATAATGATTACTTGCTTTTTTCAGCTGTGAAGTTGAAGTTTAGAATAAGATTGGACAAAATACGTCCTTCTAAGACCCAAACCAGAGCAGACATAGATACAAAGCTATCAGGTTTTTGTCTTGAGAACTTGTGACTGATTTGATTCCCTGTTTCAGATCTATGGTTTGTGTTTTTCAAAACTTGGAAGTTACTATTCGAGAAATTGTCAATGATGGGATATAGATCTAAATTTAGTTTAAATATAAATTAGTATAAATTTTTTAAAAAGAATGCTAAGTTTTTTTTTCTATTAACAAATGTAAGATATTAAATATACATATTTTAAAATTATATTAAAAACTAGAAACAAACCTAAATATTAGACAATTATAATTGGATATTCGTAAAAAGCTTATATTTTTCTGGCTTTTATGTAGGTAGTCTTAATAAGACTTTAAGTTTTATTGGGTTTTTCTAATTTGGATATCATTTTAGGCTGGTTTATTTCAGGTTTAGATCGGATCGGTCTTTTTTACCCATGACAACAACCTTATTGATAGGTAATTGCACAGTTTCACAGCTTTTGAGAAAAGTGATCATGTTCGTTATACATAAGTTGATTCAATTTCTAAGTTCATGATTTCATTTTTGTTTTCTGGGTTTTTTCGCACAGCAAAACACTGAACCAAAAACACAAATCCATCACCTTTACAATGTGTTTTCTCTTCTTTTTTTTTTTTTTTTGCGTTTTTCAATAAAAAAAAAAC
>OVAX01000024.1:39587-182032 GCA_900406405.1 Lepidium africanum
TTTTTTTTTTTTTTTTTTTTTTTTTTTTTGCCAATGATTGTATTTTATTAATTAATCAGCATCATTCGTTACAACGGATAAAAGAAATCGAGGACAAGAGGCATAAATAAAATAAGTAGGACTATTAGGTAGTAGTACATGTTTGCTAAGTAAATCTACACCATGATTTGCACTGCGAGAAACCCAAGTGAATCGCATCGTGTCAAAGCAGGATTATTCCTGTTTGTTGAATTCCGATTCCACCTCCTAGATTTCAGATTTTGAGAAGAAAAAAAAGAAGCAAAATGCCGTATTGCGAGGTCATGACGAAAAACGTCGGCCCAGAGACGACGCTTAACTATGCCAGCGTTAAGATCTTCTACAGAACTTACGGTCATGGTCCTAACAAAGCTCTTCTCATCATAGGTCTATCTCTTTCCATACCATTTTTCAACTTTCTTCTGATTTCGGTCGAATCGTCCTCTGTTTCTCAATTGTTTATTGGAGTTTTCTCACTTTTTGTCAATTTATTCAGGTTAGTCGGAACCCATAAATCCTGGGGTTTAAGGGATTGACTGAGACGGATAAACCCAACGACGAAGAAGACGACGGAATCGTTTCGAATAATTTAGGATTTGAGGTCTGTGCTTTCAATAATTGTGGTATTGGTCGAAGCTCTGTACCTACCTACAAATCTGAGTACATGTGAGTATCTCTATTTCTCTATTATCCCCAATTTCAATACTTGAAGAGCTTGATTATGCGAAATTGGTTTAGTTAGCTTCACTGAAATCTAGATTGTGTTTTGGCGCAGAACAACGATTATGGCAAAGGATTCAATTAGTTTGTAGGATCATTTGGGTTGGAAGAGAGCTCACATTATTGGGCATTCTATGGGTAATTTGTTTAAAATTTTGAATTGTGTCAGAATATGATTGTGGCTCTACTCGTGTTGATAGCTTCGGTGCACCATTTATGTCTCAGTGATGTAATGCTTATCTCGATATCTTTCTTTGTCACTGCTACAAGTTTGATCCTTGACTTTTTGTAAACTATCTCTTTATTCTGTATTATCAATTTCAGTGTATTGATAAAGTTATTTTTTTTGGAGAGTGATAGTTCGTGTAGTTTGGTTTTATGTGGAAAATCCTTTGTGAAATCTGAAATAGCAAAGTGTTTAAAGGACCATAATCTGGTTAAACTCCCAGGTAATACCCAACTTTCTGTTTTTTTATAATATGAAGCTAAGAATTTGCTTAAAGATGGAAATTTCTTCAATGTTTCACTTTTTATGAACACAATTTCACCTCATCGGTTCGGGATATTTCTCATTTGGTCTCTGCGTGTCTTCCACTTAGGATATTGTTTCTCAGTAAGTCTTAATCTTTGCGAATTCTCTGCTTTGAGGATATGATTTGTGTATTAAAAGCTGTTTTTTTGTTCTTTGTTTGTTTCAGTAATTTCTTTGAGCTTCTTGTTGGTTCAGTTTGTGCCACAGATATCCAGTTTAAGGGTCTAGCCGTCAAGCTAAGAGAAATTAAGTAACAATTTTGGATAAGATTGTATAATAAACAATTAGAATTGGCAATTGAAACCTGAGACTTGTGTGTGTAATCAATAGGCAGAACAAAGAATATATGGGAATCTCCAAAGGGTTTCTTATGTATTCTTTTACTCTAGAAATGGAAGATGGTCGAGTCATACCTTTGATACAGTATGTGGTATCTCTTATTGTAACTGAGGCAATGAAAGATGTTTGTGACAAGAAGGTAATGTCTTAGTAAATAACTTCTCAGTTGTATTGTTCATCCATTGCACTAGAGAATTGCTAATTTGAAATTCATTGATTTTAGGGTTTGCCATATATAGATGTTAAAATAAAGTGACCAAATCATCTATATTTGAATGGTCTTGGAGGCATTTTGTGTACATCAACGTATTGATCAAAGAAAATGAAAATAGCATCAACCAATAAACGAATCTATGAGATTGTCAA
Organism: Lepidium africanum; assembly: GCA_900406405.1. Classification (NCBI taxonomy): domain Eukaryota; kingdom Viridiplantae; phylum Streptophyta; class Magnoliopsida; order Brassicales; family Brassicaceae; genus Lepidium; species Lepidium africanum. Next base: position 41,563 of record OVAX01000024.1, read on the forward strand.
GGAGTCTTGCTTGTTGCTTTGACTAGTTTTTACACTTATTTTAAAACGGAAAAATGCATTGAAGAACAAAAAATTTCAATTGATATATTTTGACTTCTTAATTTGTTCAAGTAACTGTACACATTTTATTTTAAGAGTATAATTGTTTAGTTTATGTTGTACTAAAATTATACATTTTGTAAATTCATCTAGGTTAGAGGATGGTGTAGACGATTAACCTAATATTATAAACTATATTATAAAATTCTAAATATATTTATATTCATTTTATTTAATAACAAAACATTTCATAATTATTTAATACTATAATTCTCATTTTATTATTTAAAAACAGAAATTTATTTTAAATTATTGCATAAGTTAAAATTTATAAGTAAAGAATCACAACTCTTAATCATATTGTGTGAAATTGTATTGTGTGAGTCATGTCTGTTAAATTTCTATATTAAAACAAGTTTTCTTATATGGTAATTACGTTGTCATTAGAAAAAACAATAAGAAGATTATATTTGAAATTTAAAAAAATATATAAATGAAAAATTATATATTTTGTGGTATTATTTTTAATATACAACAACAAGAAATCAAATATAAATTCATTGACAGACAACTTTTACTTAAAAATGAAGAACATGTATTCGTTTGAAGAGAAACAATTGATTATAATATTAAATATTGTCGTTTTAGTTTTTTCTTTTTCTTTTTTTGTATATTTTAAACGTAACTTAGGCCAAGCCAATTTTAATTTATCAAGGACATAATCAAGTCTTATTGGATCTTGCATGCAGTTTTTTGTACTAAAAACAAACGAATACACGTTACTATTTATTCGGTTAAATTTATAACTTTTTCAACCAAAGTCAAAACAATATTAGGCATAACTTATATGCACCAAAAATTTTAATACTTCCTAACATAAGCAAAAAATTAAATGGTTTATTATATGATAAAGCGAAGATGATGCCAAACAAAATACTGCATATGCAATTTCAAATTGTTTTCAACAAAAAAAAAATCAATTATTTAAATCATCAAAATCTATATAAGCATGCACTGGTAACGCATGTACCATCCTAGATATTAATGCGGTATTAATGTCTATTTTAAGTGGTGTAAACCATGGAACATGTAAGTGTATGGAAGGAAGTGACAAAGTGAAAGCACCCTCATGTTCTTTGTTATTCTTCCATTACCATCACCATTTTCCCACTCCAATGACCAGCAAGTACTGTTTTGAACCTCTGAACAGAACGCTACACGACATTATTCGGCATCCTGAGAATAAACATTTTGGTGGTAAAGTTGTTGTGTTAGAGGGGATTTCACACAGATTTTGCCAGTAAGAACCGGTAATGGAAGGCAACAAAATGTGTTATCAGCAATTATTTCATTCTACTTGTGGAACGATTGTAAAAGTTATGAAACTAACAAAGAACATGAGGCTGTTTTCAGATATAGTCAATGAGAAGCTAGAAATAAAAGAATTTTCTAATTGGCTTCTAGATGTTGGTGATGATAATTTGACATTGCCAAATGACGAAATTGCAGAAATATACATACATGAGGAGCTACTAATTACTAATGTTGGTAATCATGTTGAATCTATAATTGAAAATGTGTACGGTAATGGTGTTCTAGAAACTAAATTGCCTAAATGGTTTGAAAAAAGGATATCCTAAGTCATGATTTCAACACAATTAACAACCTTTTGCTTGAAAGACTTGACGTGATGTTTTATACTTTGACAACCAATTATTTTGTTTTTATCTATGTCTTACTGTAATATTAATAAGATCCGTTTCCTGAATAGAGTAACACAATTTAAAAAAATTATCCCTTACAATTTCAATAAGATATATTTTTGAATACCTTTTTTCCTGTTATCCTATTCAATGCGAGTTTGTAGCAGGTATCTATATGTGGTCTTCATGAAAATCTTAAGCACAAAAACATGCAAGCCAATTATAATTTATTTAACGTCAAAATTTGGCCAGATATGAACTATACATGATACAACCATTCAAGATTTTAGAATTCAGCTTATTTCACTTTCTTCGATTCTTATTACAATGGTTAAATCAAAAGCATCTAAAAATTAAAAATTATTTACCCGTGTTTTCAGACTGAAGAAATCCGACATCCTAGGAATATTTGTCATCTTCAAGCAAAAGAATTCGTAATCAACATTCGTTGTTTAGATTTTCTGTCGCTATTGCAGTTTGGTTATTTTTCTCAGGTGATTAAGTTTTTTTTGTTACCCTTACCATGATTTTTTTTACCCTTTCTTTTTTTTCCGTTTGGCGTTATAAATATCAAGCTCATCCGATAAAAGGATTACTTGATCAAAAATGGGCTTCGAAATAGAATGCATAGGCCATTGTTTGTATTTGTTATTTGGTGTTATCCAATTTGATTGGGCTTTTAGATTAAAATATTTACAAATCCGACATGTAACATTAGATTATAAATTAATTAAATATATTGTATTATTTGTTTTACCAAAATTTAATTTCCTAAATTTAAGCAACTATATGCTTAAGTTAAATTGTATATAAAAATCGTAACAGGGATTATATGAAAATTGCGTTCATGGGTGTGTTATTGATTCTCATCAGTAATTGTCATAAATCTAATGAATTCAATTGCTGACCATTTAATTAAGTTGCGGGGAAAAGACAAACTTTTCATAATAAGAAATTTAAAACTGCGATGATGGTTGTCCGCTTTAACTTATACGTGTATCAGTTTCCAACTATAATTTTTAGATTTCATTACCCAACAACACGTGAAACATCCGTTCTGAACTTGTGTTGACTGAGCTAATTTAGATACGTTGATTAATGGTGTTACTGTTCACCGTTAGAAAAAAATAGTAAACTTTCAAAAAATGGCCAAATTAATACTAAATACATATTTTTCAAATCAATACTGAACTTACCGTTGACTGATCCAATTTAGGTACGTTGACTAATGTAACATCTGAACCAAAACCGACCTAAAATTTTGGGTATCGAATAGGTCCTGTAACAAAAAAACTTAATAGGTCCTTTTTGGTTATACATGTGGATATAGGATAATACCTGAAACCAAAATGATACTCAAGCAGGTACCCTATTAACCCAAAAAAAAAGCTCTATATCCTCAGAAAACTTTAAAATACATGTACTTGTTCGGGTTTTGTTTGGATATTTAAGTACTTAGATATTTTTTAGTATGTAAATACTTTTTGGACGATTATTTAAAAAAAATGTTCATCTGCTCTGGGAATGTTTATTGGTTCTATGTTTTAGCTTTGAATATGAGATTTAAAGCTTAGAGCAAATAAAAAATAATAATAATAGCATAATAACAAAAATTAACATGATTTATACTTCAAAAAAATGTAGCTGAATGGTAAATAATATACATTCGGTTCAGTTCGTTTTGGTTTCGGGTTCGGGTTTGGTTTTAAGAAAATATATAAAATGTTATATTTATGACCAACTTATATTTTTATTATTTTTTTGACAATAAAATGTAAATAAAAAATAATTAATTAATTTTAGTTAAAGATGGTGAATTTTCATGTAGTAAAGGTATATTTCTATATTTTAATTAAAATAATAGTAATGTTTATGAATATCGGTTAATTTTATTCGGTTTCACATAATTCGGGTTTGGTTCAGTTTGGAAAAAGTTAATTCGGTATTGAAGATTTCATTCCATTCGGATAATTTTATATATCGGTTCAAAATCGGTTTCAGAAATTTTGGTTTGGGTTTGGGAATTTTTGCTTTGTTCTGGAATTATGCCCATGCCTATCAATACTCGACATTTTGGGTCGGTTTTTGTTTAGATGTTGTGTTAGTCAACGTACCTAAATTGGCTCAGTCAATGGTAAGTTCAGTATTAATTTGGCAAATATGTAGTTCAGTATTAATTTGGCCATTTTTTGAAAGTTTACTATTTTTTTCTAATGGTGAACAGTAACACTGTTAGTCAACATGTCTAAATTGGCTCAGTCAACGCAAGTTTGGTATTAGTTTAGTAAATCTATAAGTTTGGTATTAATTTGGCTATTTCGCGTAAGTTAAGTATGTTTCTCTAATTTTTAACAAAAACATAGTCCGTGCATAGCACGGGGCATCATCTAGTTTATATATAAAGGAATATCTTGTTTTATTTAGTATCTTTAAAAATTCTAATCTAAACCTAAATTAGTACCTCAAACCCTAGTTACCATCTCATTTGAACCGTTAAAGAGAATAGAGAAGCAGAGGGAAAATACATTTTGGAATAGTCTCAAATTTGGTGAGTATATTATTCATCCTTCTATCTATTTGTAGCTGAAATCATAATTGAATTTAGAGTTATGGTGCATTAGTTATGGTCGTTTTACAATATAGGTTTATGAATATCTAATTCGTGAATAACTATACTTGAGAAGTAGTTTTCCAGAGAACCATAAAGAGCAAGAAAATGATCAACCTATCGCTGGAAAGCCCCAATATTTAAGTTTTCAGATGTTTTTTCCGATCTAGATTTTGAGTTGTCATTCATTGGGAAATAGCTGTTTAAGTTGACGGTATGTTTCTCATCTATTTTCAGCATTAGGCTAAGGTGAGGACGCGATTTGCGAGACTCTTAACTTAAGTTTAATTTTGGCATGTTTATCAGAATATTAGATTATAATTATAAATAAATATCATATATATATATATATTATAGATAATATTTATGGATTTTTGTGAATTGTTTGAAATAAGATAGTTGTTTAGAAGTATAATATAAATTATAAATAAATATTTATTTGTATTATTTTTGTGTTGTGGCATCTCGTGAGAGATGATATATTTTTGGATTCTTTCAAATAAAAAATAGTTAACGTATGTATGGGTTGTCTCTTAAAGAGTGGTGGCGCATAATAAATAATTGGCTATAGACCAGAATTCCTGTGGAAAAAAGACAGATGGTCTGAGGTGGGCCGACAGGAATAGTTCAGCCCGAAAATCGCTGACAAGTTAGGGAGGATCGAGCTATGGGTCGTGGTCTCCCAACCAAGTGCTCTCAAACCATCTAGAGGATGGTTGAGTTGATGTGTGTAGAGTTGGTTGCTATGGCGGACCGATATGTTTGGTACAACTTGTTGAAAAACACGAGTTGTATATGTTTGCTTTCTATGGTTATGATAGACTTGCTTTAATTATACTAGAGCTTTAAGTCTTAGGGGACCGAAGTGATCTCCTCACTGAGTAGTTCTTTACTCACCCCTCCTTTTTTCCTTTTTTTTAGATCAGGTCGATGTTCGCGAGAAGCTGGTTCGAGTCTTGCGGTTTATTTGAAGTTAATTTTTCTGGTTTTATTTTCTTCTTTCAAATGAAATTTTTATATTTAAATTATTTTTATTTAATAAATTTATGTAATATTATGGGTCCTTTTCAATAGATGGAATAAAATAAAGTGTTTTGGTATTAAGTAACACGCTGTCTCCTAGGATCGAGAGTATGGTGTTAAATAAAAACGCTACAGATCAAAGAATGTGCTTTTTAAAAAAAATAAAGACATAAATTATAATTTCTTTTTAAAAAAATTCCTTTGTGAAATCGATGTAAACTATTTCCGAATTCTTAAGATCAAAGAATGTGTGTTCATAGATAAGTTTGTTGCGAGATTTCTACACGTTGCTTTCCAAAAATGTTTTTGACACAACATATATACTTTGTTACCTTTACCCTTTTTTTTTTTAGGTATAATGTCTATTGATTGATGTTGTTACAATCATTATGTATCTCATGTTGAAATTTTAGCTCATAATGTTAACAGAGCTTTGTGGAGTGCCTCATCAATATGCTCTTACAAAATTTTAGAGTAATGTGAATTAGGCTTGGAGACTTGCATGATGTTTGCTTTGGGCCAAAATATTGAATTACTTTAAAACTCCAACGTCGTGTTGTAGATCTTCTTTGTCTCTCACGATGTGAACCTTCTCTGATTCATCGTACACTGTTTAGTCTTCCTCAGCGTTATTGATTAGAAGTGGTTGATCGTTCTCAATCCCTTGCATTTTGAGATTGTGCTAAAGTTTCTATTTTAATCTTTGTTTTTATAGGAACCGACTCTTAAAGGATAAAGATATAAAGTATAAACACACTTTCATAAGAATCTCTTATCACTGATTCATTGCATAATACGAGAAAACATAAAAGAAACCCTTCATATACCTCACTTTTGCTTTAACGCTTGAAGTAAAGTTGAAGTGATTGAACAAGATCATTGAGAATAATATAATGCTGCTTCGGTGTTCTTAAGCATGAAATCTTTAGCGCTACATTGAAACCCTTATGTCCTTCTTCATCTTTTTCTTTTTTGCTTATGTAGATACTTGGAATAATATGATTGGATTAGGGGCTTTTTCTCATTACTAACATGACGCTGTGGTATTTTCACCTATGGAGATAACCAAACCTTTCTTTTATATGTATATAATAATAATTCTAATCTTTTTGTTACATTAGAGACATGTTCGCTCTCGACCTGGATTGGTGCCGAATATGGCTCAATCATCTCGAGTTCAGGATTAAGCCAATTTAACTGTGATTTAATTGTAAAGTATCAATATCAATATACCAACAAAATGATAGCAAAGAAAAAAATATTTGGTTAGTGTAGCTTAAATTTTGTCTCTGTGAAAATAAAGCCCAACAAAAATAAAATTTGGAGATATTTTTCTGTAAAGTAAGTTACAGACTACATGATATAGAGCTTTGGTGATATAATTCTCCTTCTCATCAATCATCCTAATAATGTTTTGAAGCTGAGAAATTCTCCAATCGTAATTCATTTGTTCAGTTTGTGTTGAAGTTCTTTCTGAGATCTCAAAAGATTTTCCATTAAACATATCACCACAAAGCTAAACAAGAAATCAATTTATGTGAAAGCAAAAGAATGATCGAATAATTTGGGGAGTGAAATAAAGAGCAGAGAACAAAAACGTATGAACACAATGCCAGAGATTATAATGACGATGATGATGAATTACCTGAATCAATGATGCCTGAAATAGAAATTTTCAAAACAAACAAATCACTTGTACTTTGATCCACATGATATCTATATATGCTGGAAGATCAAGGACATTGAGAATCTAATCTGGATCACATATAGCAGACAACAAAGTTGTATTCTTTTTTTTTTCTTTAATATCACAGAGCCACATTCATATGGCAATATCCTTAGGGAAAATCTAAGATGGTTACATGTTGCTTTATAGGTGTTTGTGGAGAAGAAGTTGGCTTCGAAGTCTGTCGAAGCGGGTAAGAAACTTTTCAATTTTCTGAAGGTCGGTATCTTGTGCCCTAATGGTCTTATGAGGTACTAAGAAAGAGGAGATTAGGGCTAAAGAGACATGAAATACATAAAAGAAGACGAGAGATCAATAGAGAAGATTTTTTGTTGGATTAGATGAGTTGTAGTTTTCTTTGATGATATCTTTTAATATGTAATTTTGTTTGGTTGTTTCAAATAAAAGGTAAGGTGAAGTGTCATCTTTTCGACCAGTTACAAGGAGATGAAGAAACCAATAAGAGATTGAATGAGTAATAAAAGAGTCTCTTTGGAGAGATGTGTTGTAATAATGTTGTAATCTTATTGGTTGGGTTAAAGTGATGTGTCAATTTTATTGGTTGATTGAGAAAACTCTAAATTGTTGATGTGGCTCCTACGGAGAGAACATAACTCTTCTTTTATATATATATGGTGAAAAAAGATATTGGAGAAAATTTTAAACAATATACAAGAACAAAAGAAACAATATTAATGTTAATAATAACAATAAATCGAAATGTAATAGCGTAAATATTCTTTTTGAAATATTATTGATGTTTACAAGAGTTGTGAATTACCATTGTTTCCAAATTCACTTGGACGCTTTTCACGATCAATAAAAATCTACCCACCTTTTTTAAACAATCACAAAGACAACATCTAGACGTGCTGATTTTGTCAATTGAGATATGAATATCGTGAAGCAATAGAGCATGCATTGTTAGGAAGTGGAGACATGATCAACAATAAGAGGTTCGATTGCCGCTTTTACAATCTTGTAACGTATGAATTAGAGATCACCACGCTTCATTTCCGCAAGCTTAGGACTCTCTTCCCTGCCAAAATTTATATGAGCAAAAGAAACTCTTAATGGAAAAAAAATCTGAAATCAATTGCTGGTACCTGGAGTATGGTACTTGAACATTTGTCTATAAATCTCTAAGTTTCCGTTTTGCTGTTCTGAGCTTCTTCTACAAACTATGCCAATCTTTGCAACCACACATTCCTTAGCTAGGCAGTAGTTTTCATAGTTATGTAACCTTGAAAAACATAGAGAAGTTAGTAAGATCAAACCTAGAAAGTAAAATAAAGGGAAAGCTCATATATTTTTAAAAGTCCAATCTCCTTTTATACCATTTAAATTGATGGTTCCGGCCCAAACCATTGAATCTCTCATTCTATGCACGAGGAATGCTTCGCTCGTCAAAGTTTTCTCATCACCTTCATAGTTTCCATCCACCAAAACTCCATCAATTTTTATAGTTTCACCAGTTTTTACCTCTGCTCAAAATTTCACTATGTGTTATGCGTTCGCTCGGATACCGATTAGTGATTTATTAAAAAGTTAGAAATAAATCGGAGAATATTTGGGGATTAATTTTGAGACATTTATATTAATTTAGTATTATATAAAACGTTTTGTACTCATATTGCAAAAAACTAATGTGGTCTAGTGGTAATAGTTGGCTTGTTGAACATAGAGAGCTCAATTTCGATTCTCCCACTTACCAATTTTATGTAATTTAATTATTTTCCTTTAATGAAAGGCAAAACTGACATTTCCAAATCTTCTTCTTCCTTCCAAAACCTTACTACTACATGCGGCGCCTCAACATTTGTTTTATCGTTTTCACAGTTTTTCTTCATTTTCTTTTACTATTCTTTGTAATTTATGCATAATTATTATTATTATAGTTATAATACACGATTTCCGACCAAAAGATATCAAAAACCTTTAACTTTTTTATACTTCAGATTTGTTGGCTGATTTGAAGCAAATCGCCACAGTAAGATTTCGATTAGCGTTTTTCTGGCCGAGTTTTTGTCAACTCGGCCGAGATTTTGAACAGGAGTTTTTACTGTTATAATTGTGTTGAGCTTGAGCTCATCGACTTCAGCCTCTTCACCAGGTTCTACAATCACTGCATTATGTGGAGCTAAAGTCATCATAGACAACATTACTACACTTGCCTGCAATGTAGAAAAATAAAAAAAAGGTGCAAAACCTTATTGCTAGCTCTTGATTGGAGCCACTTTGCGATTGTGAACAACAATACAACTCTTACAACTCTAACATATCGCAAAAGTTATAAGGTTCAATTTCATGAAGTTCTTTGCATTGCAAAACTTTCAAAATCATCATTTATATATTAAATATCCATAAAATTATTAAAATAAACCATAATTATTATAAAAACATAAAATAATGTATTATTTACCACTTTTTCAAATCTTCGTAATCAGTTATGTGGACTAAGCAAAGGTTGAACATGTAAAAGTGATAAACGAGTTCTACATTTATTAAATACATGATATATTGTTTTAATCCATGGGTAAACCCATTATCCGTGCGGGTTTATCCTGCAATATCTGCTAGACCGTAGTGGGTCGACTCGTAATACCCGCTTTTTTTGGGTTACAAAAACTTGAACCCTAACCCACTCTGTGATAGTACAGATTGGGTTCAACCCGCGGGTTCTCGACCCTAATTGACACCCCTAACCGTACCGCACTTTTTCCTACACCATTAAAACCATCAATCAAACCTAAATTTATAAAAAGTCCTCGTAAAGTTTCCTCCAACAAAGAAACTTCTTCCCAAAAAAGCCAAAACCTAAAAGAAAAAAAATTTATATCTATTAAAGCAGGAATACCTTTTAAGATCCTCCTCTTTTTGCCCTTCTCACACGGGCCAATCAGGAGATTTCTCTTTGGAGAATAAATAAAATCGCATTTATTGCACCGAAGACAAAATTGTTAAAAAAACTATAGGTTAAATTTAACATATATTTTTCATGCGACGCTCACGAAGAAATCTCGGCCGTGCATTTAAATTTTAGATCATGACCGTCCATTTTTACATTAATCAAAAATACATTTAGGGAAACCAACTATTTGTTAATTGCGGATCATGGCCAAATCCTCTTTTAATCTCCATATCTCTCTAATGGCCTATCGAAAAAAAATCAGAAAATTCATCTAAATTCAAAACAGGGCTCTTACTCTTGGATATAAATTCTTTAAAAAATTTCAATAAAAAATTTCACGCCTTAAACCCTAGAATATATATTAAAAAAAAATTTCCGGTCATTCTCGAGTTTTTCAGCGTCGGGGCTCTGGTCTGATTAGACAGCTCTGGGGAAAGAGAAGATGGCTCAGGAAAGACGACATATGTTTCCTTAAATTGTTGTGTATTTATCTACCTTATTTATTCTCCTTATTTTTCGTTTACAGAAACATCATTTATGTGATCATAATCATTTTTTTCCTCACGTGAATCATTTATTTCGACGTTATATCGAATTTAATTTTATAGATTCTCCCTTTTGTACGCATAACCATTCAATTTTTATCTATATTCAAATTTTAAGAGAATTTGGCTGCAATCTATTCCATAAACGTGATATCTCAGCCTAAACCATCCCTAAAATAATGAAGCTCGAATTAACAAAACATTTTGCCATGATTCGGTCTTATCTCTGCTACTAGGTCTTACGAGAAGCTAAACCGTCTTATATAATACCCACAATATCATTCTATTTTTTTCCACCCATCGCAACCTAGCTCACCTTTTTTTTATTTCCTCTTTTGCTTTGCATTTTCGTTTAGGTTTATTTTATTTGCATCATGGTTTCTACGTTGGCTACAATCGATGATTTCACTCTCTTCAAGGACATCGAAATGAGCAATCACAATCCTTATAGGATCAAATGCAAGATCTTGCACACTTGGTCTCAATATGGAAAAATCTCATGTAAAACCATAGAGATAGTCATCGCCGACGAAACCGTATGTATTTTTTAAAATATGAAATTTAATTTTGCATTTGTTTTACTTTTTTACTACTGTTTTTTTTTCTACATGCATGTGACATTTTTTCCTTTATTTAGGGTGTCAAACTATGTGTTACCATAAAGAAAGATCATGTGCAAAAGTTCAAGCATTCTATAAAGGCTGGCTAGTGGAAGATAATCTATAACTTTCGTGTCTCTAAAGACAATAGCCTTTACCGGATTTCGTCATTGTCTTTCAAAATTGTTTTTATTAACATTACTAGTGTCACTGCATCGAACCATTTCTGAACGACAATTTTATCTTATTGGCCACATTTGACGGTATTTTGATCGGTAACGCTTCCAATGTTTATATTGTTTTGTAATCCTTTTTATTGTACGTTTTAATCATCTTCCATTTGCAAATAGATGTTTATAGACAGATTGTCAGTGTGAATGAGATTCAAGAAATGCATGTCCGTGGAAAACTAACAAAGAAAGTTGAGTTCGACCTAAGGGACCATGAGTAAGTTTTAGTCATTTATGTATTTTTTTATTGTTCTATTTATTATTAGTTTTTTAAGTGTTGTATTTTTTTGTGTGAAATATAATTATTTTATTCCCTACAAGATTAAACTGTATTTACTTATTCGTTGTAATTCTCGTGTATTCATATTTTCTTTTTTCTGATTTTTTTTTTTAATACAGTGAAAATCGTCTATCATGTTGTCTTTGTGGTTCTTATGCTAGGACATTCTACAACACTATTTTGTGATCTACTGACGGTTTAATGTATTTTCTTATTCGTTTTGCCAAACTTCATGTTTGGAATGGTATAATTTTTTTTATTGTATTGTACTCTTTTATACGGTTAATATGCATTTCTGAATGATATTGTAAGGGAATAATTGTGTTATGCTCTTTCGGGTTGGTTTGACATATTTTTTGTATTACATTTTAGATGTCCAAAGTATAAGCAACTCATTTGACACATCGCTCATTGTCTTCAACCCTAAATGCCAGAAACGAAAGCTTTCAATGGTAATGTTTGTTTTATATGTAAACAATGAATCGCCTTGATCATATTCATTAAAGATCATGATGAAGAATTCGAAAACATTCATACCTAAAGTTTCTGATGATGATCTTTGGCTTGAATATCCTATGCTTTCTATTTTTGACTTACTTGGCACAGACGAGGTAATAACTGTTCTTTTTTTTCTATATAGATATTTAAAGATTTGACACCTATAATGATAGTAAATTAAATCTTTTTTTTAGGTTGGGCATTGTCGTTTGTTGTGTACAATTTAAGAGATAGATATTGATTGGGGTTGGTATTATTACGATGGTAAGAAGTGTAATAAGAAAGTATTTTTGGACACTCCTATAAAGATCGAGGGTGTATCAACTAAACCTCAGCCCAATTTTTGTGTGAGACATGTAAAGGCTTCATGAGTAACGTGTCTCCAAGGTTTGTTTTCTCTACTATTAATATATACATGTTGTGTTAGAACCGATTTGAAGAGTCATTAAAATGTACAATTCAAACTGCATCTAAAGATAATTGATTCCACCAGTGAGACAAAATGCATGTTGTTTGATAGTTTTGCGGTCGAAGTTGTAGGACTGAAAGCAATTGATATTCTTGGTCCAGACTATAATCAGGTTTTTTCGTTATGTAATGTTTGATATTTCATATTGAAGATTATTTATTTTATTTAATGGTTTTTTTTTTCATTAATTTGCATGTATGGAGATTGAGAATTCTGAGGATCTACCAGATGCACTCAACTATTTAAGAGGAAAAACATTCATGTTCGGTATTATAGTTGAGAAGGATAAATTCTGTATCAATAATTTTTGTCTATATTTTTCCTTTACATACAGATGAATTCTTCAATCTCTAATAGCGGTGAGAGTTCTGAATTGGCCGATTCATTATTTTCAACACCTTCATCCAAGCGATCTGATCCAGAAGGTTTTGATGATGAAAAGTCTTCGACTAATAAGAAGGATTGCGCTGAATCTAAGATTGTTGAGATTCCGTCTTCTAATATTTTCAAAGAAGTAGCAGACAAAGATTATGCTTCTCCGATTGCTTGCAAAACTCCTTACAAGCGTCACAAGTGATTGTTTTCATTTTTTTTTTTCAGTTGTTTTACAAAGTTGGACACATTTGCTTTGTTCCACATTTGTTTCTAAGATTAAGTACTATGCTTTTTATTTTAAATTTTATTATACATTTTCTTTTTGCTAAAGTTCCTCTAAATAATATATCCTATGAATCTCCCTTGCATGTTAGTAACAAAAATACTGAATCTAATAAACAATCATCTAGAGGTATTATGCTTATATTGTATTTATCCATTATTTTATTTAATGATATAATTTTTTTTTGAAGCAATCGATACTTATCTTGATGATGGTGATCCAAATTATAGTTTTGAATACTTTTTGTATAGACAGCACCTCAATAGAAGAAAAATAATATCTAAACCAATTTATATGGGTTGTTATATGCAAGGACATGTCAAATTGCCTCCACTTCCTGAATCTCCAGAAGTTCTGCGGAAATGTTTTACGGGCGATGATCAATTATCAAAACATTTTAGAGATAACACTAAAGCGTACAATATGGTTTTTCTCAATGATATCACTTGGTGGAAAGGTAGATTGTTTTGTTAAAAAGGGTAGAGGGCCACAGATGTTTGCTATGCAAGGTGAGAATTATCATCTTATGGGTTCTTTGAAGCCGAAGGATGGTGATTATGCCAAGTTTCAGCAATTATATATTGTAGATACTGAAAACAAGGTTCATAATAGGATTAATGTTATGCGGTTAGTTGTAATTTATTTGTTTGGTTAAGTTTAGATTTATTTTTTATTTTCTTTATTTAATTTTAATCTTCTAATCGTTATGAATGCAGGAAAGGTAAAAACTTTCAACTAGTGCAGAAGAGGAATAAATTCAAACCTGAAATTAGTGAGACAATCATGAGGATGTTGGACGAAGTAAGTCCTCATGTCAAGACATTTAGGATTGCAAGGGATAGGTTTAAGATAGATGATAATGAGAATCTTCAAATGAGAATCGTAGCTAATAGAAGTAGAGATGGAAGATTATATTGTCTACCAATTGCTTCTAAAGTTGTTGCCCTCATTCCTGGTGATTTTCACGCAAACATGGATAAACGTGATATTATTTTTGAAACAAAATCAGGCAAATTGAAAAGGATTTATGAACTTCATCCTTCATATTTTGCTTTGCAGTATTCTACATTTTTTCCAAGTGGAGAGGATGGATTTCACGTGGGAATAGACTAAGCCAGAAAATCTAACAGAGGAGATAAGAGCAATATTGATATAAGTATGCGTCAGTTTTTTACCAATTGGCTTCAAGAATGGAACGTTAATAAGCATGTTTTGCTTCTTTCTAAGCGTCTTCTCTAGCAGTCTGTTGTTCATGATTACACCATGATTGAATCTAATAGGCTCCAATATCTAAAAAAACATTAGAAAAAACTGAGGAGTACTAACATTCAAAATGTCAAGCAGGCAAAAGAATCAGGAAGCACCGATCTTATTAATCAAGGAAAATGATTGTTGATTCCAACTTCTTTTGTAGGTGGTCCTCGGTACATGTGGCAGCGTTATTTTGACGCTATGGCTATGTGTAAGCAATTTGGTTTTCTGGATTTGTTTATCACGTTCACATATAATCCAAAATGGCCTCAAATAACTAGATTTGTGGAAGAGCGTGATTTGAAAAGCTATGATAGGCCATATGTGATAGCTAAAATCTTCAAGATAAACCTAGATAATTTAATGGATGATTTAACCAGAAAACATGTGTTTGGTAACACTGCTTCAGGTAATTTAGTGTTATTATTTATTTGACTATTTTTGTATTAAATTTTTTATACTTTTGTTATTAAAAGTTGTCAATATTTTTTTCTTAAACAATTTTTTTCAGCTATGTATATTGTAGAGTTTCAAAAACGAGGTCTTCCTCACGCTCATATATTATAAAATTATTTCTTCTGAAATTCCTAACAAAGAGTTTGAACCTAAGTTATATGATGTATTCATTGCATGATTCATGGTCCATGCGGTAATGCTAATACTAATTCTCCATTAATGGTTGATGGTAAATGTTCAAAGTTTTTTCCTAAACCATATTCTGCTTATTCAAAGATCGATAATGAGGGTTTTCCTATATACCGTAGAAGAGATACAAGTCGGTATGTTGAGAATGGTGGAATTAAGTGTGATAATAGGTATGTTGTGCCGTATAACAAGAAGCTCTCTCTCTGGTATGGAGCTCATATAAATGTTGAATGGTGCAATCAATCAGGCGCGTGTAAGTATCTATTCAAATACGTTACAAAAGGACCAAATCATGTTACCTTTACCGTCGAACCTACTGGTTTTGTAAATAATAAGGACGACCTCCAATATTTTTTTGATTGCCAGTACGATTGTTGGAATGTTTTGGAAACTCAATAGTTTTCGTTATTTGTCCTTTTTTATAATAAATTTTTATGATTATATTTTTGTTATTGATATGTATGTTTCGGCATGTGAAGCTATGTGGAGAATGTTGGAATTCGATATTCATTTCCGTACTATATCAGTTTTAGTTCTTCATTTCCACGAAGATGGTAAAAAACCTATATACTTCAACGATAATGATACGGTTGATGATGTTATAGAATGTTTCTCATGTGGTATAACACAATTTCAAACTTTGTTTGAATTTTATAAGACAGACAGTTGCCAAGACATTGCTTTACGAGGAGATACCTAATTTCTACACTTGGAATCGTAAAGTCAAGTACTGGCAAAAAAGAAAACGTAGTGGTTTTGCTGTTGGCAGGATTAATTATGTACCAAGGAAAATTGAAGGGTGTTATTATCTCATAATGCTTCTAAATCAACAGCGTGGACCAACAAGTTATGATGACCTAAAGACTTTTGGCGGTGTTGTGCATGACTCTTACAGAGATACATCTTTTGCAATGGGTTTGCTTGATAATGGTGATAGAGAAAATATTAATGCAATTAAATAAGCAAGTTTTATTTGTTCAGCTCAGTATACAAAGAAGTTATTCACCATTATGCTTCAGGTAGACATTTTGACTAAACTTAAAGAAATTTGGGAACAAACTTGGATGTTCTTATCTCAAGACATGTTTTACAAGAAAAGGGACCAG
The DNA here is from genome assembly GCA_900406405.1 of Lepidium africanum. Lineage (NCBI taxonomy): Eukaryota > Viridiplantae > Streptophyta > Magnoliopsida > Brassicales > Brassicaceae > Lepidium > Lepidium africanum. Next base: position 57,854 of record OVAX01000024.1, read on the forward strand.
TTCAAAGATTCATGTGCTAGCTATTATCATAGTCAAATTCGTATATATATAATATATATTTTTATTAAGTTATTTTAAATTTTATTATCAAATTTTAAAGTAATCTTTAACAATGTCATATTTTTATATGTAATTATTGTAGGTCTAACTTTGACTGATGAGGAAAAATATATATTCTCTTTAAGGGATTGAAAAACTTTTTTCAATTTATTGAAATTCTCTTAGATCATATAAGAACATGTCGGAGTTCGATATGGATGAATTTAACATTGTCAATTCTTTTATATTGGATGAGAAGAATTACGACTGTTAGAACTTGAAATTAGATCTTGATCGTGACTTAAAGTCGATCAATCCCGTGCAATCAATGGTCTACAATGAGATCCTCGATTCTACCAGCTCCGGCAAAACTTATTTCTGGAAACTTCTGTCTGCTATGATTAGATCAAGAGGTGATATTGTTCTTAATGTTGCTTCAAGTGGTATTGCTGCTCTTTTGTTACAAGGAGGCAGGACTACGCATCCTAGGTTTGGAATTCCTATAAACGTTGATGAGTTTAGCACATGTAATATGGCACGTGGATCTCTGTCTTGGTGAGCTAATATCCGAAGCAAAACTTGTTATATGGGATGAAGCTCCATGAGTAAATATTGCTTCGAAGCATTAGATCGAAGTTTGAAGGCTATCTTAATGTTGTATTTGGCGGAGATTTCAGACAAATATTGCATGTTATTACTGGAGCTGGTAGGCAACAAATTGTATTTGCTTCGATCAACTCATCTTATCGGTGGCCTAGTATAAGAGTTTTGGAGCTTACTAGGAACATGAAGCTGCTTGCGAGAATTTCCGATGATGAGAAATCAGAGATAGAACGATTCTCTTACGGCTTTTGGATGTTGGCGATGGTAAAATTGCACTTCCAAATGATGTTGATGCTGATATAGATATTTCTCAAGAACTTCTTATTACATCTGGTTCTGATCTTATTGAATCCATATTTGAAGCTATTTGTGGAGTCAGTAGATCATTGGCGAATGAGAAACTTGAATTTTTTCGAGATAGAGCAATTTTGTGTCCTACAAATGAAGATGTCAACTCGATTAATATTTGTATGCTTGATAGGCTCGGTGGTTAGTATACTTTTGTTTATTCTTCGTCTTTAATATAGCGTGTGATAAAAAAAATTCCATCATTTTGTTTTCTTTATATTTTTGTTTTGTAATGTAGGTGATGAAAAGATTTACCTAAGTTTTGATAGTATAGATCCCACAGATACTGAAGCTATTGACAATAGCATATACCTGCGATTTCCTGAACGCTATAAATGCCTTTGGTTTACCTAACCATTGTCTGAAACTAAAAATCGGATGTCCTGTTATGTTGCTTAGAAACGTCGATCCGCACAAAGGTTTATGTAACGGTACAAGATTACAGATCACTCAGTTGGCTAATCATGTAATCGAAGCCAAAATTATTACCGGCACGAAGGTTGGTAATAATCCAAGGATGGTTATTACTCCTTCCGATCTTCGTCTTCCCTTCAAGATGCTTAGATGGTAGTTCCCTATATTTATCTCCTTCGCTATGACAATAAATAAAAGTCAAGGTCAAACGTTGTCTCATGTTGGATTATATCTACCAAAACCAGTCTTCTTGCATGGTTACCTTTATGTCACCATGTCTAGGGTTAGCAATAAATCTGGACTAAAGATTTTTGCCCTCGACAATCAAAAAAATTCCCAGAGCAGAACAACTAATGTTGTATTCAAAGAATTTTTTCAAAACCTACCATGAAAATCTCAACATTGAAGATTATTGTCGATCAATTCTAGTTTATGCTAAATTAGGGTCATCTTACGTCATATTCTTCTAGTTATTGGTTTTTAATTTTTTGGTACTATTTTTTATGTTTTGTTATTTTCTGTATAATTATTTATATTGGTTTGATATTTCTTGTTTTACGAGTTTTCCAAACATAATTAAGCCATTACAAAATTGCTTGTCTCTTTTTAATTATATTGGATTTTTCAGGGATTTATAATCTATTTTGTAATATATCGGAATACACGGTAAACCCAAGTTTTTACCACTTATATATAATAAATATTTCAAATATTTTGTTTCCTTTAGTTTTATTTTGATGTTTATATTCCAATCAAATCATGATATTCCTTATTTGAATTTATTTCTCTACTTGATTCAAAACAATTTAGGGAAAAAAAACTTTGATATTTCGTAATCGAATATACGTTCCATTAATATCCGAAAACCCTAATTTTTTTTATATAACACACCGTATTTCAATATTTTGTATTTATTTAAAACCATCTTTCTTTTAGTTTAGTTTTATTTCATTAGTCTTATATATTCTTCTTACAAAATTTCTTCTTTTTCTATTACTTGAATTTCTATTTTGTTTTGATTTTACCGATGTTATACCATGTCTTTAACATTTTTGCCTGACAAAATTTAGATAGATATTGTCTTTAGTTGTGGAGAATCATCATGGTTTTATATTCATCAGCTCAGGTTAGTCTTCAAAAGGTTTAGAGATATATATAATACTCCTCGAATTCTGCGTAGAATTTCTCTTGAAGAATATCGTTTCATTCGATATTGGTTTCATCCGACCGAGTTATATGCGAAATTGAACTATTATTCAATAGTGGAAATTCGTATGCTTTGTATCATTAGGATTACTTTGCTATTTTTATGATAATCGTATAGATGATGGATTAATAATGCTTTGTGACGCTTCTTGCGAAAAATTTATTGATGCTATGTATCTTTATGGTATCATTCTCATATGTCGTGGATGTGTTGAAAAACATCAAGGTCTTCGGATTTTATTTCATTTGATGAAGCCACTTTTGTCAACTACGCTAGAGTTCCTCGAGAGAGTTCACAGAATAGGCAACCAACATATTAGTTATTGCAATAATTCGTCTATCACAGACTTAAAAACATCCTATATTCAAGACATTTTTAACAGTTATAGCCAGACTAGAACATTTGTTACTCTCAACCACGACTTTAACCAGTATGGTGTGGATAACGACATGAATGTCAATCATTTATTATTTAGTATTCTATTAATGATTGTTGATGTGTATTGAATCCCTCGAATATTTATCTATTTAATATTTTAAGAAACGGTTTGGTAACCACTAACTCTAATATTTTTATTATAAATAGTCATTGTGATTAAGAGGAAAGTTGTGTTTCTCTCTGTTATTCTTATATTTTGCAAATTTTACTTTTAAAAATTCATTCCTAAAATATATGTCTTTGTATTCTTTTGTAGATAATAGAAATCTCAGTGAAATCGTATGTGTTATCTCTTTTTTTTTAGTTTACGTTCCCCTATCAATTAAAATATATACATAGATATATATATATATATATATTAATTTTCAGTAGTTTTATTTTTCAGGATGAAATGTTTCTTAAAATCGCCGCTATCTATTCAATGCTATGATTCTCCAGGTTACACAAGTCGCTAGCTATGTAATTGAGGCTTTATTTATTACGGGAGATAGATCTGGCGATAAGGTTATAATAATAAATTTCGTTCAATTCTTCAAACCGATTCTTAGTTTCTGAATTTTGGAATTAACGCAAGCACGAATATTATAGCCCTAGAGTTTTAGTTCTCAATTTTTTTTTATATCGTCATATTCAATATTTTTGTATTTATAAATAATTATTGGATTTTTTTCCGGAATCATTATATATTTGTTTCACGAGCATTAAGTTTTGTTTATTATATTGTTTGGGAGGATTTCAAAACTACCCCAAACGGAAAACTACCCTTTTTATTCTCAAATCTTTCAAACATACCCCTCTCCACTAATTCTAAAATGACAATAATATCCTCATTTATCACCGATTTAGTTTCAAGAAAATTGTCATTTAAACATTGGAAGTCACAAAAATGGTTGTTTAACATTGGAAGTCACAAAAATGGTTGATTAAACATTAAACTTTGAATGCGGTTGATTAAACCTTCAATTTTTTGTTGACTTTTGAAAAAACCCTCAACTTTGCGTTGACTTGGCCAATTGAACCTTTCACAAAAATTGAATTAAAATTGACCCTGAAATCGAAAGCCAAATTGAAAATTGGAAGTTCGGTTCACTTCTTATCTTCGTTATGAAGAATTCATAAGCTTGATTTGCACTTTTCTTTCAAGAATGAGCTCAAATTCGTCGATTTAAAATGTTGTTTTTGATACTTTAAATCGATGAATTTGAGCTCATTCTTGAAAGAAAAGAGCAAATCAAGCTTCTAGATTCTTCATAACGAAGATAAGAAGTGAATTGAACTTCCAATTTTCAATTTGGCTTTCCATTTCAGAGTCAATTTTAATTTTATTTTTGCGAAAGGTTCAATTGGCTGAGTCAACGCAAAGTTGAGTGTTTTTTCATAAATCAACAAAAAAAATTGAAGGTTTAATCAACCACATCCAAAGTTCAATGTTTAATCAACCATTTTTGCAACTTCCAATGTTTAAATGACATTTTTCCCATTTAGTTTCATGTTTTCAGCCGATTTTCTATGATTTCTCTGTGTGTGATTTCAGCTGATTTGCTACAATTTCTTAAGAGTATCAAGTTTCTTCGATCTGAGAATTGTTTAGTCGATGCAATTTCTAAGCTTCCTTTATAAGCTTCTTCTTCCATTTCTCACGATTTCTTACAATTTTTCAATTATTTCCTTCAATTTCAAAAAATCTGCAAGATTTTAGGCTTGATTTGTCAACTTCATATTCTCTGTCTCTTGATTTGCATGTTTGATGGTTTCTTCCAATTGCGAAGATGAGATCATTGCTTCCAATTGCTACAATCCTTCATCTTTAGGTAGAAAATCTCTGAGTTACTTGGGCGTTGTAAGAGAGAGTAATTCGTTGAATAATTTGATGGAAGTGTTGTTAGTGGATCAATATATTCGTTGTAAGATATCGCTAGTTTCATGGCTGATTTAATTTTTATGGTTGACTTACTTTTATCACTCTTTGTTCTTGTTGTAGATTGTGTTTGATATAAATCACTTGGTTTAGTTCAAATTTTGAATTGAGATTCGATTAATGTCTGATGTTTGTACGTTTATGTGAATTTAATGGTTTTGCTCGATTGTTCATATTGAGATTTGATGAACTTAAAGAGAAAGTGAAGAACAGAACATAAATTAATAGTGTTGTTTAATGGAGGACGTCACATAAACGTCACAAGAAAATGACATTTGGGTGATAGTGGTTGTGACATCCATTTATGATTCAACGTATAGTACACAAAAGTACTTGCTCTTTGAAGCTTTTTCTGAATTTTCACACAAAAGCAGAACCAGAGAACATACATTCATCCTTGTGGCCACATAGTTCTTAGTCATTTGCAGGAATACTAACAGGTTAAACATTAATTCATTTTCTTGTTTCTCTTATCTTTTATGATGTAATTGTTAGGTCGAAAGCTACGGACTTTCCCGAAGTTTGCTGGAGACTGCGCAATTGATCATCGGAAATTGCATTCTAATGCAATTCCTGAGGTAAAGAGAGATCTCTTTGATACTTGTTCCCAAATGATTCTCCAGCTTCATGATGTCTATGATCCAAGCAAGGTCATTAGGCCATCATCAAAACGATGTTATTTTGAAACATCAAAAGTTATACTCATGATTGGTTTCTTTTTGTTACTTTGAAAGGTTAATGTCAGGATAAAGGTCGTTTCTAGATCACCATGTAGAGTTTTGTGATTAGCTTCTTATATTAATATCGAGGGTGAATGAATATGCAGAGATTTCACACTTGTCAGTGACTTTACATTTCATGGAAAAACTAGGCGAATAGATATAAGTTACTGAAAATGTCTTTAAAGCATAGTTGTTGAGCAAATGAAATGTCTTTATCCGATACGTTTATTTGGCGTTTGGTTTTCTTGCCTTGATACAAGTGAAACTGTTATTTGTTGCTATAAGAAAAATAATAATTTAGTTTTATAAGGATTCTTATAAAACTTAATAAAGTATTTCATAAAACTAAACCTACCCCTTTAAACTTAGTTTCTTTTAAACTAAAGATCTTTTTCGTATTAAACTCATAAAAATTGAATATTTTCTTTTATATAGTATTTTTATATGGTTTTATATTGTTTCTTATAAACTGCATAAACAAAGTAATCTAAAGAATTTCATAAAACTAAACCATACCTCTTCTTAATTGAGTGAGTCCAAGTGAAATTCAAACTGTCAAACTAAAGATAGTTTTCGTACGCTAAGAAGTAGGTGGCTCTGTTGGTTTGCTATTGATCTAGCTAGGCATCAGGTGATGAGCATTCCCGTTGGAACATATAACCTATGGATAGTTTCATTTAACCAAAAAGAAGAAGATAGTTTTCTTACTAAACTAGTTAATGTTGAATATTGTCTTTCATTTAGTATTTTATTTGGTTTTATACTGTTTTATAATATATCTTATAAACTTTATAAACAAACCAGTCTAAAGAATTTCATAAACTAAACCCTAGCTGATCTTAAATGAGGGAACCCACAATAAATTTTTGTTTAAATATTTTTATTTGGTTTTACACATTTTTATAAAGTATCTTACAAAGCTTAATAAAGAAACTAGTCGACTTGTTTATTAAAACAAAACTATGCCTCTCTTAACAGAGGGAAGCAAAAGAATTAAACTTAATTTTTTATAAACTAAAGATAGTTTTCGTATTAAACCACTAAATGAAAACATTAATTGTTTAAGTATTTTTGTTTAGTTTTATATATATTTATAAGGTATTTTATAAACCTTAATAAAGAAATCAATCAACTAAACCCTACCCACCCACCCACCCCCCAAATCTTACCAGAGGGAACCCAATGAATTAAACTTAATTTTTCATAAATTAAAGGTAGTTTTAGTATTAAATCATCCAATGTTCAGAAAAATATTTGTTTAACTATTTTCGTTTGGTTTTATATAGATTTATAAGGTATCTTATAAACCTTAATAAAGAAATAAGTTTACTTATTTATTAAAACTAAACCCTACTCTCATTCTTAATAGAGGGAACCCGAGTGAATCAAACTTATATTTTCATAAGCTAAAGATATTTTTGTTTAGTTTTATATAGTTTTATAAGGTATCTTATAAACCTTAATAAACAAACTAGATTTTGAAAAGGTTAGATCTGAAAGGGTAGTTTTGAAATTGTCCCAAATAGAGAAATTAACATATCGACTTATTTTATATAGTTTTATAAGGTATCTTATAAACCTTAATAAACAAACTAGTCGACTGATTTATTAAAACTAAACCATACTCTCTTCTTAAAAAAGGGAACCCAATGAAATTTAAGCTTAATTTTTCATAAACTAAAGATAGTTTTCGTATAAAACCACTGAATATTAAGAACTCTCTTTGTTCACGTATTTTTGTTTGGTTTTATATAGTTTTATAAGATATCTTATAAACCTCAATAAACAAACTAGTCGACCGATAAATTAAAACTAAACCCTACCCTCCTCTTAATTTTCATAAACTAAAGATAGTTTTCGTATTAAACCAACGAATATTGAGAAAATTATTTGTTTAACTATTTTTGTTTGGTTTTATACAGATTTATAAGGTCTCTTATAAACCTTAATAAAGAAATAAGTCGACCTATTTATTAAAACTAAAACCTACCCCCATTCTTAATAGAGGGAACCCAAGTGAATCAAACTTATATTTTCATAAGGTAAAGATAATTTTGTTTGGTTTTTATATAGTTTTATAAGATATCTTATAAACCTTAATAAACAAAATAGATTTTGAAAATGGTAGATCTGAAAGGGTAGTTCTGAAATTGTCCCAAATAGAGAGATTAGCATATCGACTTGTTTTACATAGTTTTATAAGGAATATTATAAACCTTAATAAACAAACTAGTCGACTGATTTATTAAAACTAAACCATACTCTCTTCTTAAAAAACGGAACCCAATGAAATTTAAACTTAATTTCTCATAAACTAAAGATAGTTTTCTTATAAAGCCATTGATGTAGAACTCTCTTTGTTCACGTATTTTCGTTTGGTTTTATATAGTTTTATAAAATATCTTATAAACCTTAATAAAAAAAACTAGTCGACCAATAAATTAAAATTAAATCGTACCCTCTTCTTAATTTTCTTAAACCAAAGATAGTTTTCATATTAAACCAACGAATGTTGAGAAAACTATTTGTTTAACTATTTTCGTTTGGTTTTATACAGATTTATAATGCATCTTATAAACTTTAATAAAGAAATAAGTCGGCCTATTTATTAAAATTAAACCCTAACCCTTCATTTTTAATAGAGGAAACCCAAGTGAATCAAGCTTATGAAAGCTAAAGATATTTTTGTTTGGTTTTATATAGTTTTATAAGGTATCTTATAAACCTTAATAAATAAACTAGATTTTGAAAATGGTAGATCTGGAAAGGTATTTTGAAATTGTCCCAAATAGAGAAATTAACATATGGATTGGTTTTATATAATTTTATAAGAAATTTTATAAACCTTAATAAACAAACTAGTTGACTAATTTATTAAAACTAAATCATACTCTCCTCTTAAAAAGGGAACCCAATGGAATTTAAACTTAATTTTTCATAAACTAAAGATAGTTTTTGTATAAAACTTGTCCCAAACAGGGAAATTATCATATCGACTGGTTTTATATAGTTTTATAAGGTATTTTATAAAGCTTAATAAAGAAACGTGTCGACTGATTTATTATAAAACTACTAAATGTTGAAAACCACTGAATGTTGAGTACTCTCTTTGTTCACATATTTTCGTTTGATTTTATATAGTTTTATAAGAATCCTTTTCATAACCCTTTTCAAATATTGGCATCTATTACCAAAATTTCACCACCCTATTTAGAACAAGTTTTAACAACACCATTGCAAATTACACCAATTATTTGAACATTAAACACACACATATATATGTATTTCATTACCTGTAATATGAGCATGAGTCTGCAATTTTTTAAAATCAAGCTTCAAAACAGAATGTTTCAACTTATATGGTTTTATAAACAACTTTGTAAACCCATATAAAATAAGTCACTGTATTTCTTTATAGGTATTGATTGTTTTGTGAAATTCAATCAAGCTGAACTTGCAATTATGTAGAAAAAAAAATCATTTAAAGATGTTTTACCATCCTGAACCAATATAGTCGAACAAAAGATCTATAGACCATAAGATTTTTTATAAGAAACATTGTAAAATTCATATCTTCAGAATTATAGAGGTTTTTTATGACTTTATAAACAAAATTATAAAACTATATAAGCCATTACATGATAAGGTAATATTTTGAAAGAATGATTGAACTCCTATCACCACAGTCAAAACATAAAAGATGATTAAAGTTTGGTCTCAGATGATTAGCCCACCTTAAGCGGCAATTTTTACCACAATGAAAGAGGCCAGTGTGTTTCTGCCCAGCGTTCCAATTACCCTCTCCATGCTTATTCACATAGTCAATAAGAATGCCATCTTCATATGAAATCCATGGCCTTTTCTTTAGAGCGTTATTTGCTTCCCATCACTTTCGCTATAACTTCCGTTATCATCAACTGGTGACTCGTTATGTTCACTGCCAGTGCTCGTGTAACTCATCTCTTTCTAATTAAAGTACATCAATCAGCTAATAGGGCATTTGACTCAAAACCTAGTAAATAATAGAACATAAGATCATACATACCATAGATATTTGTAAGCTATGTGATGAGGTCTTTTGACTCGATAAAAACATAGAACTTGTAAATGTAAAGTGTAGTGTTTTCTTTCATTTATATTTTTGTTTGGTTTTATATACTTTTATAATGTTTCTTATAAAAATATAACTAACCATATTCTTTCTTAAAATAAGAGAACCAAAGTAAAATTTTAATTTAGTATAATTTAGTGTAAAATTTTATTTTTGTTTGGTTATATACAGTTTTATAAGGTATTTTATAAATCTTCATAAAGAAATTAGTCGAGTAAACTCTATCCCCCTATTAAATCTTAACAGAAGTAACCCAAACCAATTAAATTTATTTTTTTCATAAGTTAAAGATTGTTTAGAATAAAACAACCGAATGTTGAAAAATTTATTTGTTAAACTATTTTCGTTTGGTTTTATACAGATTTATAATGTATTTTATAAACCTTAATAAAGATATCTTCGTTTAGTTTTATATAGTTTTATAAGGTATCTTATAAACTTTAATAAACAAACTAGATTTTGAAAATGGTAGATCTGAAAGGGTACTTTTGTAATGGTCTCAAATAGATAAATTAACATATCGACTGGTTTTATATAGTTTTATAAGGTATTTTATAAACCTTAGTTGACTGATTTATTAAAACTAAACCCTACTCTCTTCTTAAAAAAAAGGAACCCAATGAAATTTTAACTTAATTTTTCATAAACTAAAGATAGTTTTCGTATAAAACCACAGAATGTTGAGAACTCTCTTTGTTCATGTATTTCGTTTGGTTTTATATAGTTTTATAAAATATCTTATAAACTTTAATAAACAAACTAGTCGACCGATTACTTAGAACTAAACCCTACCATCCTCTTAAAAAAGGGAACCCAAGGAAATTCCAACTTAATTTTTTCATAAACTAAAGATAGTTTTCATATTCATTTCACAGAATGTTGAGAACTCTCTTTGTTTACCTATTTTTGTTTGATTTTATACAGTTTTATAAGGTATCTTATAAACCTTATTAAACAAACTAGTCAATCCATCTTTTATACCAAGTATAGTTTTCATTTTAAACCAATGAATGTTGAGAATTTTCTTTGTTTAAGTACTTTCATTTGGTTTTATACAGTTTATTAAGTATCTTATAAATCTTAATAAACAAACTAGTCAGCCTATACTTTAAAATTTAACCCTACACCTTCTTAATAGAGGGAACTCAAGAGAAATTTAAACTTAATTTTGTATAAACCAAAGATAGTTTTCATACAAAACAAATTAGTTGACCTATTTATTATAGGAAAACTATTACCATAACAAACATACACGATAACAAACATCCATTAATATTCCAAGTAAACTATCTTTGGAACTGTGAAGACCAAACATACACGATAACAAACCTCCATTAATATTCCAAGTAAAGTTATCTACAATCAAATATATATAGTATACAAAATCAGTATCTAATAATGTGTTGTCAAATATTGTTAGCATCAATGTCTCATTAGTGGGCATATTCTTTGTTATTCATGAAGAAACAACAACATAACCTGTACAAGTTCTCCAAAGCATGAGTTCCATTATTTTAAGTTTCTCACTGTTGTCTTCTATGTCTTGAAGTCTTTTAACAGGCGTTTTATTGACCCATCAACCCACAAGGCTTTTGTTCATGTTCTGAATATAGACACCCACATGTGCTGGTTCATTTTCTGAACATTGCTAAGTTGAGGGATGGCTTGACCATGCTTGGCAAAGTGAGTTAGCTTAAGCAAAACATTGCATCTCCCACTAGTAATGACTGTAATAGGTTGTTCACTCTCTGCTCCTTGACTCAAACATGCAAATAAGCATCCCAACAAATATGAACCAACACGACCTTGAACACTAATTGAAATAGTCACAAAACTAAGAATCCGTCAAATTGGAATCTTAATATGCAGAACAATTGTGGAGCTTATGATTATGCCTAAAGCTGCATTATCTCATTAGAAGATCAAGGATTACATCATTATATATAAAGAAGGTTAAGAGCTACTATTTTGAAATCAATGAAACATGGCCAAAATCTTAACAATCAGTGCTCATCAAAAGGATAATTAATGCTTGCAATATGGGTGGACGAAAAGGTGGCCATGGAAGGTGAATTCAGCTATTATAGTCATCAATAAATCTCAATATCACAGTGATCAATAAATCTCACGATCGTTGACATAAAAATGATCGAAATCATATTTTTGAAAAAATTGCATCAGAAATCATCAATAGTTCAATATGATCACAACAACACCAAGAAAATTCATAAATTTCATTATTCCAGCCTTGATTCCTCACGATAACTAACAAGTAAACTATGCACAATCATCACCCACGCCTAGAAACCCTAGAAGTTCTCAGAAACAACTAAAATTTCTGTAATTGCATCATAAAACACAAATTAGAAACCTTAATCCACAATATTAACCTACCATCGTTAATCCTGAGAATATTTGTCAAGAGAAAAGCGAGACGAAACTACTAGAGGGACAACCACTAAAATCTTTGAATATCTCTTCGACGGTGCAGGGAGAGAAGACTCGGCAACCATAGATGATGTAATGAACAAAGAAAAATATAAAGTTACGAGTATAAACAAGAAAATCGAGAAATCTGAGATAACGAAAACAAGATCGCGAAATCCAAAAATCTCAAAATCACAATTTCATATCTGAAAAATTTAGATCGAAAAAAGAGATCGAAACACAAAAATCAAAGATTCCTATCGATTATCTGATAAAACAATGATTCACAAACGAATTTGTCGGAAAGCAGAAAACACGCAGAGAGAAGAGGGGAAGAAAGGAGAAAAAAAAATGAGGGGGGCAAAAATGTCTTGAAGGGCATATTATAAAGAGGGTAGGTTTGAAAGGGCATTAGGTAAAAAAAATATTAGTTTTGGTAATTTCTCTAATCATTTTTGTTTACTCGAAATAGTAAAATTTATTTAATTCGATTAATATTTTTTCCATAGAAAAAAAACAATTTATAATGAACAAAACTTTTTTTTTCACCAACAAAATAATTTCATTAGATAATATTAATTGTGATTACAAAAGTCTTTAAGATAGAGGAAGTTCTTGATTAATATAAAACAAAGTTATCTAAGGAAAAATAAATAAAGGCTAGGTTTTAATTGATGATAATCTCGCATTCGTCAGGACCAAAGATAACAACATTAAAACGCGAATTTCTTTTGTACTCAAAGATAAGTACGTGTCCTTCAGTAATGGAATGAGTTCTCACGAACTCGCTCCAACCATTTCCAAACCGTACCTCATCACCAATTCTATTGAGTTCAACAAAAATCCTCGATCGATATCGTGTTTGAAGAGTTATCTGGTCGTTTAGCTGTGGCCCAAACCTCACAAAAACTTTCCGGAATTTGCTTTAAAAATACAAACAATAAGCATTATGAGCTATTTAAAATATTTTGAATATAACTCATCAAGAATCACTACATACTAACAAAGTAAAAAGGAAAAAAAACTTACCAGCATTTCGTTCTTGCCGTTCGGGACATTAATACGTACAAAGAATTTGTTCTCCCCACCTACAGGTATGTGTCTTAGAGCCTGAACCTTGTTGTTTCTTGCAGAATGCCTCATTTTTTCTGATTTAATTTGTTTGTGATATTTGGAGAAAAAATGAAAAGTAAACTTAGTGTAATACAAAATGAATATTCCTTATCCTTTTAGTTGAAAGACTTTAAGGAAATTGTGTGGCAACCTTTACTGATTGAATTTTTTTGCTTCAATTTCCAAAGTCTTTTTTGGTTTTTCGAATTTATTATTTTTGAAACAAACAATGAAATTAATTTATTTATTCATAATCGGATCCAATTAAAGACTTCTAATCGATTGGATTTGAAGGTCTCAAGCCCATCATAATTACCATTTATTTGCTTATGAAATATATTCAACCAGAATTTCAATGAGTTCTATACAATTTACTATATAGTTTAAATACCAAATTATAATAAAAATATTTAAGTAGTTTAAAAAATCAAAGCAACATTATAAGTTACATATACATTGTATCACAAATTATTATTAAACACAAACAATCCAATTACTTTCATATTATCGGATTAGTAAATTTTAGCGATATATAGAAACATTTTTTACCATATAAAAAAAACAATAGAAAATGAGAAATGATTCGCGGGTTGAATCCTAATGCTATGTTAAAGCAGCATAAAAGTGGTCAACACTTGCTTTGTGAGAAACCACAATAAAAGAAGCATGCCTCAGCTAAAGATTGATAACTAGTGGTCAAAGCTTTTTTAAGATTCTTCTCTATTCAGATTCGGCTATCAGCTATGTCAATCAAAATTTGATGTCTAGTCACGTCTTAGAATCCCCTGCAAGGGTTTATCTCGGGATCGAACATTTTCATTGAACCATAAACAACTTAATGCATCTGAAGATGTAAAAAGTCAAAAATCAGCCTCAATTTTTCACCATTCTTAGTTCTTACCGGAAACTCACTATATTATTAGTCGTTTAATTATGGACCTAACCAAGAGGAAGAGGTCACGAGTGCAAAGTTTGTCAAAGGAACAGGGTTATTTATGTAAATAAAGCAGAGTAAGAAATACGATGAAGAGGTCACGAGGCAATTTTAGTGGCTCATTAACTCGTAGCTAGTGGTTTTTGCCTAAACGCATCATTGAGGTAGAATTACGGAGGGTACCAGCACGTGAATACGTGTCTTTCTGTGATTAGTTAGCAGATACAAAGCAATAGAACTACACGAGGCTATTATGGTCAGAGACAGGGATACATTATTTTCCTTTTATCACTTTTGGGCTTTTACGGGAATGGATAATCAAAAAGAGATGGTCGATCTCCCCAAATTGGAGTAAACCCTAATTGTTTCTGTACCTTTTTCTCTCGCTCGCTCTCTCTCTCTCGAAAAGAGATCAAGAACTCGCGGAGTGTGTTTGATTTTCCCCTCTCTTGACTCTAAGTTTTAATTTCTCCTCCTGAATCTCTCCTTGTCTGTGATTTCTTCGTGGTTTTCCGGCGAAGAGAGATATAGATCGGATATGGCGGCTGATAATACGGGCGCGAAATCGAGCTCCGCTGCGGATTCTTACGTTGGGAGCTTGATTAGTTTGACATCCAAGAGCGAGATCAGATACGAAGGGATCCTTTGCAACATTAATACTGATGAATCCAGTATCGGACTGCAAAACGGTACGATTTGTTTCCACCTACTTTGGAGGATGACCCTGAGGGTAATTAGATGTGTAGCGTAATTTCCCGCTGGTGCATCACCGTGTGTTCTCATACAATCTTTGTTGTTCTTGTAATATTTAGATCCAATCCTGAACTTAGCTCAGTTTGAAAATAAGTTTGTTCTCGTGCTTGGAATTCATGTGTAAGAAGTCTTTATGTATACTATCTAACTTCTCAAATTGTAATCAATTCCTTAAACTATCGATGGTGCATGGAAGCTCAATCTTAAGTCGCCGATGAGGTAGATTTGGGTGAGATTAAGACGTCCTAATCCCTGAGATTTATCTGTGTGTAGTTCGCTCATTTGGCACTGAAGGAAGGAAAAAAGATGGTCTGCAAGTTCCCCCTAGTGACAAAGTTTATGAGTACATATTATTCCGTGGAGCTGATATTAAGGTATCCAACAGGATCATGCTAATTCTTTTGTGTAATCAGTGATTACAGCCTGCCACTTTGGACTATAATTGTTCTTCTTGTTGGCAGGATTTGCAAGTCAAAGCTTCTCCACCAGTTCAGCCTCCACCTTCTATAAATAACGACCCTGCTATAATTCAGGTCGATATTAGAAACAATATAGGATAATATTGTATGTGACTATGGAGTCAATTGATGTATACGCAACCTCTCATTGTCTTTGTTTTTCAGTCTCACTTTCCGAGCCCGATGCCAACATCTAGTAGCTTGCCTTCTACAGTGAGCGGGCCACTGCCTGACATTAGTTCTCATAATGGACAACCTGGACAACACGGGATGGGATATCAAAACCCGATGCCTTTGTATCAACCTGGTGGAAATCTTGGTTCATGGGGAGCATCACCACAACCGCCAATGTATTGGCAAGGATTCTACACCCCACCTCCCAATGGCCTTCCCCAAATGCATCAACAATCTCTGATTCGACCCCCCCATGGGTTACCGATGCCCAATTCTCTGCAGCAACCACTGCAATATCCTAACTTTAATACCCCTCCACCTACTGGGTCATCAACTTTGCAGGCTTCAAGCTTGCCAGAAGCACCCTCTTCTTTGTTTCCTTTTAGCACCAGTTCTCAAATTATGGCACCCAGTTCATTGCCTTTCTCTGGTCTGCCACCAATGACATTGTCTTCAGATCTACAGTCTACAATGCAATCAGCTCCATCTCCTTCACTAGCTTCAGAGATGGCACCTCCTTTGCTGCCGAACAAAACTCCTATTACTGTGCCTCCTACCCTACCTCAGGATACTAATCTGCTTCCCTTTTCTCTACCAACTACTAGAGCCACCGAAACAAGTGGTGGCCTTCCACTGTCTAACAAGCCTAGTGTAGTTACTGGTCCAAGTTCTCTGCCGCAGACAACTTCCATGGCATCTGCTCCTGTCGCTGGAGTTTCTAGTTCCATTAGCCAAGATAAGCCAAAACCTTTGCTGGTTACTCCTGGCCAGCTACTGCAGTCTGGTTCTTCTGGAGTCTCTCTGTCCCCACCTTCTAATAATGCGGATAATAAAGATGTTGAGGTGGTTCAAGTGTCATCATCAGCTGGGTTGGAACAATCTGTTCCACTTACATCCGAAGCCCAACCTCCAATTCTGCCATTGCCTTCCTCTGCAAGGCCAACTCAGAAGGTTTTAAACTTACATAAGTTTTCAAATCTTTTTATCTGTTCATCAGCCCTTTAAACGATATCACTGCCTCACTTATTTATACAATTAGTCATGAATTTAGATGAGAGTTTTTATGGAGTATTGAATACTTTACATGAAATGATCTTGCATTTGCTGATGTCTTGATTTAGTTCGAATAACCTGTAACTTGGGTAATGTCCATTTTGTTTTTCCATTATATATCTGGTTTCTTTGTTGAAGATGAATAAAATATGTGTCTAGCATGTCTACTTATTAGTCTTCATTCTTTTTTGATTAACTGAACTTGTTGCTGAATCTTTCCTCAGCCAAACGGACATTCTTTCCCAACTCATAATGGTTACAGAGGACGAGGTAGAGGAAGAGGAAGAGGAGCAGGGGTAATATTCTTCTCAGTTATTTGTAGAATCTGATGAAGCATTTAAATGTTTTACTGGTGTAGAGATCTCCTAGTTATTAGTGTGCTAAAAATCCTCCCTGTTGGCAGAGATCACACCAGATAATGAAGTTCACCGAAGATTTTGATTTCACGGCCATGAATGAAAAGTTCAATAAGGATGAAGTATGGGGTCATCTTGGGAAGAGTAGCAACCAAGATGGTGATGGAGATGATGAATACCCAGTTGAAGATGAAGCTGAACTGCCTAAGATCGAGGTCAAAGTAAGTGAAGTAGACTTGCGTGATCTGAGTCGAGCCTTTTTATTCCCTTTTTCTGATCTGATATACCTTAATTTTTTGTATTATTGATGTGTAGCCTGTCTACAATAAAGACGACTTTTTCGATAGCCTCTCATCAAATTCCGTTGACCGAGAGTCCCAAAATGCAAGGCCAAGGTTCTCGGAGCAACGGAAACTAGATACTGAGGTACATTCTAAATAATTTATTTCCATGCTCAAAGTGGACATAAGTAGTCTCCCTCGTTTCAGGAAAAACTTAAATATTCCAGAATATTAAGAGAAACCCACTGACTAACAAATGGTATTGGTATGTTTCCAGACATTTGGTGAGTTCTCGAATAACAGATTCAGAGGAAGAGGAGGGCGTGGTTATGGTCGAAATGGTTATTCACGTGGAGGTTATGGTGGGCGTCGTGGTGGTGGTGGCGGTGGTGGCTATGGGTATGGTGGACGTGGTCAGGGAAGAGGTGTAACAAATCGTACTTCCTAAGAAGCTTGTGCAATAAAGGCTCTAAAGACTCTAAATCCAACGAGAGCTCATTATTTGAGTGCTTTTGGTATGTGGCAATAAAACAAACACTGAAGAGTTATGTAATGTTTCTGCTGTTAAACCCCCACCTCCTCTCTTCCTTTTCCTGTGTGGTTTTCGAGTGTATCAGATTTATTTCCGATCCTTTTGTTATAAGACATAATTAATAATAGCGTCTTTCTTTCAAGGGTTATGGGTACTTTCATATATCTATAGATCAATCTAAACTATGACATTCAATTCAATTACACCCAAAACTGGTTTTAATAAACTAAGTGCATCTACATTAAAACTTTAAAACCCGATTTCACATATGTCCCAATTTTATCGTTTACAAAACAAGTCTCATAAAACCAACACGCGTTTTACCGGTTTTGACCCGACTGAAAAAAGAATCCCAATTACTTCGCCGGCCACCTAAATCTTTCGATTCTTCGCAATTTCTATTTTTTTTTTTTTCTAGTTTTGTTGATCGATCATGAGAAATGCTGCTGGGAATTGAACTGAATCTTCTCTTTCTCTCTCAGTTATTTGGAATTCCTAAATAACACATGTTTCTCCAAACCAAGTTTCGGTACTTCACAGTTCAAATTCCAGCCACGATTTTATACAAATTAAGTAGATCATTAGCCTCGATTGGATGAAAAAACTAAATATCAAATATTAGATAGGCATAGCAATTACTAGAAAGTGTGTTAGAATCATTTTCGGCTCCGACATGAGTTCTGATCAGGTGTTGGGAGTTTGTTTCTCACAGAAATTAGAAAAAGTTCAAACGAATCCATCACAAGCTTTAATTCGATCACCTTTGTTCGCATTCTATGGTTCGATAATTTTGAGTCCTTAATTAGAATCGATCTGGGTTTAGGTGCCAGAAGCGTAAAGCTTCGTGTCTTTGTCACTTACAATTTTAGGTTTTTAATTTTTTTTTCTTTCACCAAACCACTATAATCGAGTCATATCATGGTTTATTTTGGGTTACTTATAATTGATTGGTTATTAGTTAACCGTATTTACCCAAGTAAATTGTACAATTAGGTTTTTATAATCGAATTTAGGTAAAATTGAATTGAAGGTCATAGTTTGGGTTGATCTATAGATATATAAAAGTTTTGGAGTGGAATTAAACCTATAACCAATACTCAAAAGTGTTATTTTGAACTTTTTGTTGTGAAATGCGTTGTTATCGTTATAGGTTCGTTCACTATATATGTGACCGTGGTCTTAAAATGTCAATGTTTTGACTTTTGAGCACTGTAGTAGCAGCCTTAAAACAAATGGGCCGTACAGAGAGAGAAGGAGATCTATTATTAATCCGTGATGTCTTTAATTTTGTCGGCAACTTTTTTAAGTGTGAGAGACTGTACTGAAAGTTAGAAGAGAGATAATAGAAATGGAAACCGTAGATTCTTCAAGACTATCACTTGTCTTGTTAGCGAGACTCGCCGGTTTAGGAATCGCAGTTTCAGTTTTCTACTGGGCTCTGTTCCTCCCTAATGCCGGCCTCAGCTACTCGGTAACTATCACGCTCCATTCGTCGTTATTTTAATTTGGATCTCTGCTTTTTAAATCAAGTTTTATACTTTTTTATAGACTCTCCATCCTCTGCTGATGGTGATTGGCTTCATTCTTGTAAGTGGGGAAGGTAGTGACTTCTCTCTCTGTCTTTCATGCTCCTTTCGACGAATTCAACCTCTCTTTTTCCAGAATAATTATATCAAGAAATTTAGGGGTTGGTTATGATATGCAGCGATTCTGATACACAGATGGTTGCCTGGTTCAAGGAAAACGAAGAAAGCAGTTCATCTATGGCTACAAGGAGCTGCATTGGTCTCTGCTGTGTTTGGAATTTGGACAAAATTCCATTACCAAAGAGGAGTTTTTGCCAATTTCTACAGTCTCCATTCTTGGATGGGTTTACTCTCTGTTTCTCTCTTCGCTGCCCAGGTCCGCTCTCTTTTTCCTCTTTCCACCTATTTTTATTTTTTATTTCATATAAAAAATACTTTATATTCGAAATCGTCTTCTTATTTTATGCATCAATAATTAATGAACTAGATGCCTTCGAAGATTTATTGTAAAGTTCGGATTACACGTTGCGGTCATTAAAATGTTTGCCTTCAATAATGCTAAAGAATGACAAAAGAAGAAATCGAATACCCACTTGGGATTAGTTTCTAATTTGTTAAACAATTATTATTATTAATAGAACCATTTATCACTGTCACTTCAAACTATGTGTAAGTAGGGCCTCTATATTTTATTACTACTGGTTCCAGTGATATTATTACTGAAATACCCTTTTCTTCAGGAGTCAATATTTAATCTAATGGGGGTTTATATGTCATTAGCATTTGCGGGTTCTAACAATAATGGGAAACCATGACATATTAGTAATTACCGTTTCGTGCCCTTTTTTACGATAATGTGAAATTGGAACATTAACTTATAAATATTTTACGATATTGTCCCTTAATTTTTGAGGGAAACTAGTTTTGAAGCTTGATATTAATGACGTTGTGAATTGCAGTGGGTGACTGGGTTCATGAGCTTCTGGCATAGAGGAGAAGTACGGTCAACAAGAACCACCATTCTTCCATGGCACATTTTCCTCGGTCTCTATACCTACGGTCTAGCCATTGCCACCGCTGAGACGGGACTGCTTGAGAAGCTGACGTTCCTTCAGACCAAGAGAAACGTCCCTAGACATGGTCATGAATCAATGATCGTCAATGGTCTAGGCCTCGGTTTGGCTTTACTCTGTGGCATTGTTATAACTGCTGCTGTTTTACCAAAGTATCTGAGTCATTCGGGTAATGAGAAACTTGTTTATTCATCTCAAGATCGTCCCAAATGTTTGTCTTCTTGAGTTTTTCTTTCTCTTTCATTTTTTACTTTGGGGGAAAAATTACACATCTGTGGTGTGTACAAAAAGAACAAATTAGTTCTGCTAAAATGTATTACCGCATTGTGATGATGAGACTTCTGTCCAGAAACTTGGCTCCTCCAACCTTTCCTTGAATCTGAGACGGTAAATAAATCACACGTCTCTGGTCCCCAGCTTCTATTAAGAGCTCAGAACCTCCTCTGTACTGCAGATTCATCAAGAAAACCAAAATTCATTTGCAGTTCTCAATTCCATATAAACAGAAATTTGCAGGTTTATGCCATTATAGATGAGGTATGAAGAAAGAAAGTAGCTTTACAAAAAGGTGTGAGAGTCTCAGGGAGATGAAAGTTTGTTTACCTGGTACAGTTTGATTTCCGATTTTTCAAACCCCGGCATGAAAAGAGTCACCAATTTCTTCGTTGTATCAAACATTACTGGTGGTGTTAAGTTGCTGCCATGGCTTACCGTTTCAGAAAGAAGTTCCCGGATACTCGAATTCGCTTGGTCCAGCAGAATTTTGTCCCAATCCAGACCATCTCCAGTAAATGGAACCGATGCAGATGCAAAAGGAAGTGGCACAAACTCTTCTTTAGGGATATTGCTTGTCAGATGGGAAGACGAAATAGCAAACGCCCCAAAAGCATGAGATCCTGCTTGTATTGTACAACCCCAATACCTTAGTGCGGATTTAACAGATATAGGATTGTTTGGGTCCATTACAAGAAAACTCCTGAGTCTCTTTGGATCTCTCCAAGCAGAAGCACCAGCCTGCAGTTTGCAAAAAATTCATATATAACTTTCGAGCTAAACTAGTGTCACTGAGTTATGTATGGAAGCGATAGATACCTCCAAGAAACGTTCCAAAGTATCCCACATGGCAGCACTTGTCATACCATCGAAAGGCGACTTATTGCCGCCTATGTTCATTGACTCGTCAACAAATCTCATAATCGAAGGACTTGTTAGCCTTCCTAAATCAGTCCTCTCGGCCATACTCTTCAGATATTTTACATACAATCTGCAAAAATATAAAAAGTTCTATCATGGTTGCGAGAAGGGAAAGAAGCACCAGAGAAATCACAAAGAAAAGCAAAACATAATGAGACAGAAGTCACATACCTCACTTTACTGCTTAAACCTATCATCCGAATAGTTTCCTCAGTGCTAATGCCATCGTAAATTATAACGTCAAAAGGCTTGCCCTTGTGGTTCTTTCGAGTTGCTTGCCTAAAGAAACCAACAAGCCTCTCCAGTTCAAGCATTGAAAAGATTGAGTCCATCCCTGGAAGCACTCCTAGCTCTTCTCCTACCACCTACTACATAGCAATAACCACGACAAATGAGGACTTCAACTTTACTTTTGTCAAAACTCACAGATATGAAGTTGTGTCACATACCTACCCCTTCAAGTACCCCTTGGGTCATATTAAGTCGAGCGTCTGCTTGTTTCAGCTGTTTAAGAGGTTCTAAAAGCATCTATGGTGTTCCCAGGAACGTTGTTAAGTAAGTTCAAACCCTGAACCAGACATAATAAGTATGCGGCAATCCAAACAAAAACAAGGACATACTTTTGTGGTTTCCAGCCTAATGACGGAGAGATTATCGTTGATCAAAGTAGGAGAAGTCCCAATTTTGCTTCCAAGGAGGAAATCAGCAGATGGATCTTGATTATGTATCACCAAGCATGTACTGAGCCCATCCAATGCGTAATGCTATGAGCATAAACATATACCAAAGACATATAGTTAGCAAAATGAACACATTTAATCTCCACTGTAGTAAAAACATCAATCTAAGCAGAGAGATAAGTTCATTACAACAGTCGATTCTAAAGTTATAGGATAATTTAATGCTGAGAAAGTTTGGTATTTCTATCAGAGAATTGATTTATACAATGAATAGCAGAGCTCCCGTCAAAGATTGATGAATGCAACGAGAAAGAAATCAGAAGAATGAATTGTTCTTACCTGAGCGGCGAAAACAGCGGCGGTGGTCTTGCCGGAGCCGCCTTTTCCGAGAAATGTGACGAATTTGGTGGGTTTCTGACAGGCGCTATCATTATCATCTCTCGAAGATGTTGCCACCACAGAAGCTGCTCGACGTTTTCTAGAAAGTGAAGCTGCTTCCGTCGGCACAAGGGGGAGGAGATTCAGACTAGGGCTTGAGCATGTAAGAGAAGAAGCGAGCAAAGACACCATTTTTATTTGTGTAATTTCAAGAGAACAGATTGGTCGGAGCTCCACTATAGAGCCCCTTGTGATATAGGAATGGCCGGAGCTGACACACAATTTACGTTTGCGTTCTACTCGATAATTTAATTGAAACGCCCTTCGCGTTTTCAAACTTCTTTTTTTTTTTTGGTCGGAATTCAAACTTCTTATTTCACGAGGAAATGTTTTTAAAATTCCGCAGGAGTTTTTTTCTTCTAAATATATACAAAATTGAATAAATAATTTATATATTTAAATTTTAACCAAAAAATTTATATATTTAAACATGTAAAATATCAGCAAATATTGTTTTCAAAAGAGATAATTTACTATTTCATAAAACAACGAGAAATTAAAAAAGGAAACTAGGGATGATGTGCAAGTGGCATTTAATCTAGTGACATACGGTAAGTCTACTAAAAACAGGTGTACATGCACATTTCGGGATCGAGTCTCGCTACCTGCACTATTCGGGAACTTGGCTAATAGGCCGGTTAGTTGTAGCCCAATATTGACAAAAAAAACCAAGGATGATGCTTTCTCTCTCTCCTTTCTCTCTCTTTCTCCTCTCATGCTTATTAGTTGTCAATTGTTTTCTCTCTCTGGAGAGTGGTTTCTGCCGATTAATAGCAGTTTTCTCTGATGATTTAGGGTTCGTAACCGTTGGTTTTCTCTTATATAGAGTCGGTGTTTGTCTCTTCTTCGTTACTGATTTGAAGAGTGAATTTCTCAAAACTCAAACAAACATGAGCAATATACACAAAAAGATGCAGGATTGTACAATCGGACAAAAGGTTGATCATGTTGTGTTCCCTACAGACTTTTGCAACACTGCAGAAGCACTGACCCAATTCTCGTTGATCGTAACTCCAGTAAACCCACGTAAATAGAATTTGCGTGTTTTGGCTGCAGCAATGCCTCGAGTGTGGATTACTAGATCCTCGATTACAAGTCGAATCATGGATAATTCTCGCATCCAATTTCTTTTTCCTTCTGAAGAACTAATGGGTTCAAAAACGAGGCACATGGTCGTTTAATGAATGGATGGTTACGGTACAGAAGATGAATCCAAATGTGGCTGTTCACACTCAACTTTTTATCTCGTTTTGGGTTCAAGTAGGAGGCATTCTGCTTCTTTACTTAACTGCTCATATGGTGGGTTATATTGGTGCACAACTGGGACATTATCTTGAGACTAACATTGGTACCGGTAATGGCGTTATGGTGGATTTTGTACGAGTCCGGTTGTTGTGCAATGTTGAGCACCCTCTCTATTTCAAACGAGAGTTTTTCTTCGGGAATACGATAATTGAACTCACTCTCCGATATGAAAGGCTTCAAAATTTCTGCATCCAATGTGGAATGATGACACATAACCAATCTGAATGCTCCACACTTGATGAATCCAATGGTACAGATGATGACAACGATGACCCGAGCGAGGCTAATGATGAAGATGATGACACTCCTCTTCTTGACGTGTCTGCTGCAACAAATGATGGTGATCATGAGCCATCAATGGAACCCAATAATGGATATCCTGACGCCAATGCATCTTCTTCAACACCATGCAAAAAAAAAGCAGAGACTTCACCAACAGTTAGTTCTACTGCGGCTAATCCAATACTTTTATGTAGTGATTACCGTCAAGTTAAAGGCTCCACAGATATCCTTGAGAATCTTTCAAAAAGAACTCGCCAAAACTCAGGCATGATGGATATCCGTAAGTGGTATTATTATCTTTATGTTTATGTTGCTTCTGCATCCGGACAAGGATTAGGCTCTGTCTCGCCACAAAAAGACACACATGGTGACAGTACAGTAGGCCAAAAACCACCGAAGATGCGATGAACGTCCTCTTTTGGAACTGTCGGGGTATTAAAGGGTCTGTTATAGTTCGACGTCTAAAGGATCTTAAGTTTACTTATAATCTAGACATACTCTTTTTAGTGGAAACGAAGAATCTGATGTAAAGGATTTAGCCGTACTTTTAGGATATGATAATGTCAGGTGTGTATCACCTAAGGGATTAAGTGGGGGAATAGCTTTATTTTGGAAAACTCCATTTCTGTAACTTTGTACTCTGCTGATCCCAGACTCTTTGATTGTAAGATAAATAAAAACAAAGAGTTCTTCTACTATTCTTTCATATACGGTAATCCAATTAGATATTTTAGACATCACCTATGGGAACAATTACAGCGTATAAACACATCACGTAAAGGACCATGGGTATTATGTGGCGACTTTAAAGAAATATTGCAAACTGATGGGAAACGTGGAGGTAAATCACGAGACCCATGGAGTTTCCTTGATTTTTGAAATATGGTTACAAATTGTGATATATCGAATTTAAATTTTGTGGGCAATAATATATCATGGGCTGAGAGACGTGGATTTCATGTTGTTGAATGTATGCTTGATAGAGGATTAGCCAGTTCTGAATGAAAAGCCAAATATCTAGCTTCTCATGTCGAATACCTTCCTTTGATCGGATCAGATCACAGGCTAGCACTTTTGAGAATTGACAATTCAACCGATATAGGCATGAAGTTGTTTCAGTATGATATAAGGTATAATGAGTCTCAAGATTTGGACGAATTAGTTTATCAAGCGTGGACAGTACCATTAGCGTTGCATCCACATCGTATTTCTGTTATGGACTGAATAAGTTCTTGTAGAAGGACCATATCCTCTTAGCGACAAAATCACAAACTCAATTCAGGAATCCGCATCAAAGAATTAATCGCAGAGATTGATAAGGCACAGACAAATCAATCTATTCCAACTAATAAAATCTGTGATCTACGCCAAGAGCTTACAAAAGCTTATCGACATAAAGAACTATACTGGAAACAAAAGAGTCGAAACCAGTGGCTGCGGGAAGGTGACTCCAACATAATATTTTTCCATGCTTTTGTCCGCAATCGTATTACTCAAAACCGATTAACACAAATAACAACACCCAATGGAGATATTATTTACGGCAATGAGGGTATTTCACATGAAGGAATTCACTATTTTACAGAACTCTTTACCACCGATAATATCAATTCCTTTGAGCATACACTTACCAACATCGTACCGGTTATAACGGAGGATATGAATTCTACACTATTACAAGAGGTTACTTTAAAAGAGGTACGATAAGCTATTTTCTCAATCGGTTCAACTCGGGCACCAGGACCCGACATGTTTACTGCTGGTTTTTTCCAACACCATTAGGATACAGTTGGACAAGCTATTTTAGACGAGGTTAAAACTTTTTTCTCCACAGCAACAATGCCAACTGGATGGAACCGTATGAATATCAGCCTTATACCTAAAATTTCTACACCAAACACTATGAAAGACTTCCATCTGATCAGTCTGTGTAATGTCTGGTATAAAGTTATTTCAAAATATTGGTCCAGGGTATGAAGCCTCTTCTTTTAGATGTTATTACAGAGACGCAGGCTGCCTTTATTCCGCGAAGACAAATTATTGATAATGTAATGATAGCACATGAAGTGTTACATTCATTGAAAACGCGTCCCACTCATTCGAAGAATTACATGGCTGTCAAAATGGATGTTAGTAAAGCGTATGATCGCATTGAGTGGAATTTCCTAGAATAAGTTTTAAAAAGAAAAGGATTTTCTCAACACTGGGTTAATCTCCTGATGGTGTGTGTTCGTTCGCCAACTTTCTCTTTACTTGTAAGTGGGAGTCCATATGGACAATTTCAAATTACTCGAGGCTTACGACAAGGTGACCCCTTATCTTCTTACCTATTCATTTTTTGTTCTGATGTTTTAAGTTCCCTTATTACCAAGGCCCAACGAGATAGACGTATTCAAGGGGTTCAGCTAGGAAGGAGGCGCCCAACATTATCACACTTATTCTTTGTCGATGACTGTTTTCTTTTTAAAAGCAGATGTTCGTAATGGTGTACATCCCCGCCACATTTTTGAAGAATATGCAGCTGCCTCCGGTCAGTTGATAAATCTACGATAACATTTGGAAATTGGGTTTACCATCATATAAGAAATCAAATAATGAATATTCTGAATATCCACAATAGACAAGGAGGTGGAAAGTATTTAGGTCTGTCGGAACAATTTGGACGGAGTAAAAGTGAAGAGTTACAATACATAATTGATCGGGTTAAACATCGTCTACATAGTTAGCAAAAAAAATACATATCCGTGGCTGGAAAGGAAAACTTGATCAAAGTGGTGGCTTATGCACTTCCGGTATACACAATGAACTGTTTTCGATTACCTGTGGCTTTGACAAACACACTTACGCAGCTGGTTAGCCAATATATGTGGGGATCATCCAATCGTAAAGGTATACCTTGGGTTGCATATAATAAACTAACAGCTTCAAAACGTGAGGGTGGGCTTGGATTCCGTGATTTCAGTAACTTTAATCAAGCTCTATTGGCAAATCATGTCTGGAAACTATATACACTGCCGTCAAGTCTTCTTTACAAGGTGTTGAAGGCTCGTTATTTTCTGCACACTGACATGTTCAATGCACCTGTTGGTGCACAGACATCATATAGATGGCGCTCATTGAAATATGGAGTGAACCTTCTTCACCGTGGTAGTTATTCTAACATTAGTGATGGCAAACACACACGAGTTGGTTTGGAATGTTGGTTATCAACGATTCCTCCAAGACCACCACGATTGTTTCCTCCATTTGATCCAAGTATACGAGTTTCTTCTTTGATCGATAATGATACAAGCACCTGGAGCATGGATAAGATCGCTTATATGATTGACATTCGAGATCACCATTTAATCTAGAAAGTCAGCCTACCAACAACTACAGTTCAAGATCGACTAGTATGGAATTACACAAATGATAGTAATTATATGGTCAAAAGTGGATAGTAGTTAGCCAAATATTGCATATGATATTGACACCAGACAACAGCCACCTCTACGAATATATACTCGATTAACAGCTGCATTATGGAAGTTACCAATTCCGTGAAAGCTACACCACTTCATTTGGCGCATTGGATCCCAAGCATTAGCGGTGTGCGAAAATCTTCGCAAACACAACATAGATGTACCTGATATGTTACCGATGTTGTAAAACTATGGAGACGACCGACCATGTCTTTTTCACTGTCCTTATGCTATGGCTGTTTGGCGAGTTTCAGGAATTACTACACAACTGATTCATGATCTGAATATTTCTTTGATTGAAAAGCTCCAGTTTCTCGTAGATATATCCAACAATAGTATGATCTCAAATAAAGTGAGATATTTACCATACTGGATAATGTGGAGGATTTAGAAATCACGTAATGCGCTATTTTACTCAAAGAAAGATATCGTCAATCTACAGCAATACTTATGAATGGCTAGACTCAATAAGAATGAATACACATACACCGAGTACACGTTCAGCAAGTATTGCATCCGCTTATTCATGGACAAAACCACCATGTGATTGGGTAAAATGTAACTGCGACACTTCACATCAAGGAGGACAAGAGGCTTCTAGTATTGGTTTGATAGTTCAAAGTCATAAAGGGAAATGTTACACTGCAGGATGGGTTGTATTCAAGGACGATATACAGTTGAAGAAACTGAGTCTTTTGGTTTACTATGGGCTCTTCAAAGTATATGGCAACTAGGTTACAGACGTGTAATATTTAAAGGTGATAACCTACTGCTTCAAACAGCAATTCATAAGATATGTTTACAAGTCTTCTCTAATGTTTTGCTCTATGTATTAGAAAATTTATATTATATGTGTAAGATGTCTTGAATATGTGTAGTCTCCATCTATATATCAACACTTTTCCGTTCCTCTGCACATGTGATCACATTCATACTTGTAAATTATTTCCTTTAGAATTGTTGAACCATGTGAAATCTTCGAAACTATTATTTACTATAGATTATTAATATTTATTCAGTTAACTGAAAATTGTAGGTAAGATGGATAATCATAATACAAAAAACTCAGAATAAAAAGGTTACACCTAATAAATTAACCGAACAGACGAGAGAAGAAATCATTCAACGTATGATCGATTTAAACAAAACATTTTATGTTGAAACTGGTCAAATTCATCCTGATTTAGAAACAGAAAAGCTGATTTTAACATTCTGGAGAATTTATTGGCCTAATCATTATTGAATTAGATTTGTGATTTTTTTTATCAATGATTTATATACTTTTTAGTGTTATTTCATATTTATTTGTGAATCATTATATTTTAAGTTGTAATATTTATTTTCTATAAATCTATAAAGTTTAACTTTTAGTTGTTTTGGTTACGTAATAAAAAGTAGAATATTAATGTCCACACACGTGAGGTTATCTCGTTTTAAAATAGCATTTTAATTGTTTTAAACTGTAATTTTATTGTTTTAATTAAATTAAGTTGTGTGTTTAAAATATATGCACGTGATTTTAACTTGTAAATTTTATTAGTACGCTTATGTAACTACTTTCAAACGTGTAAAGCTAAGATGTATAATTTCTATGATTTTGGGTTAACTTGTTATTTGTATTTATTTTGTAAATGGCGCGTCCACCAATCTTTGGTGGACACTCGCTCGTAAGACAATCAAATATTCAATTGGTTGGAATTCAGTTTGTTGGTTCTCAATCAACTAGTGTGCAAAGTCATTTGTCTCCAAGATTCTCTAAGGAAAAATGATGAACCAAGTGAACAGGCTGAAGAAACTACACTTGTATGTGATGTCCAAGTGCTCCCCATCCATCTAGAAAAAATGGAGCTAAATGGTATTGTTTTGATCCACAAACTACATAACTTTATTTTTGCTCTATATATATATATAACTATTTGATTACATTTATAAAAGGTTCAAAAATAACACTGAAGTATCAACACGTGTTAGAAAAATAATTGAAGGGTGTTTTCCAGGTCCATGATATAGCTGGAAAAGAGTACCACAGTTTTATAAAGATACGTGGTTTTCAAGATTTAAGGTTTGTTTAATCCATATATGTATATTCTTTTTTTTAAAGTTACTTTATATTTTATTAATGTTTGAATTTAGACAAGATTTGAGTGGGATGCCTCCATCGATCATTTAGTAAGAACCAATTTTGAGGCATTTGCTGAAACTCGTCTTAGAAGAATGGTTAGTCTTGCAAAATCCAAAGGAGAAAAGCCTGATTGGATCTTGTCTAATTATTGGACATCAATGTTAGCTTATTGGAGGATATCGAAAGCCAAAGAAAAGAGTGAAAAAACTCGTGCTTCTCGATTATATAATCGTAATGGTTTAGGTATATATCGACATAGAACAGGCTCACGATCTTATGTCAAAGTGAAAGATATTTTGGTAATGTTTTTACTTTTTTGGGGGGTAAAATATAAGTATCTCTTATATATAAAATAGTAGTAAAATTACAAATTTGATTATACCTTTAGCTTGTGAAAAATAGACAGTACGTTTACTATATATTTGTTTGATTTCTAAAAAATTTCAAATATTAGGATAGTTTATCTTTTGATCAAAGTTTGTTACGTCAATTTGAATAATTTATTAAATTTTGTTTTTTATTAATTTTTGTAGTACGTTTTGTCACGTTTTTTTTTTAATTTCCTTTTGGCTCTATCACGTTTCTTATTATAGCTTGTTTTATTATACTTTGGTTTCTATAATTTTTTTTGTAGGAAGCAAATAATGAAGACTCTTTTTTTTTTTATTGGTGTTATGAAAAAAACACACCAAAAGTCAAGATGGAACGTATATTGATGTAAAAGCACGAATAATTGCCGAAGAATATGCTAAACGTGTACAAGAATACTTGGAGTCTTCCAATAGAGAGGGTTTGACAGCGGATAATCTGACCCAAAAGGAGAAGAATGAAATCTATATTGAAGTATTTTTTAGATTAAATTATGCATGATTACAACTTTATAGTTAATTGACCATTTCTTTTTAATGTATAGTCTTAAACATTTGTACATGATATTCTTATCTATTTGTGTTTTTTTTGTAGATTGTTGAAGCAAAACAAGGTCGTGTTTTTAGACTTGGATCACTTCAAAACATGGTTTTTATATCGGAATATAGTTCATCAGTTCTGCCACAATCTATGGAAGAACTGGGAATATTAACACACCGAATTGAAGAGCTGAAAAATGAATTGAAAAAGAATACAGAACATAATATACTCGTCTACAAACATCTCAATGCGCTTGAAAATTTTTGTTCTACCCCATAATAATTTATTATTAATATTTAGTAGGATTTTTGTTTTATTAAATTGATAGTTTAAGATTTGTTTTATGGTCGTTACTTTTAGATTTGTTTAATGCTTCATATAGCATATTATTGATACTGATTTTTTTATTTTTTTATGAAAAATTTATAATTTTTATGATATTAGCATCAGATTATGTATATCTCTATATAAATACTATAAATGACTGAATATGTCGAGGAAAAAGTTGAACCGAATTTTGTTTCGATTCAAATTTGAGAGCATAAATTTGTAATAATTTGTGAGAACAAAGTGATAGTTTTAAGTCACCAATAAAGTCAACTTGAGATGATTATTTTAGTTAATATTTGTGAAGGATAAGGGATTGTTTTTAAATCATTAATAGAGATGATTTGAGATAATTATTATAGTTAGTATTTGTGACGGACAAGAGACTGTTTTTAAATCATTAATAGAGATGATTTGAGACAATTATTATAGTTAGTATTTGTGACGGACAAGAGACTGTTTCTAAGTAACCAATAGATGCGCTTTAAAACAATTATTTTAGTCAGTAATCATGATAAATAATAATCATGATAAATAAGTGACTGTTTTTAAGTCATCAATATAGAAGATTTGAAATGATTATTTTAGTTAATATTTGTGACAAACAAGAGACTGTTTTTAAGTAACCAAAAAAAATGATTTGATACGATTATTATGGTTAGTAATTGTGACATATAAGCAACCGTTTTTAAGTCATTAATAGTGACAAATTTCCGACGATTATTTTAGTTAGTATTTGTGACGGTCTAGTGACAGTTTTAAGTCACCAATAATGACAATTAGAGACTTTATTTTCGTCTTAGTAAGAGACAAATTTGAAACGTTATTTCTGTCACAAAATAAGAGAATTATGATATAATATTTTAGTAAGTATTTATGATATTTTTGCTACAATTTTGTTTTGTAACGACCAGTAACAAAATTGTTACTAAATTATTTGTCACTATTTTTGTGCCGTTTTAATTATGAATTTAAATTTGCAATTGTAACTATTTATAAATTGTTAATAATTCGTAACAATATTTATATTCAATTCAAACATGCATCTCATCTACAAAATCAATGTGCAGATATGCTGGCCGCCAAGATTATTACGATGTCTGATTGTCCTTGGTTAATTTATAATTCGTGTCCTGCTTTTCTCCAAAGCTTTGTATAAAAATATATAATAAAGTTGGAAAAAAAAAAGAGATAATTAAAACGTCGTAATTTTTAAACATTACCGACATTGACCAATATATATTTGTTACAAAACGCAAAAGCGTGGGAAGAATACGGCAACGTTTTGCTGAGGTAAAAGGAAGATTCGCTATCTGTGATTTTACAAGTCTTCACCAGCCAAGATATTTGCGATTGAACATCACAGACAAGAAGAAGGGGATTTAGGAAGATCGATTTCGATCGAACAAGATGGTACGTCTTATTGTTTTCCAGTTCATCTGATAATCAATTGTTCTACTAATCGCTAAGTTTGGGGGTGAACCGTGTTTGGGTGGTAAATTTGGGGGTGAACCGTGATTGTTTGTTGTAATGGATACCCGATGCCCTAGAATATTTCGGGTTGATTTTGGTTGCGACTAGGATTTGTTGCTAGGATTTGGTCGTTGGGTTTGTTCTAGCATCCTTTCAGAAGGGTTTCTAGGGATGTTTTTCGTAATTGTTGTGATGAATTAGCGTTAGGTTCATCGATTAGTTTGGGTTTTCTGTTGATCGTATGCTTTCTCCCGATTCACAAACTAAAATCGATTTGACAACTTTCAGGTTTTAGCTTATATAAAAAAATAGTAATGATTCAGCTAATCAAATCAATTTATTGCCTTCTGTATCATATACCTTATGCTTTCTGGGGACCCTATCTGGTATTGGTGTTTTATTTGTTATAGTTTCATGTGTTAACTCTTTCCATTTTGCTCTCTTTTGCAGTCGACCCTATCAGCTGCCAGAGCGGATAACTTTTACTATCCCCCAGAATGGACTCCAGATCAAGGTTCCTTGAACAAGTTTCAAGGACAGCATCCTCTGAGAGAGAGGGCAAAGAAGATTGGCGAGGGAATTTTGGTCATAAGGTAATATAACCCAACTACTATTTTAGCTCACTCCATTGACTGACTGCCCTAGTTCCTAGATTGATTCATTTAGAGGGTAATGCTACTTTTGGCTGAATTCGCACAAGTTGTTTGCTTGTGATTTATGGGTCATAGATAGGGTTAAGCCAAAGTATAACATCAAATTATTATGATGATTAAAAGTTGAAAAATATATATTACTCTTGAGTTGGTGTCAATGTGTTGGTATGAATCGTTGTTAAAGTCTATCCCTGGTGTACGTTCTGTTGATCGATCAGAAGCTTTGTTTTATGTTAATTTGGCGGGAGAGTGCTCTCACTTTGGTTAAAATTTTCTTACGTGCTCTTATTTTGTTCAGGTTTGAGATGCCCTATAATATATGGTGTGGTGGCTGCAATTCTATGATTGCCAAGGGTGTTCGATTTAATGCAGAAAAGAAGCAAGTCGGGAACTATTATTCTACAAAGGTTCGATTGAGATTCTGTTCTTTCTAGTTGATCACATCTATATGACACCTTAAACTTCTGTTTCTGCTCTTGCTCGGAAAAACTTTTGATTGCACTTAAAACATGGGCACCACATACTTGATTCCCTTTTTGGTTGCTATGGAACTATGGGTGAAGTTTAATTCTTATTTTTCTCAGATATGGAGCTTTGCAATGAAATCACCATGCTGCAAACATGAGATTGTAATTCAGACGGATCCTCAAAACTGCGAGTATGTAATCACAAGTGGTGCCCAGAAGAAGGTTGAGGAATATGATGTAGAAGATGCAGAAACCATGGAGCTCACTGCTGAGGAAGGTTGGTTACTACTTTCTTCTGCATGTTTGCATTTAGAAGCTCATAGGGCTTTCAGTATCTGTTTGTATATTTATTGTTGTTATTTACTATTCTTGACTTGCTTTGATAAACTTGTGCAGAGAAGGGAAAGCTTGCAGACCCCTTTTATCGTCTAGAGCACCAGGAAGTAGATTTGCAGAAGAAGAAAGCAGCAGAACCTCTTTTGGTCCGTCTCCAGCGAGTCTCCGATGCAAGACATGCTGATGATTACTCCCTAAACAAAGCTCTACGTGCACAACTTAGGGTGAGAACCACGTTTGCAATTCTTTCTCAGCTTGCAGTCTAATTTTCAATTCCTCTTTTATAAGTTTTTTCTCATTCGCCAGGGACACAGAAAACGTGTAGCAGAAGAAGAGGCTGCTTCAAGGAAGCTAGGCTTGGGAATAAGACTTCTTCCAAAGAGTCAAGAAGATATTGCAGCTGCCTCAAACGTGAAATTCAAAACCAAGTTTGAGAAGAATCGAAGGGACAAACGAGCGCTGATCCATGCGTCTTCCATCTTTCCCGAGTCATCTTACTCAATGTCATCATCGAGCAAGAAAAGAATGGAGCTAGAAGCAAAGAGAAGGAAAATAAGCGCAGCATCAGCATCAAGTCTATTGAAAGGAGGATTCAAAGCTTCAGCATTATTTAAAAACCCATCAGCAAGCAAATCAAAGGTTTCATCTGTTTCTGTAAGGAAGATGTAATTTTAACTACTATGCTGTAATCGTTAAGAAGAAAATCAATCTAAGAAAATATTAACGAAAATGTTTCTACGTCTGGAAAATCGCTCCTGATTTTTTGTCTTGTTCTTTTCGAACTTGTCTATAACAATGGTTTCCGTTATACAAGCAAGCTCTATTCAACATTGACTAGTATACATTCCACTCGTTCAGACTATTGTTCCATTCGTTGTCGTACCATTGACAAAGCGGTGATTACGTAAAAAGATAATTTGCACGTTTTAAAACGTATAATTAGTGCAAGGACTCAAATAATGTGAACGTAATCATTAAACCAATCTGTTGAATTCAGATTGAAATGTGGAAAGCACATGAGGAGATGACTAAAGCTTTTGCTTTTTTCTTTTTTTACTTGTAATATAATCAGTCTCTGGAAAATCCACCAAATCGTGTCGCATATCATAACAGTACATAATATCATAACTAACCCATACTTATCTCTTTATTATTATAAATAAAAAAGCACTTAATTTAGTAATTAGACCCACTGAAGATTGTTAACAAAAAAAAAAAAAAGTGAAGATATAACAACCGTTGATCTGTAGGACAAAAGTCAACGAAAAGTCGGCGATTGCAACCGAGTCGCACTTGATAATTCCCTCCCGTTTCCAAATACACAAACTGGCGCCTCTCTCTCTTCTCCACTTCCCAGTTATTTCGTAGACGAGATTTTATTTTCTTTAAAGTCTTTTCTTTTTCTCTCACAAAAAAAAGAGATATTTTCAAACCCAAGCAAACAGTATTAATCCGGACTCGAGTTTGGTTGGGGTTTCGAGGATATCTCCACTTCACTTTTGTTAGCGTCGATAGAGTTGTCTAGGGTTTTTTTTATCCGATTCTACTGCTCTTCTTGCTCTGATCTTTTCGTCATCAAGCTCTCATGGCTGGGTAAGCACTTCTTTACTATCCCTCTCCGGATTTTGATCCGGACGTCGAGTTATTAGTTGAAACTCCATATGAAATCACGATATTTGCCGATTTCAAGTTTGAAGCTTATTTTTTGTGTTGTTTTGTTCTTTTCTTTGTAAATCAATGTACCTCTGTGATTTTGATTTCTGGGATGAAAGAGGGTTTGTTTGAAATCTGCATTTAGCTCATTCATTGTTAGGGTTTCGAAAAGGGGTTTCTTTAGGTCCCAGAGACTTTGATCGACGAGCATGTGTTTCCACGAAGTCAATAGAATCAAAGTACTCTGCTGGTCTAGGTTTCTGCTGACAAAATGTTTGGTTTTTCAAGAAATCTAGGGAGTAGTGTTGTTTTTTAGTGGCCATGTCTTCTTTAACCTGTATTTGGAAATGGCTCTGGAAATTTGATTCTAAACCTTCTTGTCATCTTTAGAGATATGTGTTTTGATATCTTTCTGGTATTTCTGCTTTATCTTGAAATACGATATTACTGTCTTGACCAATCGGATTGCTGTTCTTGCTGTGTGCAGGCGATCATGGCTGATCGATAGCAACCGGATTGCTACGAAAATCATGAGTGCATCCGCAAGTTCAGACCCGCGTCAAGTGGTGTGGAAAAGCAATCCTACAAGACACTGTCCCAACTGTCAACACGTCATTGACAACAGTGATGTACGGTTTGCGCTTTTGTTACATCTGATGTCTATTCTCTGATATGATATTTCTGTGTAGTTGTAAACACAAGTTTTGTACATTTCCAGGTTGTTGATGATTGGCCAGGGTTGCCTCGAGGTGTGAAATTCGATCCATCTGATCCAGAGATCATATGGCATTTACTAGCAAAATCTGGTTTATCAGGTTTAACTTCCCATCCGTTCATTGATGAATTCATCCCAACTGTGAATCAAGATGATGGGATCTGTTACACTCATCCTAAGAATTTACCAGGTTAGGCAATACAGGTTTTCTTTTTGTTTGTAGTAATCAAAAGAAGTTCTAAAATTCTTTCTCACTTAAAATTCAAATGTTTCAGGTGTTAAGAATGATGGAACGGTGTCCCACTTCTTCCATAAAGCAATCAAAGCTTATAGCACTGGAACTCGAAAGCGTAGAAAGATTCACGACGACGATATTGGTGATGTGCGCTGGCATAAGACAGGAAGAACAAAGCCGGTTGTGTTGGATGGTGTTCAAAGAGGCTGCAAGAAAATAATGGTCCTTTATGGCGGAAAAGCTGTGAAAACGAATTGGGTGATGCACCAATATCACTTGGGAGTAGAAGAAGACGAGAAGGAAGGTGATTATGTTGTTTCTAAGATATTCTACCAGCAGCCACAGCAGCTAGTGGTCAAGCAAGGTGATAAAGCTGAACAGGAAGTCTCTGAGGATATCTTTGCTGCAATGACTCCAAAAGCAGATCCTGTCACGCCAAAATTGGCTACACCTGAACCTCGATATGCTGTGCAACTTTGTTCTGATACTCCCGTGGCCAATGTCAATGATGACTATGTCACTGCCCCTGAGATTTCTCTTGCCGAGGTAAAATTCTGTCTCTGCTTTCTATTGATAAATCCTAGTGCAAGAGCAAGAGCAAGAGCATTGCGATTACTCCCATTGTCATAGTTGAGAGCTGTGACCGTTAGCTACAGTGTTAAAGGAAGGTTAGGCAGAAAGAGTTAGGTATTCAGGATTTTTCTTAGGTTTATGATTGAGAATTGCGTCCAGAATGGTGATTAACTCATTAATCTCAAGTATAAGCTCTTGCTGAAGTGAATAAAGGAGTTTACCAGGCTGTGTCTTTTGACATTCTTATGTAATTAACAACTTATTGCTGTTACACTCTGTTACACTGACACTTTCTCCTTTGTTTCCTGGTACCTAAGATATCTGATGTAATGTACATGGAAGATGAGGTTCAGAGTTTTCAACCTAATCATGGAAGATCAAGTACTGCGGACGAGCCTGATCCTGATCATGAATATGAACCTGAGACGGAACTTGAAAACCGAGTAAATGAAATGATAGATGATAAAGAAGAGAAAGAGAGGGATAAAGAAGATGACAACCAAGCTGAGGAAGAACGTACTTGGTTGGACAGCGAATCTCAGTTTATCTTAAGTTCTCAACAGCTTGTGGAAGCCTTGTCTCTTTGCGATGATCTCTTGCAGACGGGATCACAAGAAAGAGAAGAAAACACAAATAATGGAAGCTTAAAGAATAAACAACCATGTTTTGCTGATTATTCACACGTAGGAGGAACAGAAGACTTCAAAAGGGATCTGGAGGAATGTCAGAAAATTGTTCTTGATCCCTCCAACATAGAGCTTGATACTCCACCTGAATTTCGTCTCAGCCAGCTGGTAAACTAAAATCCTTTCTTTCTCTTATGTATTTTGACTGCAATCTGTCAAAAGAAGCGTAATGTGTTTTTGTGTTGTCTGTTCAGGAATTTGGATCACAGGATAGCTTTCTCGCTTGGGGCATTGGAAAGACTGACTGACTAAACAAAACTCCCACGAGCTCAAGACTGTCGAACTCGTTAATATTTTTTGGTTGGCAAAATGGTGCCACATTGCTGTGTTTGATTTCAAAGTGTTTCGTTTTTTGTTTTTTGGATGTAGAAGAACTACGTTGGAACGTGTTTCTTTCTGATCTAGCTTGCAATGTCAGTGGTATGTAAATAATGCTTTTGAGATATGAATCTAAAAACCGGATGTACGGATTCACCACAAAACTTTCTTACTGAAATTTCAGTTTTTCGCTCAACTAACCTGCCTAGGCCATTTTAAATGGTAACATATGTCGTTGGTTACGTATCCACAACATAGCCACTGCCTAGAGCATAACGAGTATATAATAAGTTAATCACTGCAGTGTAGTGGTGTGATTCTAAAATGATGTTTTGGGTTCTCCCATTGTCACGAAGGTGTTGCTGCAAACACACAACGCGTTGGGCTCGTCGGAATCTGGATACGTACGTAATTGGGCTTATAAGCCCATTGAACTGAAGGCAGAGAAGACCGGGAGTTGGTGATTTAGACCGAGATTTGTCTATATTCTATTTGGACGATAGTGAATCGACAAGTAGACGGAGTCACGGACTAAAGGGTCTTTTAATATTTTTACATTTACTACATTTGATACTGAGCGCGTTGTCTTCTGTCACTCTGCAACTAACTACTAACCACGTTGCTCTTTCATTCTTCACTCCAATTTTCATTGGAAAATCATATGACATGAGTAGTTTACGTTTATGTTGACCCAAAAAATTAATCCGACTGAAAAATTTAATACAACAGAGTGGTCACCATGATCACAAATTCTTAAGTTTCAACTAACCTGACAAGATGGCATTTTTGTATGGGGAATATACAAATGTTTTATCAATAAAAACAATGAAGTAGTTTATTGCATAATATTATAATTTCATTTGTTGATTTTATTTATTTATTTCGCAGATTAATGATTATTTTTTGTTATTCAACAACCATACATTATTTTTATCAACGAAACTTCGGATTAGAAGTTTAGAACGGATAGAATTGGTTACCAAATCAAACAGAATTTAAGATATAAACTTCAATATTTAGTTGGGGGTTTAGTAAAATGAGGGTGAATTTTAGGTAGTGAATGATTATTTTTGTCTGGGAGTGCATGGTAGCCACGTCAGAGTTGGCAGTAGAATTTACTTCTCGATAGACTCTCTCTATCTACTAGTATCCCGTGTGTACTTTCCAATAAATGTACCTCTCTTATGTAATTTATTCCATTGCATTATTACCAAGATAACAGGTTTATTATTCAAATAAATTAGTCAAAAACAGCATATTTTAAAGACAAAATAAATTAAAAAGTGGCCATTAATATAGGGAAAAAAGTGAAATATAAAGTCAGCAACAAGTGTGTAAAAAATGTTTTTATATGACCAAACTCAACTCAGTCCACCCGCTAATCTCGCCTTCTTAATTTTTTTTTTCTTTTTGGAAAAAAATTGGTTCATCTTCAATCACAGTGTGTGTGCCCATTACATGCTTCCCTTTACTCTGCATTCTCTCAAATCCAAATTCTTCTCATAATTCCCACAATGCCCCTCTCCCTCCTCTTCCTCTTCCTTCTTCTCCTCCTCCCTTTCTCTTTCTCCTCTCCATTCAGTACGTCTCCTTCTCTATCATGTAATTGATCTCTAGATCTGAGTATGAACTGATTACTTTCTTCTTTTCTTTTGCAGATACTTCTTTCTTCATTGATAGTGGAAGTCCCGAAGGTTCTACTGACGTTTTCAACCGTACATGGATTCCTGATCGCTTTTACTCCGGTGGAAGCACCGCCGTTGTCTCTGAGCCTTTACGATTCCAACTTGTTGCTGAGAAAACCATCAGGTACTTCCCTCTTTCCTTCGGCAAGAAGAATTGTTACGTCGTTCCTCTTCCTCCTGGTCGATACTATATCAGGACTTTCACCGTTTACGATAACTATGACGGTAAATCTCATTCCCCGTCTTTCGATGTCTCCGTCGAAGGCACGCTTATCTTCTCCTGGAGGTCTCCTTGGCCTGAAACTCTCCTTCGCGATGGCTCTTACTCTGATCTCTTTGCTTTTATCGGTGACGGTGAGCTCGATTTGTGCTTTTATAGCATCGCCACTGATCCGCCCATTGTAGGTTCGCTTGAAGTCTTACAAGTCGATCCTTCCTCCTACGACGCTAATGGGACTGGTAAAGACGTTTTGTTGGTTAACTATGGAAGGCTCTCGTGTGGCTCGGATCAATGGGGTCCTGGGTTTACTAACCACACCGATAATTTCGGACGGTCGTGGCAATCTGATAAAGATTTTCGATCGGAGAACTCGAAATTGGTGGCTAGGTCGTTATCGACGCTTGAGAAAATCAAAGGAGTGGATCAGGCGCCGAATTATTTCCCTATGAAGCTTTATCAATCTGCAGTCACGGTCTCTGGAAGTGAATCTTTGGAATACGAGCTTGAGGTTGATGCGAAGCTTGATTACTTGCTATGGTTCCATTTCTCTGAGATCGATTCAACAGTGAAGAAAGCTGGGCAAAGAACGTTTGATCTGGTCGTGAATGGTAACAATGTAAGCAGAGTTGATGTATTCAAAGAGGTTGGAGGATTTGCAGCATATAGTTTAAACTATACTCTCAAGAATCTGACCAGTACTACTGTAACGGTGAAGCTTTCACCTGTTTCGGGAGCACCGATTATTAGTGGCCTTGAGAATTACGCCATTGTTCCTGCTGATATGGCCACGGTGCCTGAACAAGGTGCGTTAAATGATTGATGGATTACAACATCATGCGTATTTTTTTATGATTGGAATCCGGAGTAGATCTTTGAGCAAAACTGGTCTGTTTCCTTTTTTTGACACTCCGTATTTGTTTTTGTAGCGACTGCTATGAAAGCATTAAAGGATTCACTACGTATACCTGATAGAATGGGTTGGAATGGTGATCCCTGTGCTCCTACTAACTGGGACGCTTGGGAAGGAGTCGCATGCCGGCCAAACAAAGAAGGATCTGCTCTTGTCATATTCCAAATGTGAGTCTCATGGATGCATACAGTATCTAGAACTATTTTATCTTTTCTCACTGTAAATTTGTAGGTATGAGCTGAAAAGTAGGTTGTCAAGTCGAGTTGACAGATATATTTAGAACAAAGAACTTGATGTGGAATGTTGTCTATTACTGGCATCTCTGTTCGTTTAATGTAGATTGTGGG
This sequence comes from Lepidium africanum, assembly GCA_900406405.1. NCBI lineage: Eukaryota > Viridiplantae > Streptophyta > Magnoliopsida > Brassicales > Brassicaceae > Lepidium > Lepidium africanum. Next base: position 99,323 of record OVAX01000024.1, read on the forward strand.
TCACATATTGTAGTACTTTATCTAGAGTTTTGTCTCTCAGCATTATTATAAGTCTTCCAGAAACTTCTTGGAAAATAATATTGCCTTGTCCGGTGCTAATTATTTCTTTTGCCTTATCAATATAGAGAGTTGTCTCATTGTGCTTCACTTGTTTCAGAGACCTTGGAAGTCAAGGCTTGAAAGGATTTATCAGTGAACATATTAGTCTGCTGACAGATTTGAATAGCCTGTAAGTATCACTTATTGACTCCGTTTATCTATCTCATAGTTCATAACTTGTTATGATGCAATTGAATGTATGTTGATTCATGTGTCTTCACTAGGAATTCGCTATTTCTCGCAACATCAACTCATTTATCGGGAGATCTGGTATTTATGAACTTTGCTTTTGGTTTTCTTGCAGGAACCTGAGTTCAAATACCTTAAGTGGTCCACTACCTTCAGGTCTTGGTCATAAATCTCTTGTCAGTCTGTAAGTTAGTCCACCTCAGTTCGTGATCAGTTACCAAATTTTATGATTGATGCGAATCATACAATATACAATGATATTAGAGTGTTTGTATGGATTACACCAACTTAAGAAACAATTTTTGTTGCACAAATGTGCTTATTGATTGCCTTTCTGGATTGCAGTGACTTGTCAAACAATCAGTTGACGGGACCAATACCTGAAAGTCTGACCTTGTCAAGCTTAAAGCTCGTGTAAGAAGCTTGCTTCATAACATTGTTTAAACATCAACAGTAACTGTATTGGCTGTTTCTATGTTAGATAATCAATAAGTAGAGCATGGCCAACAAGACGAGCAAATTCATTGACGACTAAAAAATTCTGACTTGCAGGCTTTTGAACGGCAACGAATTGCAAGGACAGGTACCAGAGGAGGTTTATTCAGTTGGTGTCCATGGTGGAATTATCGAGTATGTTATCTACAAAAGTCCACATATATAAACTATAATAATCTCTTTCTGTTCTATATCAATGGCAAATTTTACCTTTTCTTCTTATTATCAATGGCTTTGTTCTTTAATCTATTAGCTCACACTCAACTAAAAGAATCTCCATCATTTTGCAGTCTCACTGGAAACAAAGGATTATGCGGTGTACCATCTCTTCCGTCGTGTCCACTATTATGGGAGAATGGTCACTTATCCAAAGGTGGCAAAATAGCCATAGCTGTATCTTGTGTGGTGCTCTTCATTCTAATTCTCTTGGTCATCTACTTGTGCTGCATGTGGAGAGGAAGACATGACTACGACTTTGCCCCTCCTCACGATCTAACATGTGAGTTACAAATCCATGAAATTCCTCATAATTGGAAGAAAATCTAAAGGACATGCTTGAATCTTAATCACTCTTTGTATTTGTGGTGCAGCGTTAGCAGCGAAGAGAAACAGATACCAAAGGCAAAAGTCGTTAATGCTCCTGGAAATGGAGAGCCAACACGCAAAAGGAATGCCTACACATCCTCTTAACTCGCAATAGCCGGGAAACAAAGATAGTAAGAGATTTTAACTTGGACAAAGAGCAAAGGAGAGATGAGGTGAGTATTAGAGGTTATTCAGTGTAATTAGTATACAAAACATTACTCCTCGAGAAGACCACAAATAACATTTAAAGAAAGGCAATGGATGAAGAGTGTGCATTTTATTCCACATAAACAAGAACAAAAAGAGAGTGAAATTCAATCTTCCTTCTCTGTAATATCATTTTTGGGGCTCTCTTAGATATGATATGATGATTATAATTTGATATATATACGTTCTTACTTCTTCCTCTGTTTCTGTGTTGTATGTCTTGTAACACATTGTTGTTTCTTTTTTTCTTTTCTTTTTTGGATTAACGGATATTACCAGATGTGGATTAACTAACTTTGTGCCTATAATTAAATTTAAGCTCTAATTATCTTTCCTTTTTGGGATGGATTTTTTTTCTGTAGTTTCTTTTTTTAGTTTTTGGTTCTGTACTTTCTTTAAAAGTAATTATTACTATATTTTCTTGAATTAGTAAATTACTAAATTTATATTTGTTTCTTTTAAATTACTTTACTTTTAATGATTGTATTGGTTATTTTCCCAAATGTTTCACTGAAAGCTAAAAGAAAAAAGTTACAATATTTCCGAGAAAGATTATAAAAGATTTCACAAGAATGTTGAAGGTTAACCAGAACGTTTGGCTAAGCTATCAGTCTCTCAAAATGAAAGTTTTAACCATTAAAATACAACAATTATAAAGAAGAACCTTTAATCCAATTTTATATAAGCTAAAATAAACCAATGAAAGTGATATTCTCTCCCTGACGAAGATGAGCTGGTTAGTCAAATGGCCCCGTGATGTAAATTTAAAACTTTTGTTAATAATTGAAGTTGTGACTTTTGTAAACTCTTACGACCTCGAGACTTTTCATACTGATCATCTCGATATCATCCAACTCGAGCTGTTGTTTATATTTACTTGAAACTTAAAAGATGATATTCTTATCATGTTTAACTATATCTCTCGCTTGACTTAACGTTTTGTTTTCTTCTTCTTTTAAGCCTTTGACTTCAGATTATTCATACATTTTCTTCTAGTTACGTACCTTTCACACTTTCTTCTTCTCTTAACTTCTTTTTAATTCTTAATATCCAACTTAACATTAGTCTATTTGACGGTGGCCAATTTAAAAGCGTTGAATATTTGACATCAAAACTTCTTTTTTTTTGCATGCAGGTACGTGTTAAGCAGCCTAGCACCCGCACATTGTGTTTTATGTTTTTTAATTATATTTCTGGAAAAATTACAGATACCAACACATCTTTTCTCTATTTTGCGTCAATATAAAATTTGTAAATAGCCGGACAACGTTGATTTAAACAAAAATAAACGAAGTATTACAGTTTTTCGAAAGAAAATATACATATTTGGTGCCAGCAGATTTTGTTATATCAATACAGTATAGTCGTTGTTCATTACGATGCATAAATCATTGTAGAATTTGTTTTTTAGTGCATGACTAATACATACTCCCTTTGTTAAAAAAATTTTTTTTTTTAAGTTGATGTTTTAATATTTCTATGCAAAATTTATTGCACTTTTAGTATTTTTGACTCTTTTAATTCTGCAGATTGATTTGTGATTGGTTAAACAGTTTTAGAATTTGTGATAAACTATATTTTATTTAGAAAAAATAAATACAGGTACACTTGTAGATTTCGGGATCGAGTCATGCCGTCTACATTATGCAGGAACTTGGTTAATGTACCGGTCATTTATGACCCAATATTGATTAAAAAAAAACTAATTATGATATATATATGAGCTCCATGTTTTCGTTACAGAGGAGCTAAGATATTCAATTTGTGTATTCAATTCGTCCATGCTATATGATTAATTCAATCTTGGTGATTTTTCTGCACTTACGTGCGGCATAAATATTTATAACCTAATTGATTTTAAACATTAATAATAAAAGCAATTTGATATGTGAAAAAATAAATTTTTATAAACAAAAATTTTTATGACATAAAATATAATATCATCAATTTTATAAAAACACTATATTAAATAATTGTTTTTATTAAACTTACATTTAACATATTACATTTAACATATAAGTTGAAAAAATTTTCTAGGTATTTAAAATATTATTAGTGTAATCTTTTGGTAATTAACATGATAAATATCTCACACTGATTTTTATTTACATTAACATATGAATTTTAAGTCTTTAGAAAAATCTCATATTGATTTTATTTTCGTAAGTATATAAGTGTTTAACGAAGAATTATAAACAAACATTTTAATATTTTGTATATTATTTTGTTAAAAAAAAAGTAAATACAATGAAATAATGTTTAAGTAATCACGTTGGAAATATCTTTGTATATAGTTTTGTTTCAACTTTTTCTTTATAAATAACATATGAATATATTTTTATAAAGACTTGATAAATAACAAACACGAGCATAATACGTAAAATAATACATATTTACATATATAAATAATAGAGATTTCAAATATACTATAATTATCTTTTATAAGTTTTTTCTTTACAATTATATTTTTAAAGCAACACTAAAATCAATGTTAATTTTTTTTTAACAACCAATGTAAAGTTTTAGAATAAAAGTAAAAAAATTTGTAAATATAAATTTAAAAATACATTATAGTCAATATAACAAAACAAAACAAAAATTGACAATACATAAATCCGTTCTACACACAACTTAATATCAACCTCTTTGTCGACTAACCATCTCAATTAATTAATCTCTATAGTCACATAATTTGCACCATAATTTTGTAGTGATCTCAAAATTTAATTGAATTCACTTATTAAAACAACTGGAATACGTATGTTTTTAATAGTTGACATGAAAAAGTAAAAAGAAAAAGAAATGAAAGTTTTTGTTGAAAGAAAAACTGTAAATTTAAGGAATATTTGTGATAAATTTAAGAAAAATTGAAAATTAATTATGTTTGTTTTATATAGAAAAGGATATAATATTCCGCAGTCGAATCACACCACCTACATTATGTAGGAATTTGGCTAATGGTCTGGTTAGTTGTGGCTCAATGTTGACAAAAAAAAGGAAAAATATATAATATTCAAATAGGAATAAAAAATTATTAAATATTCAATAACTGTAGCTACGAAAGATATATAATTATCTGTATTTTATTAAAATTTAAAATAGTATTAAATCGAACACAAGTTTTTTAATCTAATTTCGTGATAGTTATAAAATTTAAAAGATCATTATATTTTCTAAAAAATAAAAAAAGTTATGTTAAAATAAAAAAAGTAAATAAAAACGAAATTAAGTTTAAATTAAATTAAAATTTAATATTAAGGGCAACTTTGTAATCAAGCATGTTAAAATTGAATGTGGTGTTGACACCTAAATTTTTTATAAAAATCACTTCTCTAATAATATATAAGATTTGTCAAAAAAAAGTTATTATATTTATTGAATTTTCTTGTGAGAAGTCATAATGACAGATATTAAGAATGCATGTATTAATTACTACAACCAACCTGATATGGTCTTCGATTTGATATCTTTCACGTGATTTTAACTTCTTAGGTTAAATTATACAATTAAAACTTTATTCAAATGGGATATAACTTGACCGTTAGGCACTGCTGGTTTGTCTGTGCCCACACGATAATCCTAATCTTAATTAATAATATTCAAGAGAATAGCTGAGATTGTCAAGTCAAATTTTCCTATTGACAAATATATGATGTTAATTCATCGCTAATAGTGCAATGATTCCGTTTTGGAGTAAGGGTAAGTGAAATACAAGAAACCATCTGTTTCCAAAATATTCAAATTATTTATATTGAGACTGTGTGATCCAATTATGAATTAAACAGCCTCCAGTCAATATTAACTTATATCTAATCCCTTCAAATATATAACAAAGTACGTTGCCGTTGTATTCTTTTATATCTAACAAATGTGTCATAAAATTGGAGGTTTAAAATATGAGAGATACTTAAAATGCAGTATGGAACCCATGAGTATGGAAATGACTCGTTTAATAATTTTTCATGAATGCACTGCTATGTTTAAATTCGTAACAATTTTTTATATATTTTTTATAACCAGAAAACGAGTTTAGTTGATTTAATGACATTGTATAAGATTAGCAAAATATATATTATGATATTTCATGAGATTATAAAAACAAATTAAAGTATTAAAAAAATTAAATAAATAACTCCAGTCGGATTCCGTCGGAAATAACCTACGTTTCCAACGGAAAATAGCGGAAAATTGAAACGCCAAATAATTTCGCCTCGTTTTTCGCCCCATGTTTTGACGGAAACTTACGGATCGTGACGGCCCATGCTTTTAATTATTTCTCGCGGACCTTTTTCTCCTTCGCAAACACAACTGACTCTCTCTAAAATTCTGGCGACCTCTGCGTTTTCCACGGCGGACTACGGCGGATTCAACCTCCACATCTCTCGTCTCCTTTCAACCATATAAGTTTCTAATTTTTGGACAATTTCATGTTAATGACGTTGAAGATTTTGTGTTTTGTTTTATGAAATTCGAGATTTAGGATAAGTTATGGCTATAGAACTCTTAGGTTATGTTTGATGTAGTTTGAAATAGGTTAAATTTGCCATGGGTTGTGATGATTTTGAAGAATTTGTGTTGAGATTTTTTTCTCCCTCAAAAAGCATTTTTTTTTAAGAACACAACAATTTTTTTTTCTTTTTCAGATTTCGATTTTATGGACTAATTTCTCATAACAAGTTTTGGATATAGTTACATATAGTTATGTATAATTACATATATATTAACAAATTTATAAAGTTTACAATGATATAAAGTTTACAAAAAATTTACAATGATATAAAGTTTACAAATTTGTTTTTTTTGGTCAACAATTAGATCTACAAGGCCCGATCCATAGCCTATCCCAACCTTTAAAATTCCTATTTAATCTAGCAACTGCGTAGAGGGGGAAATCGAATCCTAGATGTCATAGTCATTAGCTGGATCATCCTAACCACCAGACTGAGAAGAACTCGGCGTTTACAATGATATAAAGTTTACAAATTTGTTTTGTAAATTTATTTGATACATAACATAAAATATATTTTAGTCTATATTAAAAATCAATATTTTATATATTTTGTAAAACTAATTTATATATTTTGTGAACTTAATTATTTAGGATTTTAATATGTTTTCATATATTTTTATTAATTTTATAAACTTAATTTGTATACTTTGTAAATCTAATTTCTAAATTTAATTTATATATCTCATATATTTTTGTTAAATTATTTTGTATAATTAGTTTATTTTGTAGGAAACTCTTGTTTCAAAGAGGCACCAGAACATGTTCTAGTCTCTAGAGTAGACCCAGGCCGAACTCTAGGAGACTCAGGAGAGGCAAGCGAGGAGTGAAGCTCAGATTCTCAAGTTCATGCGGATATTCGACACTCCCTGATTCTTAACATTGGATAGCGAAACCCAAAACCTAGGAATTTAGTTTTACCGTACTATATTTTGTATCAAATATATTTATTAAAAACAAATTTAATATTAAAAATATAATTTCAAAATTATTAATTATTTTTAAATTATTTTTGAAATAAATTAATATTTATTTGTTTATATTATTATATATTAAAAAAATTAAATTCCCGTCGGAAACCGTCAGATTTAAAACCAACGAGATCCGACGGTTTGTAACTGACGAGATTCGACGGAAAAAACCGATAAGATCTGGCGGCAGGAATTCAACAGCGTCCGACGCTCTTATCCAATGGAACTCAACGGATATTTTGTCGGATTATTGTCATCGATTTCCGTCAATTTTGACCGACGGAAATCAACAGGATCATGATTTCCGACCAAACATCGATGACAAACATTTTTTGTCAGTTTGTGTCAAAAAAGTCAATTTTCCGACGTCTCCCAATAAAATTTGTCGTAGGATCTAGCCATAATGTTTTGTAGTGCGTACGACTAGACCATTGTAATAGTGATTTGTGTTGTTATCAAAGTTAAATTTATTTTGATCGTCAATTAATCTATGGACAGATATATGTGGTAGGTAATTTTATTGACTTCACATATATAATTTTGGGAATTTGTATTGACTTGGTTGACCTCGATGTACGTAAGGTGATTGATTATCTCCGCGTCTCTTGGGTCTTAGTTTTATACTAATATCATATAGGACTATTATGTTAACGCTTAATGAACTGTTACTTGTATTAAGTAAATGCCACTCGTCACTTATCTAATACATCATTAGGGATTTAGCAATTTACTCATCGATTTTCTTACATTTTTACGTTTCAAATCATTGGCGCGTACATAAAGGATCACAAAACCGACAAAATAAGTCAGCCTGCATCCATGTTATTTTGCATAATGAAAAACCCTCAACTTGGGATATCATCAATACCCAAAACAAATGTATGATAAAAAGAAAATATTTGTAATTCGGGTAGTTGCCATAAAATGTGATCGTTATGTATCCACGAAGATATTAATATACCGTGTACATACATGTAATATTACGCGTAAATAAATTACATATATACATATATATATATATACAAGTGACCAATTGGGAGTAGCAAGTAGCAGAAAAAATATAAAAGTAGTCTTATCTTTTACAAACTTTAGAGAAAAACCAATGTAGTCTATATAGTTGCTTATATAATAAAATAAAATAAAAACTAGACTATATTGTTGCTCATATATAAAAGAAGAAGCCAATAGGTTTAAAATAGATTAATTTGACTTTATATAATGTTGGGTTTGTGCGTAATGTGTGTGGCAGAAGGCACCGCATTAATCTTTGTTCAAACTTATATACAGCGCCGAAAATTAATACTATGTTTATGCATATATAATTTATATTTAAGATTCTTAAAATATCAAATATCTTAAAGTCTGTCAAATAATTTAATGTATATGGAACATCTACAAATAAATGGAAATCTAATTATATATGCATGGTTTGATCAATATATTTTTGTCTTGTTCACATGTAGTTATTGGTTTTTTTTAACTCATATAGTTATTGTTATGTTTCTTAAATAACGTGTATAGAAAAACAAGATTCACGTGAAAATCTGAAACCAATGGCGAGTAGCCACCAGCCCTAAGCAATAAAAGAAGAGACCAAAGGCGAAAATAAAGCGAATGAGTTTAAGTAATGTGGCAATTAAGGTCGGATCAGGCGAGCCAACGTGAAAAGCACCAAATGGTTTACGATTCTCTCATTACTTATTATTTCCTTTACTGGTCAACAAAAGCAGTCTCTCCTTTTGTTTTTTTTCACATGTGATATTTGTTTTATATTGGTTAATTAATCACCACTCTTAATTAAATATCCATGTTTAATACCTACTACTGTTGTTTTATCTTTAGAATATTAAAATAGTTTAAAGCTTAACCAATTGTCTTCATTTTAAAGCGTCTTCTTGTCCTATCCGGCTCTGTTTTTTTTTTTCTTCAAAAAAATCGTCGTCTTATTACTCATTGTACCAAAAGAAAAATATTGCAATTATTATTAGAGACTTAGGTACTAACTGGTAACTGAGTATTCCACCTGAATGAGTTGGATTTTTTTATTCCTCAAACTAATATTTCTATCTTTACCAGTTAATGTTGTCAAAAATGTTGTGGAATTTTTCAACTTCTTACCTTTTGTCTATTATTTTATTATTTTTCTTTCCAAACAATTATTACCTTTTATTTTTGAACTTCTAATTAATTTTCTTTCATACATCTCATTGTGCATTAGTTGATATATATTATTTACTATTTGTTTCTTATATTACATGCATCTAAATTAATTAATATATCATTTTTACATGCCTAAGTTTTTTGCATCTAATGTACACTTAATATTTATTCAATTTATTTGTTTATCTGTGTATTAATATTGGTTATATCATGTACGAGAAAAAAAATTCAATCAAACTTGAGTTATGTAATTTTCATTAGGTTTTTTAAAAATGATATTTTTATTTTAGTTATATTTTACATTGTGGCAAAATTTCACGTAATTTTAAATATATTATCCAAAATACGAATCTAAATCTAAGTCAAAGTAAAAGAAACTAACCCAGACCCAATAAAATATAACAGGTCTTAATGTAACTCTACATATATTTTTAGTTATTATTTAATTTTATAGGTAGTTGATTTTTTAGAACTTTTATAAAATTCAATTATTTTTAGGGTACAATATTATTTATTTAGATATTAACTATGAATAATATCGTACATGTATTGTTATATTTTACTTATTTTGGCTCGGACTCGGTTTAACTCGAGTACCAAATTTTTATTTTTTTGGTATATGAATCTAGTATCAAGGGTTCAATCCACTACCGAAAATAGCTTAAATGGAATTTTACAGTAAACTTTGGCTATAAATTGGATTTTGTCGATCTAATTATTAAAAAAAACTGCCAAATTCTACATTCAGCAAATTCAGTTGTTACCATTTGATTTTAAGTAATTCTGTAAAATTTCGCATAAAAAAAATAAAAAATTCCACTGAATTCTATATTCAGCACAATTCCACAATTACCATTTACCCCTTTCAGCAGCTAAAATAATTTCTCTAACGTAATTGACTTTTTCGTTAGAGAAACCTCAGAAAATACTTTTGTACTTATATGTTTTAGATGTCAAACTCTGTAGTTTGAAAACTGCTAATGGGAGAAACGTACTTTCTTCATACTCGAAAAATTTACTTTCTATATTATTAAGTACCATGAGATTTTAGGAAACATGTGTATCTGAATTATTGTATATGTTAATTATTTGGTCAATTATATTACAAAGTTGGCCTAAAGATGCCTATAGTATTCGCCTAAAACTATCACATTGTGGAATAACAGTTTCCGCTGACTGATATCTTTTGTTGCTGATTATCAAAAAAGAAAGTAAAAGAGACATTTCTTCACCAGTTTTCTTTAGTTGCTAAAATGGTGTAAATTTATTCAGGAGGATAGATAAAAAGAGGTTTATATATTGTCTAGATCAAATTTTATAAAAACAGGGCGAAAACAACTATTAATATTCTAATAAATATGGCAATGGATCATTTGCAAAACTTTCCCCAAAATCCGCCAAAACATATCACAAACAATTATAAAATGTGATAATGTAAGGAGCTGACTAGATGGAGAATAAATAAAATCACATGAATTAGGTCAGCAATTATGATTCTTAAAGAATTAGGTTTCCAATGAGTTAGTTTTATATAAAAGCGAGCTTAGTATCACGTTTCTTTATAATTTTAATTAGAAAAACAGTGGGAACCACACAATAAAATTGACTTAAAAATGAACTACTATTAAATCAGTTTCGGTAAGGTGACCTAAATTAGGCCATGTTATTTTATTACCACTTCACTAGAAGATCTAATATCTGAGTGAATTTGTTAGGCCAACCTGATTAGATAATCCACAATATACAAAAATATACTAGCTATGATGTTATTGGATCTATATCCAAAATTGTGCGATGGACGATAAGAATCTAAAACGAACGGTTGAGATGAAATAGGAATATTACCAAAAATAGGATGAAGTTTGGGTCCAGACAGAAGAAAAATGAAGAGGATAATGCTGAGCTTCTCGTCCTAAAAACAACCATCTCTCACTCGTCGTCTTCCTCCACTTGCATTGCATGGCCCAATTCATTCATTAAACGTCATCGTTTTCGGTTACACCAAACTTATTTTCACTTTTGTACAAACCATATATATATATATATATATATATGGCAAATCTTGCATTTTAGTTACATGTATTCACATAAATTTTGTTTTTCACTAAAAGAGATATAAAGGAGGCAAATATAATAGAAGTTTATGTGTTATGGTTAGGCACACACTAATTTATTTTTTGTATTTGTATTTTTATGAACAAAAAGGGAAGTGAATACAATAATGTGTATTAGAAATAGAAACGAGAAGTTGACTTTAAACTATCTCTAGGCATTGTTGTAAAGTTTTGACATAAGAAGGTCAATGACGTGGATGATAACGAATTACAACAAAATCACATAAATATTTTGATAGAGGTGACATCTATTGAAAAATTTCGACGGCTCATATCCATATCCATTCAGGTTCCATCACATAGTTGCTATGGATTTTCGACAGAAATTACACTAATTTTTTCTAAATATCATTATTACATTTCAACATTCTCGATAGAAAAACCAGGTACCAAGTTTTATATATAAGTTCTTTAACAAAAAAAAAAGAAAAAAAACAGTTTGATAAGTTTGGTTGAATTTAGATTTATGCCCTGTGACCTACTAATCGAACGGTTTAGTGTCTAGCTCGGTTATAATTCTATAAAAATATTTGTTTTCAACAGAAGACTTACAATAATCTATTAATTAATAAAATGGCAAGGTTATTCACCATATATAACATCGCATATTACAAACGGATAAGTATTGGAAAAGGATAAAAATTAGAAGTAGGAGCGAAAAAAGTGGAAAATTTAGGTACTCTGGTCCGTACAAGATTATATATGGCGTTGAAGTAATGATACGATAGGTGTTGGGTTCATCTCCCCCTTCTCATACGGAATCTATTATCCTCTTTGATCTTCTTTGTCCATATTCTTATTATCTTTTATTTTTATTAGATTGCTATCTTTATTATTGAGCAATTATTGTGTAGAACCCATTGGTTGTCTAGCTTGTGCGAAATGGTCAAAAGTACAATAGTTGACGTTTCTAGTTTTGCATTCAAACCATCTAATTTGTTCTCTCATGACGTGGAATATAAGTTCACTGAATGGGATATTGCTATAAAGAAACAAAAGAGAAATAGAGAAAAAAGTTTGATGGTTTAGGAGAAATCTGGTTTGTTTAGATCCAAGCAATAAAGCACAATTTTCTATCCAAGTGGGAATATCAACTAAATCCCACCACCTTTTTTCATTAATCGAATAAATCTGCGTGCACTTTGTCAAATACATTGTGTAATTAATTGACTTTATGTTTGGTGGATCATAGAAAGCTTATGATCTAAAACCGGAGCGACCAAGATTAACTCTAACCGCTTGATGCTGCTTTTAAAAGGTAATGTGTGTCTTTAACTCTCTTTATGCTTAAAAGAGTTTGTAATTTATTTTAAAAAATCATTATAAATTTTATTTAAAAAAAAATAAATCACTTGGCGTCGAGAACAACATAGATTCAATAAATCATCTATGTGACATTCCATCGAAATTTTCCTTTTGAAGTATTAATGTAGATGGAAGATTTCCGGTCAAGACAATTTCTATCCAGACAGCTTCCACACAATTTCTTCCATCAGCAGCAGTGTGATTTTTTTGTTAATATACGTCCAAACATAACCCATCAAAAGGATAATCTAATTTGAAGTAAATTCCATTTTAGGATAGACGAAATAAATAGGAAATGTGTAGGAAAGCCAACACTAGATACTATGATTCAACATACAAAGAAGTGCTAAAAGAATATAAAAAGGCAAACCAAACTAAGCCATGGAGCTGTAAGAAGGAAAGTGGAAACATTGAGAAACTCAAATGATGATCATGACTCTTCAACTAAAGCAGGAATCTTTTAGCATGATATTATGTAAAGAGACCAGTCACATACCAAATATGGGAGAGGACGAATATTGAGTTACCCAAAAAGCTTCTAAGGGGGGTGGATGAACTGATTTTTAATAGAATAGAAGATAAATACAACAAAAGAAGAAAAAAAAGGTCCAAATCTCATGTGAACCCCCTCCCCACTTGCTACGCATTGCCCATTACTCTTCCCTTCAACTAGTCAACTCTCTCCAATTATTTACATTTCCTTCAACGATTCATCATCATATTTATATTTTTTGGCCTCGACCATTAGATTTTGCAGCAAAACTCTTTGTCTAAGAATCTCTTCACCGCAGAATTAGTCGGTACATTGAAACCAAACTGACTCCTCTTTGTGAACCCCCCAAAAAAATCTGAAAGAGTAGAGTTACCATCTTCATTCCTCAATGTCAAAAATATGTGTTTTCTTAACCGTATGTACCATTCTCATCTTACAAGAATCTCATTCTTAGTATTACAACATAATATATTCATGTTCTTTGTACATTTGATATAGACACAGCTTTGCCATATACTATATTAGCGTTTAAAGGACTGATTATGGCAACAATCACAACAAGAACAAAGAAAGAATAATTGAAAAAAGGTACCAAAATTAGTACGAATGTAATAAAGATAATAATAGAATAAAACAAAAATAATAGAACACTAGTACCCATATATTTGGACTGATCCTCTCTTCTCTTCCCACGAAACTTCCTCTGAAAACATCATTTTGCCCTTGTTACAACTCTATACCCACATTTTACATTAATCTCTTTATATCATACTATTATTACTATATTTAAATAAACAATAAATATAATAGTAAGTATCAACGTACATGCATTTCCTTCCGTATATATATATACTTAAACCCATCTCTTCATAAAGCAACAAAACAACCCATTTCTCCTTTTTCTTCTTTTCTCTCATAAACTCTCTTTTTGTTCATTCAACGAAAATGGATTACAGCTGTGTAGATGACAATAGTACCACATCGGAAACTCTCTCCATCTCTACTCCGAAGATGGAGAAACTCACTTCTCCTCCGGCGATGCGTCTTCACAGAATGGGAAGCGGAGGAAGCAGCGTTGTGTTGGATTTAGAAAACGCCGTCGTTGAGACTGCTGAGTCACGGAAACTTCCTTCTTCGAAATACAAAGGTGTTGTTCCTCAGCCTAATGGAAGATGGGGTGCTCAGATTTACGAGAAGCATCAACGTGTTTGGCTTGGGACGTTCAACGAGGAAGAAGAAGCTGCTGCTTCTTACGATATCGCTGCGAGGAGGTTTCGTGGTCGCGACGCCGTTACAAACTTTAAGTCTCCGGCGATGGAAGTTGTTGATGATGGAAACGACGCCGAATCGGCTTTTCTTGACGCTCATTCTAAAGCTGAGATCGTTGATATGTTGAGGAAACATACTTACGCTGATGAGCTTTTACAAAGCAAACGTAAATTCGTTAACGGTAACGGAAAGCGGTTAACGGCGATGGAGAATGGAAACGGCGTCGTTTGTAGAGCACGTGAGGTTTTGTTTGATAAAGCTGTTACACCGAGCGACGTTGGGAAGTTGAATCGGTTAGTGATACCGAAACAGCATGCGGAGAAGCATTTTCCGTTATCCGCGATGACGACGACGGCGACTGTAACGGCGATGAATCCGTCTCCGTCTCCGACGAAAGGCGTTTTGATTAACTTGGAAGATAGAACGGGGAAAGTGTGGCGGTTCCGTTACTCGTACTGGAACAGTAGTCAAAGCTACGTGTTGACCAAAGGTTGGAGTCGGTTTGTTAAAGAGAAGAATCTCTTAGCCGGTGATGTGGTTTGTTTTGAGAGATCTACCGGACCAGACCGGCAATTATATATTGATTGGAAATCCCGGTCCGGCACAGAGCAAAAGAACCCGGTTCAGAATGTGGTTCGGTTATTTGGAGTTAACATTTTCAACGTGTATAACAACGAGAAAGCAAACGTCGCAGTGGAGTGCGTTGGCAATAAGAGAACTCGAGAAGTTGATTTGTTTTCCTTAGGGTGTTCCAAGAAGCAGACGATTATCAACGCCTTGTGACAATAATTTCCCTTTTTTAATTTTTACTTTCATAATTTCTTCTATTAAATTGGCAAGTTGTAAATTACGATAAGACAACAAAAATGACAGCTAGAAAATACTTTTTTTTTTTACATCTAATTAGGCTCTGTTTTTCACCCTTTGCTTAATATGAAATGTGTTTTCCACCTTTTCTTATCTTTATTGCATGTTTATCAATTGAATTTTAATTGATTCGAGTCTTTCACTAAAAAAAGTATATTAAAACTTATTATTTATTTATAATAATATATATTTCGTCATAATAACCAATGTATATCATCATAATATAAAAAAATTGTTACAAATTTATAATAATATGTAAATAACTATAAAAAAACTGTAACAAATATATATTAGTAACAAAAATATCGCAATATACATGTGCTAAATGAATTTAATAACAATTTTGTTGTAAATCATTATTGAATAGAATCACAATTATTTATTTAAATTCGTAACAAATAAAATTTGTAATCAAATTATATATAAAACATTACAAGTTAAAACTAATATTTTTAATCATGATATAACCGTCACAATAAATCAATTTTCTTAAGTGAAATTAATCGCCCTAATATCTATGTATAAAGTAATAAGTACTTTTACACATAACAATAATGGAGAAAATATCTTGTATAATGAATAGATTAATATAATATGTCAACATGTCAAAATATAAAACGTGGGTGGGATACGCAGAATCTATTTATGTGGTTTAGATGCTTAAATGGTGAACACCAACGTCGATCATTCAAAGATTTATTTCGTTTTTTTAAAACTAAGTCTAAATACTGTCCTCCTATGTTCGATTCGTGAATAACAACACTGACCAATTTAATTAGAAAACATGCACGGAATCTAAAATACGATTACAGTACCATTTGATATATTTAATACAAGTACATCTCGAAGTTGATAATTGTTTGTCTTGTGACTTAAGATTCATGCATCTCATTTATTTCAGAAAGTATAGTTGTAATTTTAAAAATAAAGCAATTTAGATCTTAAAGGCTACACCTAATCAGTTCTGCAAATAATGTATGTGGACAATGGTTAATATTTTATAGTATTATTATAATATAACTGATTATTTCCTGCCCCCAAAACATACATGTATAATTTTCTTACATTGAATAACCCCAAACTTTGACGAGACAGTGTCAAGATATTAAATTATTACTATGTTGGAACACGTAACTGTGTTCAAAATAGGAAGATGTATTTTTCTTTGATCGGCAAAAAAAAGGAGAAAGTCCTCTTCGAGACTTATTATTAGAGAAACAAATTCAACAGTCTACAAATGTGTTGCGAAAAAGCATCACCGGCCTGATCAGACTCAAGAATCTGTGTTAAAACTGATGAAACAAACTCAAAAAAGTGAAAACCAGAAGATAAATCAAAAACCATGTTCACTAATCCATCTGCAAGACGATTAGCTTCCCTGTAAGTATGAGAGACGGACATTCCAGTCTTTTTGTAAAAGGTCATGGCACAAGTGTACCAGGAAAGACAAAGGGTGATCATCACCAATCCCTGTCGTAAGAAAACCC
Organism: Lepidium africanum; assembly: GCA_900406405.1. Classification (NCBI taxonomy): domain Eukaryota; kingdom Viridiplantae; phylum Streptophyta; class Magnoliopsida; order Brassicales; family Brassicaceae; genus Lepidium; species Lepidium africanum. The sequence goes on from OVAX01000024.1 coordinate 116,071, forward strand.
ACCACTAATTCCGAGTCAATCACAAGCTCCACACAAGGGACTTTCCGGTCCCAAGCAATGTATAAGCCGTAATAGACCCCCCATAATTCGGCTAGAGGGGTCGAACATATACCGATGTTGACCGCAACACCGCATATCCAATTACCATGTGTGTCACGGATGACTCCCCCAGCTGAAGCCAATCCCGGATTTTCGCGTGATGCGCCATCCGTATTCAACTTGACCCATCCCGATAGTGGAGGTAACCATGCAATATTTACCCGAGATCGTGATCTGGGTGAATTAGATTTCAATAACGCCGAATAAGCCAACCATGTTTCTTCACTTTTGTCCTTCACAAATTTTAATATATCCCGACAAGCATCATTAAAAACATTGCCACACTGCCAACGCCAAGCCCACCAAAGGACCGTAGGAAAAGTAATCGACCACGGGACATCGTTAATCACTAAATCCGATCCCAAGTGAAAATAAATCCACGGCAGTAACTCCATAGAGAAGAAGTTGCTCCGAAAACGCCTGGGGATGAGTCGAGTCCAAATACCTTATGTGGCTTGGTAATCCCGTAAGATATGTAATAAAGATTCATCACCATTGCGACACACTGTACAAATAGCAGAGTCACATAAGTGACGATGGAATCTCTCCGCATTCTTCATTAATGCTTGGTGAGAGACAAGCTAAAGAAATGTACAAATTTTTTCTGGAACCATAACCCTCCAAATATGTCTATAGAGCTGTTGCATATTCGGCCCATATGAGTCATCCTGTATCAACATTGTGTAGTAGAGCCTACCAAGAGTTGCCCATTCGCTGTCATCCCCCACGACATTCGGTCTAACTCATTAGTAACCTCATTGACCACCACCGAACGAAGCTATAACATGATTGTAAGAGTGATGTATGGGCTCAGTAAGTCATTTTTCCAACCTGAACCTTGCTGCCAAACGTCTTTGACAACCCAATTCATCGCATATATTGGAATTTCTGGAGTCATAAGGCTACAAAGAGGAACATCTAGTAGCCATTTATCTGACCAAAAGAGTATCGTCTCTCCATTACCTATTACCCACTGAATACCTCTAAGCAGGACATCACGGCCACCTTTCCGTATACTCTGCCAAATCACTGAGCTGTGACAAATACCACTCATCCAGGAAGGGTCTCGCGTAGTAGGCATGTTATACTTAGATCAAAGAAGTCGAGACCAAAGACTAGACTCATCCTTTAGAAGTGTCCATCCTAGTTTGGAGATTAATGCCATATTCATCTATGAGGCTCGTCTAATTCCAAGACCACCATCTAATTTACTTTTACAAACGGTGTACCATTTAATAAAATGTTGCTTTCGTCTTTCACGTGTACTACCTCAGATAAATTGGCGAGCAACTTGGTCAAGCTTATTCAAAAGAGATTTTGGTAGACAGACCGTACTCATTACATGTATCGGTATAGATGTGATAACCGATTTTGTAAGCGTGATACGGCCTGCCAAACTGAGATATCGGCTTTTCCATCCTGCAAGCCGAGAAGAAATACGTTCTAACATTTCGCTAAAGGTATCTTTATTGATACGCTTTTGTAACACCAGCATACCAAGATACTTCCCTAAATCACGTGTGCAAGCAATGCCACTCACCCTTGTGATTTGTTCTTCAAGGCTACGATATATGTTTGATGAAAAGAAAATCTTCGACTTCTCCAAGCTCACCCGTTGATCCGAGGAGTGACAAAAAGTCTCAAGAACGCCCTTAATGACATTAATTTGAGCTATAGAAGCTTCTGCAAAAATAATAAGATCATCCGCAAAACATATATGAGAGAGTTTGGGTCCCCGACGTGACAGTTTAATGGGCTTCCAATCACCTGAAGACACTGACAACTCAATAAGATGGCATAATCTTTCAATGCAGTGGACAAATAGATAAGGGGAAAGAGGATCCCCCTGCCGTAACCTTCGGTGAGGTATAAAGCTATCCGATTTCTCCCCATTCCACAATAAGCGCACTTCAGACCCCATGACACATTGCATGATCCAAGTCTTCCATCTCTCGGAGAAACTTGCTGCCTTTAAAGTATCTTCAAGGAAGTCCCAGCGAATACGATCGTAAGCTTTCTCTAAATCAAGCTTCAACAACATCCAACCTTTTCTACCTTTTTTCTTCTGCATTGAATGGACTGTCTCTTGAACCACCACTATATTATCCATACTCAATCTCCCTGGCACAAAACTAGCTTGTGGTGGTCCAATGAGTTTATTCATAATCGGCTTTAGTCGTTATACCATAGCTTTCGTGATTGCTTTGAATAGTATATTACACAAGCTAATTGGTCAAAACTGTTTGATGCTCTCCGGATTTGAAATCTTCGGAATTATAACCATCAGAACATCATTAGTACCGGGCAGAAGAACTCCAGAAGAGAAGAAATCTAACGTGAAGCGAGAAACAGAGTCGCCAACTTTCTCCCAACATTGTTGATAAAAGATGGGTTGGTAACCATTTACTCCTGAAGCTTTATAACTACTCATACTTCTTATGGATTTCTCTATATCTGACGCAACAAAATCCTTAGAGAGAGTACATGAATCCGATGTCGAAAGGGCGGGGAAACCAAGAGAAGGTAGCGTATTAACAACATCATCAACATCCTCCAACGAGTATAGACTACGATAAAAGCCTAGAACATGAGTTTCTAAGTCTATCGGATCAGATATCCAAGATCCAGTCGAATCTTTCAACGTCTCAGTTTTGTTTCGTCTTTTTCTTACCACCGTCGAAGTGTGAAAGTACTTCGTATTACGATCCCCAAGTGCTACCCATTTTTCTTGCGACTTTTGGAACCATAGGATTTCCTCTTGTGCCAAAGTCTCATCCAGTTCTTTGAGTAGAATCACCTCCCGCTCTAGTAAGCTAGTAGACGAATTAGAATCAATAGCTTGTTGAATATCCATAATCTTTTGTAAGAGGACTTCCTTGCGAGTATGTATATCACCAAACACCTCATGATTCCAATACTTGAGAGTACCCATCAAACGTTTTAATGCCATTGATGTAGACAACCTGCCATCCCACGAGGCATAAAGAAGATCTTGAAAACCCGAGTGTAAAAGCCAGGCTGCTTTAAACCTAAAAGGTCGACGCCGTGGATTGAGTTCTACAAAGAGCGGGACATGATCGGAAGCTAAAGGAGGAAGGTGGGTGACTGAAGCATTACTCCATCTCAATCTCATTTGTGCACAGCATAAAACACGGTCAAGTCTTTTAGCCACAAAATTAGCCATCGTTTATCCTCATCTCTAAGTGAAACGACTCCCTTTAAAACCCATGTCAATGAGCGAAAGATCTCTTATCCAGTTACCGAAGCACAAAGAGTCTTGTGAAAGTCTACCATTACCCCCGGATCTCTCATCTGATCACACGATATTATTAAAATCCCCTCCAATAAGCATCGGTTCTTGTAAACTTCCAATAATATCACTAAGATGGCCCCATAGAGTGTTTCTACCACTCATCGTATGGGCAGCATATACAGCAAATAAATGGAACATTTCACCATTACTAGTGATCTGAGCCTAAATAAATTGGTCCGACGAATTTAAAATATCCACTGTCCCAATTTCTGTTTTCCACAAAAGCAAGAGACCACCGCTCTAAGCTACAGCATCAATACGAAAAGTGTTTGCGAAACCCATATTTTGACAAATCTGTTTTGCTCTATCTCCACCAGCATATGTCTCAAACAAAGCTAAAACATCAATGTTATGTTTTTAAAAAGATAACGAATGGACCTTCTGAAATTGGGTTTATTAGCCCCCCGACAGCTCCAGAAAATAGCAATTATCATGAAGACGTTATGTATAAACAAAAAGGCTACCAGGGAGACCCATTAAGCGGTAGAGGCACCCTCTAAACCTCTTGAGGCAGCCTGATCAACAATACTCATATCTCGTGTTAGCATAGTATTGTTACTTTCCATCGCTGTTGTATCCAAACTACCACGAGGAGAAGTAGGTACAATGGTAGTGTTTGACGGTAAAATACTTGTATCCATACTTGCAGAGTCAACAGTTGAAGTCTTAGCAAATCCCATATCCACCCGTAATCTTTTGCCTAAAGACGAATTTGCCAATTCATCATGAACCTGTCCAAAAACTAGACCACGAACCGGTTTTGCGGGAGGTTTCTTTCCCTGAACCTTAAGACTGTCACCACTCTTGAGACCACTACCCCTCTTGCCCTTACCTTTCTGTTTACCTCCCTGACTGGTTGAATAAATAGCTCCCCTAAACTCAATTGCTTCCCCAGAGACTCCCACACCCGAAGAAGGCACTTTCGAGATATCTCTTATCGTAGCATTCTCCTTGTTTCCTGGATCAACTCTACCTTGAACAACCTCTACCACTTTCGCCAAATCCACTGAAAGTCTACCAAAACTGTTCGAGAGTTGAATCTTGTCACTTGAACGAGAAGAATTTGTTTCTTGCAGCACACGAGACTTAGTTACGGTTTTTGCTGCAGCATTGACATCTTTATATTGCGATGTAGGCATTGAAGACTTACCACGTCTTCTCACTGTTGTGAAACCATCTGCCGGAGCTGGGGTTACTGTCTATGGAATAGTTGCAACTGTCATATTCACATCAACATTAGTCTATTTAGGTGCTTACGGCCATAGTTGAATGAAGTGACCATAAATACCGCAATTTTCACAAATGTTAGAGAGTCCCTCATAAGAAACAAAATAACGGTCATTATTAACCATAACTGATCCTTTTAAGGGTCAGGATAGATTGACTTCCTCACAAACTCGTGCGAAACGACCTCTCGTAAAGTTAAGTGTAGACTCATCAACATGTAGAGGCTTTCCAATACCATCCCCGATCTCAGTCAGAATAACCTTGTGGTATAGATTTCCAGGCAATTGCTCAATACGTATCCATACCAGAGTGGTTTGTATCTCACTATGACACGGATCAAACGTCGATGTCAAGTTTGGGTTAACAAGTAGCTTCCAAACATACAAATACGGTCCTCCCGTAAGAGCAGCATAATAATCAGCCTTGACATCAAAACGTACAAGGAAAAAGTTTCTTGGTAGGTCTATAACCGACATATAACCCATCGGTTTCCATAATTCATGTAATTTCCTCGTCATTGCGGAGATATTCACGCTTCGACCAAGTACTTTCACATATATACACTTGTCCCACAAAGCATTCATTGCCTTCATCACCTCATCCTCCACTACAATACGAGCTTCTCCATCACACCCATTCGGGTATTCTGTTCGAACTCTTGCTTTAACAAAATCGTCAGATACACGTCTAGAAGGACTCGAGTTTTGCACTATTGCAGACCATGTTGGATGTGAAACGAGTGGTCTAGCTCGTTCACCCGCGTCAATCATGGTATAATCTACAACACTCGTCTCCATGGCCAATCTCTCCTTGTGACGTCATAAGATCAGAGGGAGGTACAATTGCAGGCCATGTTGGATATGATAAGAGTGGCCGATCTCTTTCACCCGTGTCAATCATGGCTGGATCTGTAATATTCTTCCCCAAGGCCAAAAACTGCTCATTACACACTACTCCTCTTCCTTCCGAATTCATAACCAACGATGAAATACTCTCAGCACCTTGTCTCGAACTCACACCATCTAATGAACTCGTAAGGTCTGGTGGTCTACCCTAGCCTCACCACCGGACATGATGTCGTCTTCATCACGTAATTCAGTCGCCCTAGAATCGCCCGCCGTCATATTTCGTATTAAAATTCATCTTTGTATTATTGATCTATATATGAATTTGTTATAAATATCATGGATATTTATAGCGAAAACATATAATAAGAATTCCTTAATCCTTTTTATCGAAAACTCCTGAATCAAAATACTCACTTGACTCAATTAACAAATAAATAAAAAAACTCACTTGACTAATATTAAAACTTTTAAAGATTTTTAAAGCTTTAACAAACCCAAGAAGTAAATCTGTTGAATATTGGATTCATGGGCATAAAAGCCCATCATGTATAAAGCCCAACCTTATTTACAAAAGTCAAATTTTCTCTTTAATACTCTTTTCCTCTATTTGTTAATGCACTCATATTATGCGAACATGAAATCTAGAATCTGAGAGTATTAATTGTTAAACATACAAATCAATTGGGCTCCAGAATTCGATCCAGCCTAACATCAACTCATTTTCATGAGTAGCTTTCGTCAACTATTCATATTCAATATGTAATTCTTCAGCTTAGTAAAATAAATCTCACACAATTCTGCTGAATAAGTAATTTAATTCTCTCATATTTCATATAGACTATATACACATGTATCAAATCCTCTTTTGAAATTCTGATTGTATTTTTGTATCCTTGTTTTTTATATAAGGATGAAAGATGTACTCGAAATGCACTACAAAAAATATGGTAAAATGGGACCAGATTTTATAACCAAAAAAACCTACCAATTTTAATAAAATAAATATTAGGTAGTAAATAGTAATATATTTTGATCACGAGAAATTGTATAAAAAGTTTATAACCATTTAATTGACGGTTAATACATTTCATCAAAAATTTGTCAATAAATTTTGATTTTTAATTGACCTTTACATATTTAACATATTTTGTGAAAAATCATTGTAATTTTTTCATCAAATATTGATAGTAAAAAAATGGATTTAATAAGACTACTTATAGACCAAATTACTTGTGGTAAAAAATATTAATAATTTTGGACCAATTTTTGAAAAATATGTATTAAAAGATTGTTAATTTAATTTTTTAAGCGATGTTTTCTTATCACCGATATTTTCACTATTTTATAACAATTTTTCCAGCTCCACCTTTATTATCGAGTGAAAAAAAACTAATATAACAACCTCTAAACACAGTGGAATATCATATTCGAAGACTCAGATATTGTTTGTCATACTCAAAGAACTTTTACGTATTCAAGACATCTCTGTATTTTCTAGGTGTAATCCATGTCGTCACAATTCTTAAACACTGTTTATGCGAGATATAACCCTTATGCACCCATGCCAAATTCCGTTATGAGAGAAACGGGAAACCGGTTGTGAATCCGTTGCTCAAACAACAAGCTGAGTTAATTTATTCTCAAATGCCTAAACCTTGATTATTGTTGTATATTTTGAAGTGCTGCACCAACATCAGACAAATCTTGGAGATTGGACTCCCTTCTCTTCTTCATTTTATTTTGAACAAGTCTAGAAACGTCTCACTCGGTATGGTACTCAGAATCTGAGCCATGGTTAACTATTGGAGATTTCAATGAAATTTCCGGTCACCATGAAAAGCAAGGAGGCCGAACAAAAAACTTAAATTCTTTTGTTTCTTTTAACACAATGCTACAGAATTGTGATTTTATTGAATTCCCGTGCATCGGTGATACATGGTCTTGGCGAGGAATTAGACAAAATGAGATTGTAAGGTTTAAGCTAGACAAAGCATTTTACAAACAACAGATATAAGAACACAAGATCAGCTTTCACGGAATCAATTCAAAATCATGTTAAACAAATTATAAAGATTGTAGACATGAAATTGAATACACCTGATTCTTGTTCGTTGTTGTTCACGAGCTTAGACGAGTACAATCAAATTATCGAGTTGTATAGAACTGATTCTGAGCAAATTTGATGAAGAAATCGAACACAAGAAACACACACAATTTGTTTACCCAGTTCAGTTAGCCGATATGACTAACCTACATTTGGGGTCGGATTCAATCCGACAATTCACTTAATCAAAGAGAATTCAGCTCAACAACGTGAGCAAGATTTACAAGAAGAATTTCAGAGACTAGAACTTTCTGTTACAAAACTCTCAACTAAGCACATGAAGAAGAAGAAGATACATAGAACACTTAAACCAAGTGCTAAATTGATCCGACTTGATTCGCGACATCAAACCGGATTAATCTTCACACTTAATCCTTGGTTCACTTAATCTTGACCGGTTGAAGCAGATGAAAACGAATATTCTGACTTAAGACCAAAACCAAAAAATTGAATCATAAGCATCAACACTTAACGGTAACAGATTAAAATATTCAAAATTCTTTACACAAACATAAAATAGCCTAAGTTTACATTAACTGTACTGTGTTACTGAACGTTAAAATTTTATGAGGTGGTATATTGTGGCACGCCTTTAATAAAATTAATTTGTTTTGTTTTGACGAAAAGTCAGAAGTTCACCGGCTTAAAATTTTTGGTTTACTGATACGATGCGTATAATATAATTTACCTTTCTTCAAATAAGGTTTAGCATTCAACAATTGTACATAACCTAATAAAATTATTAGATTCTCCTTTTGTAATCAAATGCTTCATTTGCAGATTTGTTATCATACTTTAAGGTGCAAGTGAAGGATTTGCAGATTTTTTCATGTCGTGTTACCATTTACTATGTATTCTCTTATTCAAGTCAAATATTCTCAAATATGTCTTGAGTTGATGTTATACAAATTTTTTTAAAAAAAAATTCAATGGTTTGATTTCAGAGAGTTATCGTTAATTACAATATTTGAGAAAGATTTATGATAGATTAGTTAGAACGATTGGTAATAAATTTACCGGAATCAAATCCATTAATATTTAATCAAAATTATTTCAGTAAATATATTTCTATTAAATCACCCAAACAAAACTAGACTAGTTTTGATTTTCTAGGATATATATATATATATATATGTCAAATTCTTCTCAGTGTAATGGTTAAAATGATCCAGCTAATGACTATGGCATCTCTAGGCTTCGATTCCTCTCCTCTACGCAGTTGCTAAATTAAATAGAAATTTTAAGAATTGGGATAGACTATGGATCGAGTCTTGTCGATCCAATTGTTGACAAAAAAATAGATATATATATATATATACATATATATAATGAATTCTACAGTTTAAAATTTTTGGAAGATACCATAAAAGCTAGACATGATCAAAATGGCTAAAGAAATCTCCAAATAGTTAATTAATATAACCAACGATAGGTCATATCTAACTTTAATTAATATAACTGGCGGTAGATGATATCTAATTACAATATATATGCATATTCATACTTAGTTATTAATTAATTATTAATCAAATATTAAAGTGGAAAACACTTACTTTTATTTTGAGTGTGTTATAAACTTTAGGATAAAATTAACCTATAGTTCATAACAACCCATAATAAGATTAAAATGGTTTGGTTACAATTTTTTATATAAAAATTCAAAACAAATAAAGATTAATAGAAAAAATATTAAAAAACTAAAATTAATAAAAATATATTGGGTATAAATTTGGTTCTTGATCCGATTTTAATTTCGGGTTTGGATTCAATTTTTCAGGTGCATAGATTTAGCACATATTATGTTATTTTATCGGTTCGGTTCATATAATTCAGTATTTTGGTTATCTTGATTTAAGACTTATTTGAGTATATTTTTTATTTTTCGGATATAATTCGGTTTAGTATAGATCGAGTTCGAATTCAAGTATTTTTATATTAAAAATCAATATTTTAAAAAATAATAGAAAACTTTAAAAGCTAAAATTTGGTTCTTGATTTGGTTCCACTTCGTGTTCGGTTTTTCGGGTACATAGATTTAGGATCTATTTGGATATTTTATCGGGTTCAGTTACTCTAATTCAGATCGATTTCAGTTCAGGTTTCAGGCCTCTAAAACAACATCTTGTAAACAATATACCAAAATATCAACACAGGTCTAACAAATCAAAGGAACACAGTTTAAAAAAAATCAAAACAATCAACTCCCGCGTTTATTATGTATTTTCAATCTCCAAACTAAAATTAAAATAAGTAAAAAAAATTATAGGGTGGGTATAATCCTGGTTTAAAATTAAAGTAATATATATCTCTATTATAATAAAACCGTAACAATAAGATTTTCAAATATTTGTAGCAATATAATAAAGATTTTAAATTCTTTCATTTTTTTTATTGGTTGATTTATTTTAACTAACTAACTTATCTATTTATTATAATTTTAATTAATTCAGTTTTGACAAAACCTTTTAAATAGGTCCGATGGTTATTTCGTTTGTTTAGGATAAGAAAAATCCATTAGAATAATAGGAGATATAGTTACAAGAATAACAAATCCAATAAAAATAAGGAAAAATATTATATTTTTTCAATACGATATACAAGTAAACAAATAGCAAGCTAAACATAATAATTTGTCATTTTCATATGGATTCATTTATATTTTAAATTATTAAATAGGTTTTTGTATTTAATTTAATAAAAAATAAATTATAATATACATAAAATAGTAAATAATGATTTATATACGAATCCTTTATTTTTATATTGTCATATAATATTGTATATTTAAAAAAGATTTAAACGCTTATACAATTGGTTATATTATATAAATTTAATTAATAATATATAATAATAATAATAATAATAAATATATAACTTCATATTTAATATACACAAAATTATTAATAATGAAATTCACAGAATATAAAAGTTTAAATGTTATAAACATAAAATATGAAAGGTAATGGGATATATTTTTAATAAATATATTAAAAATTAATATTAAAATAATTTTTAAATACAAGTTTAATGCTTAAATGACTCATATTTACCTAAATGAACACATGTTCATATAACTAAATGAACATGGATATACAAACATAAATGAATACGACTTTAAACTCTAAAAAAAATGCAGGAATAAAAACTTAAATAAATACAAGTCTAAAAACGTATGTGAATATAGGTGAAAAAACCTAAATAACACGAATCAAGAAGTTTATATGTGAAAATTGTAATGAATCAAAACTTAAATCAATTTAAATATTTTTTTTTGTACAATACCGATCATCATTATAAATTAACTTTAAATATATCAAATATGTATAAAATTAATAAATCTAAATATACAAATCAAACTATGAAGTAAACAAAAAAGAATCAAATTTCACATATAAATATTATAAATAAATAAAAATAGCTACAAATGCATAAGAAGTTTTTACAAAATCATAACCCGTACATAGCACACGGGACATCATCTAATATACATATAAAGTAGAGTTTAATATAGAAAAATTTTAAAAGTATTCATGATATATCCGAATATCTACTGTGATCTTGTAAGTAAATTTTAACAATATGAAAGAATTATTTAAGGTAAAATATGAGGATGAAAATATTTTTACCGAAATTTCATGGATTATTTTGTTTTTTTATCAGTGGATGATTATATGTGTTATTCAGTCACTTGTATGCTAAAACATTATTAATATAATCTATAATATATGTTTATAATATAATCTATGATATTTTTTTCAAATAAGATTTAATAATTGTGAAATTTTAATAGTTAAAGAGTTTATAAATTACGAATTATACTAATCTTATATATTATTAGAGAAATGATTTTTAAAAATGTTTACGTGTCAACACTACGTTTAATCTTAACGTAGTTGATTACATAGTTATCCTAACATTAAAATACTAAATTGCCCTCACATTTTTTTACTTTTAATACTTAATATTTTGTTTACTTAAAATATTTAAATAATAACTTAATTTTTTTGGTAATAAAAATAATTACATTTAAAATTCGTAATTAAAATTGAGATTTATAAAAAATTAAATTTCATAAATTCATTTAATTATTATTTTGACTTAAGTTTTTTTAAAAAATTAATCTTCTATATTATTAGAGGAGTGGTTTTTCTATAGAAGTTTATGTGTCAACACCACGTTTAATATCAACGTGATTGATTACAAAGTTGTTATTAACATTAAATTTTAATTAAATTTTATATTTAAATAATTTTTTTATTTATATAATGTAGATAATTAGATAAAATACATACAAAGTTAAAATTTTACATTTATATAAAGAAATTTGTAATTTCATTTAATATTTAAAAAAATTAAAAGAAAAATATAAAGATTTCTTAAATTTCAAAATTATCAGAAAATTAGTTAAATTTTTTGTTTGATTTAATACTATATTAGTTTTAGTAATGAAAAATTTACCTATTCCATTGGTTTCATAAGAGAATCAATCTAATATTAGATCGCTACAAAATCAGGATGAAAATTATAAGACTATGAAAATCATTTAAATCAATTGAGATGGTTACAAAAATGTTAGTATTAAAAATTATTCATAAATATATTCAACCAATATTTTTAATTTTTTTTTTGTCAACGGCAGATTATATTAGGAGCAAGAATCAATAAGAGAGTTACATCAATAATTATAAGCTGTCTCTCTAACATGACGAGCAAGAACATCAGCTTTATGATTTAAGATCCGTGGAATAACAGAAAGAGAGAAAAATGAAAATATAGAACTTAGCCGTGAAAACTCTTCCTGATAGGGAAGGAAAGCCGGCCACTCCTCTGGTTGATTATTTCAAATATTATAATTAATATTTTAAAAATAAAAATATTTTAATCAGATAAGTTAAAAAATTATCGAATGTATTATTTTGTTGTGGACGTTAAATCATCATATATATTATTTTTATATACATAATGTTATTTTATTTAGGAGAAATTTCATAAATGTTTTTTTTGACATGTCTCTTTTCAAAACATACCATTTCCTTTGAAAATTGGGAGAGAAAATTAGGCATGACGGGACACTTTTTGAAAACAAGCATGTCAAAAAAAGCATTTCTTAAAATTTACCTTTTATTTTATGTCTTAAAATTTTTGGTTTATAAAAATTTATTTTTCACATATTAAATTTTTTTTTTAGTATTCCAATCTCATATCAATAATTAAAAGACTTATTACTAATATATCAAATAAAATTAAATTAAAAATAGTTAAATAGAAAAACTTATACCCGCACAACAGTGCGGAAAAGTCATCTAATTTCGAATTAATAGGTTCGGTGTATTATAATATTTTCGAATTACTAGATTAATAGGTTTGTATAATATATTTCGAGTGTATTAGATACTATTATTCAATCAAGTGTATTATATAATCTTATAACAAATAATTAACTAAATCCTAATGGACTTAATAGAGTCCAAAAAGCAAATATAATACATGACTCAAAGTTGTTGTTTTAAAAAGTTATATTTTTATTATATAGAAGATATTATAAATATATATATATATATTATAAATATAAATGTAACAATATTTTATTCAGTAACAAACTTAATAAGTTTAAAATTTAAAATCTAACACATAACTTAAGATTGTATTTTCAAAAAATTACATTTTTATTATATAGAAGATATTATGTAGTGTGCTAAATATTTCTAAACTTACTAGGGATAACACTAACAAAATATATATAAAAGTGAACCAATGCATTAAAACTTCGCCCAATCATTGAGCGAGGTTGAGGAGTAAGGGGTGTTAAGTTCGATATAGAATTGATGCAAACAATTTGTTATTTGAATGTGTTATTTGAATGCTTTTCAACAATTTAGACTTGGCTTTATCTAAGATTTTCTTAAGTTTTAATGGTTTCTCAGGTTCGTCTATAGGACTTCTTATTTTGGAAAATTCTGAACAAGGTAAAAAAATTTAGTTTGGATTCTATGGTAAATCTAGAAATCAAAGAACGAAAGACTTTCTAAAATATTGATCGAGATCTTGAAGATTTGGTACAATTGATGAGTTAAAGCATGACTCAAGGCACAAGAAAAAGTAGAGTTGAAGACTAATCCTTCATTTAAACTTTCGCTACAAAAAAATGGTTGTATTGAGATGTAATATTTCGTTACAATAATGCATATTTCGTCACATATTCTTATAAATTTGTGACGGTTGATAAGTAGTTGCAATACAAACGTTGCAAATGTATATTCGTAACAAAAACGTCACAATACTGGTGACGGAAAAAATATAGTAACAATTTCGTCACAAATTGTTACGAAATAAAGTCACAATAATTTTTATAAAAACGTAACAAATAAATTGGGTAACAAAAATGTATATAAAACGTCACAAATTATTACAAATATTATTAGTTACAATACAATCGTTACAATAGCTCTAATTTTTTGTAATGTTTAAAGATAGATCTTTAGGAGACAAAGTGGTCTTGAGGCCACTAACAATATTATCGTCCTTCATAAGATACATGTGTCTCGTGGATAGATCTTCAAAAGATTCAGAATACTTTTCGATGTCAGGTAGGTTTTATTTCTCAGACACCGTTGAGGGCGTGAACCTGGGAACAAGAGGTATATAACGAAGCTTGTCATCATTTCATTCAAAAGTCGAAACACTACTATGAACGATGACGTCACTTATCTCCTTCCAGTTCATAGAAGTCGTTTTGCAATGAGTTACACAGAGGTATAAAGATGATGAAACACCCAAAAGATTGGCCATGTGGCCATTCTTTTGCATTCAAATCGAAGATTTAACGTGTTTTAAAAGCCTCTTCTATTATTTCTCCTTTTTTTTTATTCTTCCATTTCTTAATTTCAAAACTGATTTTATGACCGAAATGTTAGAGTGCTTTCCAGAAACCTATGTTCTTGTAAACTTTGTTCTCATATTGGATCATTCTATAATATAATAAGTTGTAAAATATAAATAAAAAATACTCAATATTTCACCATAAAAAAAACTAATATTTGAATTGATATTTGCCACATCAAATTTTTCTAGATTGCTGTCTACCTAATATATAGAAATTAGACTATTGTATTATTGTATACCATACCTGATTATTCCTATATGGAAGGAATCAAATCCATCTTCGAGGACCAAGACTCCTAGTCAATACCAGAACTTTTATAACTAATCAAAATTATATAATTAAATCCAACCCAATGATCTGTCATCTCATCATAAAACGGGTGCATTGACTTGCCCTGGTGATTACCATATTTTATACCCATACAGAATAGTTAGTGTATCAATGAAAGTGGTTGCTATTATTTTTTGTCCCATTTAGGTGCCAATCTTGTCTATAGTTTCCAAAGAAAAGATTCAGTTTTTTAAACCCCAAAAAATGTTTAATATCATTGATAAATAAATAAATAGGTGATGGTTACTTGAGGTAAAGTGAGGGCCACTTGGCCTTTTGGAGAAGCCAAGGGTCATCTTTGTTATTCCTCCAACCTCGTGTTCATTAAGATATTTGAATCCCATGATTTAGTTCCTCATTACGTGAATCAAATTTAGAACCTAAATGATTTTATAACACAGAGAATATACTTTATAAGGAATCATTTATCTTCTGTGTTAATATAAATGCCAAAAATAATATATGCTTCTTTTTAAAAATCACAGAATATTCGACCTCAGAGGGACCACACACCTCTAAATGAAAACAACCTAACAATAGAATTCTTAGAAAATTCTAGCATATACTATTCTTATTATCTGATTACTTGTTATGGT
This sequence comes from Lepidium africanum, assembly GCA_900406405.1. Classification (NCBI taxonomy): domain Eukaryota; kingdom Viridiplantae; phylum Streptophyta; class Magnoliopsida; order Brassicales; family Brassicaceae; genus Lepidium; species Lepidium africanum. The sequence continues at coordinate 131,471 of OVAX01000024.1, forward strand.
CATTGTTAATTATTTATATAATTACCGCCATGGAAAAAAAATATTTGCATTCAATCTTAAATAGTCTTTTGTCCATTCACACTTTTGCCATGTGGCTTATTATGTAACCGCGTTACTACTTATTATTATGGTCCTGAATAAATATTCTATTATATATTGCACAATTCCACTTTTGTATACAAATCTGGCAATAAATGATCAAATCAGATGCTCAAGAACTCCCAAATCAAAACGCAGTTTGAGAATTTTCACCCAAAATCAATAATATTATAAAACTTATCGAATGATCAAAACTCTTACTTTATTCTGTGTAAGGTATTTGTTAACTACTGTTACAATTTATTCAAAATTTTACACCTAGACCGAACATTCTTGGTTAAAAATAAAAAAAAAATTTAATGAAAAAAAGAATTTCATACTAATACGGACACAGTTTTTGATGAGTGGAAGAAGTCGGGGTGTGTGTCTAGAAGAAGGTGTTGCCGGTGATTTGCAACGACGGTTGCTTCTCTATCCCGACGTTGAAGTCTACGGTGGTTTGGCCGCTACAGGAGCGTAAACTCTGTTACTTGCTGCCTCGTGTGACGGCACCCAAATGCCTTCAACCACCATGAATTGCGGTTGTTGTGGATTTTCTCCGCCGTTGTTTACCGTCGGAGTAGCTGGTCTTCTTGTGTGTAGTCTATATTTCTGTAACAATTCAATTGATTTCGGTTAAGTTCAACATCAATTAAAGAATCTATATATGATTCGTGAGAACATTAAATTTTAAAACATTTTGTTACCTGTAAATGGCTTTTAACTTCGTCATTGGTTAAACCATCGACCTTCATGAGATCTCTAATCTGCTTAGGCGTAGCAGCTGCAGATTTGGCCCCAAAAGAAATCATCAAATTCGATTCAAAATTAGATTGACATTGACGTGAAGAATAGGATTTAGTAACGTTATTATTATACCCTGAGATCCTCCAAGTTGCTGAAGCGCGTTCACGAATCTCCGGTGTAACTCCGGAGACCAGCAACGTCTTTGCTTTCTATGCGACTGAGATTCTTTACGCTGGTCAGATTCCCTTTTAGCTCCGACGGTTTCCGCCGTGGAACTCGATGTTGTCGTTGTAGTTGGCGTCGGAGTGATTGCTTTTAGCGGTTGCGAGTCAGTAGAACTCTTCTCAGCCACGTTTTTATCCTTGTGAAACGGTTGAAACGCACCGGAGTTGCGTTTGACCTCAACCACCGTCACCTTCTTACCAATCACTTCATCCTATTTTAACATAAAGTTAGGGTTAAGTCAGAAATCCATTTTCCGATTCAATTTTTTTGCTCGGAAAATAAGATGAGTCGAGACTGATGAAGAAGAATACCTCTTTGGGGTTTGGATCCGAAGATTGGTTCCATAACTGAACAGATCTAAGCCAATCCGATTTCTTCTTATCACCATTATTTTCACTCTGGATTTTCTCAGTTTCATCTTTATTATCGTTATCATCTGAAGAATACGAACTCATTTCCTTCATTGGTATGAACTCTTCAAACACAGCAGCACCACCATCACCACAGTCACTTGTTGTCCGCTCAGAACATTCTGATTGTCCCAATAACTCTTTCCGGCAAGATTCGATCGCTATATGAATAACAAACAGTATAAGAAATTGCAATCCAGTGAAAAGAAAACAAGAGAAGATCAAAAAGTTAATACCTTTGGTAACTAGCTCTAAACATAAGGGAAGCTCACGTTGGAAGACTTGGATCTTCTTCTGTTCTTCTTCAAGTGCTTCTACATATTCATGACACTTCTTCATTTTCTCGGCGTAATCCATGTCCTCACCGTTCATAAACATCGTTTGTATATACAGATCTTAGATTGGTTTTTGATAATGAGAATGAAATTTCCCGAATAAAATCGGATCTAATGAATCAGAGAAAGGATTAAACTTGGCCCTCAAGTTGGAAGCTTTAAGGAAAGAAAAGAAAGAGAGAGAATTGGTGTCTTCTAATCGAGGTCGGGCCGTCGCATACCTACAGACCGAATCTTTGATGTTCTATAAAAAAAAGTTTTCTTTTGTAACCAAAAAGAAAAAAAGGGAGTAAAATGATATTAAAAAAAAAAAAAAGGTTCTGTAATAGTTAAATAGAAGAGAATATTCGAGAATTTAGGATTTATCATCGCATCTCAAGTGAGCTGGCAATGACGTCAGCATTCTCAGATAAGATCGACGACTCATTTTGAGTCATTTATTAGTCTTTTTTTTTTTTTTTTCAGTTCGGATATTTTATCTCTAAAAAATTATTATAAATTAAACAGGAAGAAGAATATACCAAACACATTAGATTCCATACATTTCAGATTCGACCACTAATGCGTTCACAGTTTCGCACTCAACTGGGAGCATCTATTCGACCCAAAAAAAAAAACTGGGAGCATCTATAAATAAACCTTTTATAAAATTAGATATGAAGTCAATTACTACAAACAAACTTTTTTTTATCTACTGAAAACATCAAGATAATTTATTTTGTTGTTATCCAATTTTTTATCTAACTATTTAACTTATATCCAGTTTTGCTTGCTCTTGAAGTTTTAGCATTTGCAAAAGATTCTCGCTGACTATGAGTATGAGTATGATTGGTAATAGTTCTGGTTGGTATGCAGAGCAAAAATCTTTCCACATCATTTAAATTAAATCAATTATGTTTTAGATTTATTTTTAACTTTTATTGCTCTAAAAAACTAGTTTTTATTTATAGAATATTTTTGGCTATAGAAAACCAAAAATTTAGAGCCAAAATTTATGAACTTTACAAATATAAATTTCTACTACAAAAAAGTCTACAACAAAAAAAGTCTACAGCAAAAAAATCTACAGCCAAAAAACGTACAGCCAAAATTCTACAACAAAAAACTAAAAGCTATAGCTTTACCAATCGGGCCATATAACTTCTGTTTACAATTTGGTTAAAATTATAATCTAGTTGATACGTGTCCACAGAAACATATAATTACAACCAATCAAAATATTTAAATTTATAACATTTAAAGTTGATGACATATAGATCAATAGTAATGTTGATTTTATAAATTCTTTGATATCGAGGTTAGATTTCTTCTTATTAAAAGTTGAAGAAAAAAATAAATTTTTAAGATATAAAAATTGTTATGGATGAAATCTTATCAATTCTACCTATAGAAAAAAATATGTCAGGACAATAAAACCTAATTTCTGTTTATGCTCCAAGCTGTTGGAACCTTTTAATAGTCAAATTTTCTTATTAGACCATCTCCCATGTATTTCTCTATTTTTTATTCTAAAATAGAGGAATTGTATAATAGAGGTGTGTTTTAATCCAATGTATTCTTTTAACTTTTACTCTATAATGGAATATTCTAAGTATATTCTATTTTTAATTTATCATTAATATCCACTTGTTTTTAAAAATTGTAATTTAACCCCATTTATTTTATTTTTAGAAAGAAATTTGCATATTTTTGAAACTTAGTTAGCCATTTGTGACTTTTGTGTTGTTTAATATATGAAATTTTTATTGTTGTGAACCAAGTATGTGTATAATTTTCATATTTTTAGAGTTTAGTTTTGTCTCATTGTAAGTGTTTCTCGTATTTTGGTTTATAATATTATTATTTATATTATTTAAAATTTAATTATTATTTAGAATCTTAATTAATATACAAAATATTTAAAAATTAATTAAAATTTAATTTTAATTATTATTTAGTTATTAATTATCATTTAAAATATTTAAAATTTAATTATTATTTAGATTTAATGATTATTATAATAGTTAATGATTATTTATATTATTTATAAAAAGTTAAAGGATTGTTTTGTAAATAAAAAAATTCACCTCTAAAATAGAGGAAAAAATAGCACTCCCCTAAATATAGAAGAAAAATAGCATTCAACTATTTTAGAGGTAAAAATAGAGGTGCATTGGAGAAAATTTTACTCTAAAATAGTATCTTATATATTAAAACGGGAGACAATTTCATTTTGACCATGATAAAAATTAACCTATAGTTCATAACAACCCTTAAAAATAGGCTTGAGATAGGTTTTGTTACAAAAATTTATTTAAAAAATCTAAATTAATAAAGATTTAGTGAAAGAAAATTTAAAAAGCTAAAAAAAAAAAACGGTTACACATTTGGTTATTGATTCGGTTCTGGTTTTGGTTTGGATTCGATTTTCTGGGTATATAGATTTAGGATACCTTTTTGGTATTCTATCGGGTTCGGTTCATCTAATTCGGTATTTTCTTATTTTGATTTAAGACTTATCCAAATATTTTTATTGTTTGGATAGAGTTTGGTCCGGTATAGATCGAGTTCAGATTCGAATATTTACACATAAAAATTAAAAATTAAAAGAGATTTAATAGAAAATTTTTAAAAATTTATCAATTTTTCAAATAGACAGATTTATGATCTATTAAGGTAATTTATCGTGTTCAGTTTCTCTACTTGATATTAATTTTAGTTTGGATTTTGGACCTCTAAAACAACATTCAAAATATCAATACAGGTCTAGGAACCAAATAAACACGGTTAAAAAAATAATCAAATTCCACGCCACAACGTATATATAATCCTACTTTAGAGGTGAATATAAAGATATGTTAGAGATGCTCTTAGTAGTTCTATAGTATCCTAAACTTTTTATATAATAATACATTAGTACCCAAAATGAAATTACTTAGATATTTTTTTAGAATGATTACGGTGGATGTCAAAATAACATAAATATCTATATATATATATATATATATATATTTTGGTTCAAACATAAATATCTAAATTTAAACGTAACATTAACATGAGTGATACTGGAAATAAATATGGATATATGAATATCTAGTGAACTATACTACACTCGGGTTGGATATTTGGGATTTTTTTGATACCCAGATCTGAAACTGGATTTGGATCCGGATACTACGGATCTTCGAGATTTAATATCCGCGGGTATCCGGATCTGAAACATTTTATATTAAATAATTTTTTAATTAAAAATAATACTATATTTCTAAAAAAATAATGATAAAATAAATATGTAGATTTCTAGTATTAAAATTATAAAAAATTTTAAAAAAGTTTTACAAAATATCAAATATATTAATTTTCTTATAATTTAAATTAACATATCACTCAAATTTTAGAATACAAATATTTTTTATGTTAAATTTTAACATTAAACCTAAACTTATTATATAGTTTATGATACATAAATTTAAAATGAACTTATATATTAACACATTTAAAATTATTTAATAGAAGTAATGCATATTATAAAAATTAATACACTAAACCTTTTAAGTCGGATCGAATCCGGATATCCGAGAAAAAAAATTATTACCCAAATCCAAATTCGTATTCACGAATCTGTGAAATTTGTTATCCGACACCAGATCTATATATTCCGAATACCTAAAATTTAGAATAGATCGGAACAGATAACAAATCGGATCTCAAATCCAACAATAATATGCCTAGGCTACTAGTGAATGTAGCATATAGACTTTTTTTTTATTGCACTGTTGAACAAGGAAAAAAAAAGACAAAAGAAAAAAAGTGGAGGAATATTCCTTGGGAGTTGAGAGAAAATAAGCAACAAAAAGGAAAAATAAAAAGAAATAAATGTAAATTTACAGAAAAAGATGGGAGGGAGAATCTTTGGGAATCGTGACGCTTGATGCTACTGAAGAGGCACATTGCACATAACCAACCAAAGCAAGTCACCTTTTCTCACGCGCTTCACATTCAACCGATTCTCGTGATTACCTGACACACCATTCTCATTCCTCGCTCCTACCTTATTTTTTCAAATGAAATATCAAATATTCAATTTTGTCAGAGAGATTAAATAATTTTGAGTCTTTGACTATGAGCAATGTGAAAACACGAAGCCTAGATTTTGAAGTCGCTTAAGCACATGAATTATATTGAAGCACATGAATTATATACTAGTAAAGAGCAGCCCGGCCCAAATATATAATTACACCTAAACACAACAAGAAAATAGTGTCTAAAACATCACAAAAATGCATTACTAGAACTAGAATAATGATATCCAAAAATCGAAATCATAGTTGGTCGATCTTCACTCGAGCAGTTTGTGTTTAAACTAGGACTGCACAAAGTATTTTTAACAAAGTTTAATTTTTATTAGAGTGGAAAGAAGATATGGTTTATTGAAACTCAACGAGGAATACAAGTTATATGGAAATATCAAGAGTTATATGTTATAACCAGTGAAATGAGGATTACAGCTTAGAGAGTATATGTATCTTCTACAACAGAATTCACATCCCCTTTACAATAAATGTTCTCTTCTATTTGTTGAATTTTTTTTCTTTTTGAGCTCTCTAACCTCTATTCTCCATTTGGTGCAAAATCTTTGCCTATACTTATATGAGAATTATCTATGGATTAGATATTAGGTGAAACAATGATCAATCATAAAGCGGTGCTAGCCATTTATTTATGTGTCAATAATCATTTATGCAAGGTTCGACAATACAATATCAAGGAGATCTAGCATTTATACTTGAGTTATTTCTCTCGTTTAAATCCGAATAAAAGCAGGTCCATTTCTTGTATTTAGATTGGAGGAGGGCAAACCCCATCTTCAATAGTTAACGATATTGTTATAAAGATTAAAAATTCTGTACGACAGAAAAAAAATTTCTTTATGAAAAAGATAAAATGGTGAAAGATTTCTTTCTACAAAAAAATAAAAATATTTACCACATGTTTTTGTAAGAATACTGGTTATAAATCAAGTTTAATTGTAACAAGATGAGGAATATTGGGCAAATCATACCTAAACGTAATTAAAACTAAACCCATATCAAAACTAACAAAATCAATACACAAAGCAAACGAGAGTAAGCATCCTCATATTTTGTCTTCTTCTTATTCTTTTTCCTTTTTTTTTTCTTTTGTACATTACTTACAATACTTAGATGTTTCATGAATTAGCATATTATTCTTTTGGTTCACCGAATCTAAAACACAAATGTTCGAGCAGGATTTAGCACGCGGGTTCTAAATCATACTATGATTTTAGAGGGAAGATAGGCAAGGACTCTTAATCGAATATGAAGAAGAAGTAGATTGCCAAAAATAAGAATGCCGAGTTCGATTCTATTGCTTAGTGTGTAATGACAAAAAGCTGATCCTTTGTTTGAAGGACCTCCACCTCTATTTATAGATCATAGAGGCGATTACAAAGTAGATTGTAAATAGGAAATATTACAATTTATTCAGATTTGACGTTATTTAGAAGATCTTAGGTAGATTCTCGGAAATCTTTCATATCGGAATAGGAAAATTTTTATGGAGAAGTCTTGAATCGGACGTTAAATACTCCGCAAATCTATTTTTAAAGACAAGGGAAAAAGAAGAGGCAATTCTGTTTCTTTCAAAAGAGAACCATTCCAACTTCACGAATAAACCCCAATGAATTCATCAAAAGTAAATCTCCAAAGTACATCCGATAAAATCATTCTCATTCAAAAATATACGTAAAACAAAGACTCAAACCAAGAACAAAATACATCCAATAAAGGATAAGGGAAGTAAAAAAAACTAAGTAAAACTAAGACTTTAGAGCAGTCTTCAATGCTGAAGCTTCATCCGGAGAGAGAATACCGATGTTCGACCCATGCTGACCAACTGAAGAGGATAACTCCCGAGGGGGAATTCCTAAAGTGACCAACTGAAGAGAACCACCTCCGTTAGTTAACGAGAAAGAGAAAGCATCATTGTCAAGAGCAGTAACGCCTGCAGCCTTATACTTAGAAGAAAGTTTGTTGAAATCATCTTTTATACGTGAAAGAGCTTCAGAATCTTTGAATCCTGATCGCCTGTGATGATACAAAAAAAAAAAAAAATCAAAATCAGAAAATCAAAACAAACTGAAACCAAAAATTATAATAACCAAAATAAAGAAGAACCTGAGTACTGGAAGAAAGTCCACAATTCCCCTGACTTGGTTCATTTCCACACGTAGACCCGGAACTTCAGACTCCTTGTCAAAGTACTTCTTCAACTTTGCAAGATGAGAGGATGCTTAGGCAGTCACCACCGCAATCCCCTCCTCCTTTTCTTTTAAGTTCTCCCTTTAACTTTTTTCGCCCGCGAATGCATGGCTTCCAGAGCAACTTCTTTCTTAGAGAACTCAGACTCCAAACCCAACATCTTTTTCTTTAAAGAAGCCAATTCATCTTGAACCCAATTCCGAGCACGCAAAGCAACATCTTTTTGGACTTTAAGATCCTTTATATCCGCCAACCGTCGTTCGTACTCCTTGGCCAAAACATTAAGATAACCAGTTGCCTGCAAAAATCCGATACAAGATGGATAAGAATTGAAAAATCTGACCTTTACAAATTTTTTTCTAAAGAGACCTTAACTCACCTGAAACGCATGATAAGAATATGACCTATACGCATTCATCTCAGAATCTTTTCCACATGAGGAAGAACATCTTTGTTAGGATGAATGCGCCTATTGAAGTAGGCAACATTATCATGATCCTTGGAAGTAGAGAGAGTGATTGGAGATTTATCCGAATGGTAATGGATAGGAATATCATGAGAGAAGGTATCACGATGTTTCTTTGGCAAGGCCGGTGACAGATGATCTCGTCCCCTATTCTCCCCAACTTTCTCAACAGATTGCTGAACAGTTTCCTGCAAAAGAATCATAGAATTTCCTCAAAGACCAAAAATAATTCAAACAGCAAGTTACATCAAAAATAAAATGGAAGATGGAAAATCAATCTTAACAACAACAACCTTAAGTGGCTTTGAAATGTCAACTTCTTGAGGCGTTATGGCTAGAGTAGAAGAAAGAGGTGTAACCACATCAATAGAAGTCGGGACATGAGGAATTGTCGCAACGGACGTAGGAGTAGAAAAAGAAGGCCTCGAAACTTTGCCTCCAGACGGAATGGTATGAGAATTGTCTCCAGAAGCGCCGATTGCCTTTACTTTTTCCTTATCTCCGCTTTGAATAAGAGCAAGATCCTTCTCAAGACTCGCCATGTAGCTCGGAAATTTTTTGGAGTCTTCCATATTTTTACAAGAAGCTGTAAAATCGAAAATTTAGAAACAATCTCCCGGAAGAATTTTAAAGAAGGTCAAGAGCTGGCGAATTAAACCTGCAACAATTCGAGGAATGTCCCACTTTTCGCACTGCCTCAAAGGCTCAGTCCACGAAACTAATTCAATCTCTTTGAATTCTTGAAAGTTGGCAAGATTCTTGGGCGACAATTTTGGGGAAAAATTATAACGAACTTCAAAAAGAATGAAAATGAGCAACATTAAAGAACTTCAAAATTATAAAAAGAAAAAGAAAACCAACCACTAGCCAAGATAGGAGACCACGAAGTCCTAAAATCAGCATTAACATCAGGAACCGAAGCTTCGTTAATCTCAACAAAGAAGTAGTGGTCTTTCCAATCAGTTACTTTAGACGGTTTGTCTCTCAAAACAGAACAATTAGGATGCATAGTCACAAAGAAAGTCCCATCAAAAACTTTACTTGATAATCATATTCATAGCTTCAAAAATATCGCAATCCACATCAAAACCTAAGGTGGCACCAATCACAAGCAAAGAAAACATATTACGAATAGTAGGTGGAGTAAGTTGGGAAATAGCAATCCGACGCCTCCTGCAATACTCGATAAGAAGACTCGGCAAAGGAAACCAAAGACCGCATTTCAGGAAGTAGTCCTCATGTAAACATAGATATCCCGAAAGGGGTTCCCATGGATGACAGTGCATTGCCCTCAAAACTCTAAGCCTAGTACTCGTAGAAGTGGAAAACTCAGTGATCGCATTCACATCCGCAGACGATATACTGGAATAGAGAAAACCAAGGCCAAACGCCCAATCCCGAGGAATCCTCCCATTCACCAAAAGAATCAACACTTCTTCATCAATGCGAGGCTTCCGTTTCTAAACTGGCTTATCCTTTCCCTTAGAAACCTTTTGTTTTCCCGCTCTTGCCGATTTTTTTCTCCCTTTGCCAACGCCAGCAGGGCGTGAAGTTGTTTTCGGAGGAATAGTGTGCCCAACAGTGACAGTATCACCTGAATAAGATATTACATCAACCTCAGTATCTGTCGGAATAGAACTCCCGCTAGAATTGGATGACGAATCAGACGATGAACTATTCCCACTAGACCTCGATGAAGACAATTGCTCAGACATAAACAAAAAATTATTTCAAAGATCAGAATAGAAAGCTTGCCTCAAAAAAGGATGTGCAGAATGATTAATGTGACGAAGATGAGATGCTTAAGTCTTGAAGATACCAGAGCAAACCTGCAATCTAATCTAGGGAATTATCGAAGTACTTGAACCAATGAACGGAAGCGGACTAGGCTTGACAAGAAATTGACTAGATAAAATATATGTTATACCAAATAATATCAAGAGAATAATGTGGTGACTACCTGAAAAAGACAATCCAAGCCTTGCCCAAGAAGATCGAAATTCACTAGATACGAGGACTCTCGTCAACGATCTATAATAAAGAGAGAAAAAGAAAACATCATGAATTGCTTTCATTTAAATAAGTGATCTAAATATCAAGATTAAGGTGAACTGAACCCGTCTATTACCAAAAAAGAGGAAACTCTAAAGAATCAAGAACCCAAAGACACCAAACCCGCAAGTAAGAAGAAAGATGGCTTAATCAACAAAACACGCTGAACCAGTTAGGAACTCGACGAGCTTGTAACAATCTCGATCCGAGCCTGCTCACCGAATCAACAGTGTTGAACCGATGCAAATCTGAATCAAACAAAGATATATGAAGCCTATATAAAACTTAAGCAACATCAAAGTCAAAGAAAGACCAAGCCGCACCCGTAAAACTTTGCCAAGTCTGCAAAGTGGTGATAAAATGACTAAGTTCTGAGGTTTCTCACTCGAACTACATATGTCGGTAAACATGTGCTATACCAAAAATTTTCCGAGCCGGATTAGAGAGGGAGAATCACCAAGCCAGAGTCATTATAACGCCAAGCCGGATTTTAAGAAGTGAAAAGAGATGTGAAGATATCCCATTTCTATGAGCCGAGTCAGATAAGAAAGGGAGAATCACCAAGATGGGTTCACCACGATGCCGAGCCGAACCCGATGTTTTGCCGAGCCCGTCGAGACACAATTTGCCGAGCCGCCGCAATGGAGAGGGAAGGTAAGTTCGTTTGTTTTAGAGTTGAAAGAGTGAAAAACTACTCTTTTATAGTAGGGTACCAACAACAAAATTTTCATGAAGATCCATTAAGCTTTAAAGACAAAGGGGAAAAGAGAGAGGAAGAAATTGGAGCTTAAAGTCGATTTAAATTATTTTGAAAGACTTTTCTAGAATTCAAATTCAAACACTTTATTTTAGTCGTTGAATTGGGGGGGACAATTGTTGGAGGTGGGCTTTGCCACTAAAAGTCCATCATTGTAATTTAATCGACCATTTCAAAGGTAAGTGTATTAAAGGCCCAATAAGTTAAAGCCTAAATGACCAAAAGATGATTCCAGAAGTCCGCAGGAAAATTCCTAAAAATCTGGGATAAGATCCTGAGTTGATAAAGATAAACTCGAGATCTTATCAAGAAGGAAGATGAGTTTGAAGCTATAAATAGGGGTCTCATTCCAAGGAAAGATCCATCTTCGACACTCAGAAAACACGGAGCTACAGAAGAGAAAAGAGCAGAAACAGTGGAGCAAAGCGGATTTCTAGTTTAGACGATTCTTAGAATTACTCTTGGTAAATTTCTGTTGTATTCATCTTTTAAACTTATTCAATAAACGAGGAATTTGACCAACAATAATACAAATACTTATTGTGCTGACTCCGGTTAGAACACCAACTGAGCCACTTTGACACATAACTTTTTACTTATGTAAATTATTACATTCTATGATTGTTTTTTGAGAATATAGGGTGGATATACAAAAACTTTTACGAAATTCACTAAGTACCATTTTCATTTTCTTATTTAAGTGTTTGACACGGACCCTTATATATTATTTACAATTTTCTCCTTTGGCTCAACTTAAACTTGAGGTCATGACTTACACGTGGCTGTGTAATAAATGGTGCGAAGAGAATTTTGAATCGCATGTTACCATGTGCTGTTCCACTTTAAATGAAGACTAGGATTCAGTCTACTTATTTGTAGTTTTACTCTAGCCACTACAATTATCCGATTCCTTATCAATATTTGTTACATGTTCTATTATCGTCATCTGATATGGTTACTTTTCTTGTATTTACGACACTTTTTCGGTTATCTTTTCCACACATAATTTTAGCGGCTAAACGTTTTCTCATTTTTTTATCTTGTTAATCAGTTTTATTAATTTATTTTAACTGCTACAAATTTTTTGATACGCTACTAAAGCGGGTAAACGGTACAATATTTGGTACCTGCTACATGTATGCACTTCGTTTTACAGAACTATTATTGTTACTTGTTAACATTTTATTTACGTTTTCAGAGATTACTTCAATTCTTCTACTTCATCCGATTTTAGAGCATTGGTTATGTATTGCCTTTATGGTGAAAAGTTTCTGGTATGTATTAATCTCGCGCTACTAAATCGTGATATGCAATAATCAGCCAAGTTGGGAGCCTGTCCTAAGGCATTTTGCAAGCATAAAACATGTATCATGTAAGAGAATGATCACATTATCTACCCGTTCCTCATCACAATTTCAGACTTAATTGCTTTACATCTACCACTTTATTCTGGATCGGAGGTAACTATTTAGGTAGCATATATTACATCACATTATCAAACAAAAATCTAGTTACCTTAACGTTTTTACCCGCTATCATAGCGTGCGTTTTTAACCCGCTAATAGTGCAATTTGTACATTAACGGTGTAACGTACCCGCTAACTACTTAATTTACCGCCTACAAAACAATTTACCCACTACCAAATGGTGTCACTGCGACACATTCTCTCCTTTCCAACCCTATTCTCTCCTACCTTGCTCAAGTCTTTCGTTGCTACTCTCCTCGTAACTATAAAGCCAACAACAACTTCAGCCCTCACCCTCTAATTGCATCCATACCCTAACATCGAAGACACTATGCAAAGTCAATCTAACGTACCCGCTAACTACTTAATTAACATCTACAAAAAAATTTACCCGGTACCAAATGTCGTCACGAGAACCATCACCGACACCAAATTTCTTTCTTTTTGTTCGACTCTTCTAAACTGAAATGGTTATCGGAACTAACGCCACCAATATACCTCAGAATCGCCGTCAAAATCCTCGTCTTTAAGATGAGTCGATGAATGTTATTGTCGTTTCCCTCTTTTCTTCTCTACTCCTCTTTGAATATTTCTTTCTGGAAATCACTTTACTATTTTTTAAATCCTTGTAAGTAAGACAAGATATTTTATCTGATGTTCGGAGTATAGAAGGGCGATAAAAGTGGGTTTACTTTTCCGCATCCAATCTAAAAGTTCTCTTTCCCTAATACATTTTTATTATATTTTTTAATACAATTATTTTCAACTCCAGACTTATAATATCGTTTGTAGTGATGAAACCACCGGTTATCTCATGTTGTTACTTGTACACCTATACAAAGAGTAAAATCGTCTTTATATGCAAATAAAAACCTAAAATTTTTAGGTACGGCATATTCCTAATTTCGTATAACTTCTTGTATATCTAGCAAATTTACTCTTGTTTTTTACTAAAACTTCTTACTTATGTAAATACACACTTAAGTATCTATGGGATAAATCAAAACTACATTCTATGGTTTCTTTTCTTTATTTTTTTGGGACAACTAATATCTATTTGTTATCTATGAGATTAATCAAAACTTTACAAAGCTACAAAATACAATTGGTGTTCCATACAAAATCAATTAATAATATAAAGACATAGAGACAAATTTCACAATTCTCCGGATTTTTCTACTCAGAACAAATAATCAAATCTGCTTTTTTTTTTCTTTTTTTTTCTTTCAGTTTATCTGTCAATTTAATAGATCTCCAAGTGATCCTTGGCAACAAAAATCTGCATTAATTCCACTTATGGTTCTGTAATTCCCTAAAAGGTAAACCCAATCAAATTAACACAGAAATCATTTCCCGATTGTGAATTATGATTCTTTTTATAAAAAAAAAGAAGAAAATGAACCAAAATTCCAACGACCAAGTCTTTGTAGATTTTCTTCTATTTCGAGCGCTCAAATCGCAATTTTGTCAATCTATTCCTATTTTCTTCTCCCTGCAGGAGAACAAGGAACCTTACAAGAACGACGAACGATTCAGCTTCTCGAGAGGTTCCCCTTAGCAAATCATTAGGTTTGAGGTAGAATTCCAGGCGAGAGATTTCAATTTGATTGTCACAATTGAACAAGCCTTTCGACTATGTCGTCGGAGGTGAAGCAGCTGATCGTCGTTGCTGAAGGTACCGCTGCGTTGGGTCCTTATTGGCAAACCATCTACTCCGACTATCTCGAGAAAATCATCAGGTTTTGTAGATTTTTCACCTTATATCTCCACATGCTTGATATTTGATTTCCTTGTGCTTTTTTTTCCCTTCGAAGTTAGGGTTTAATTGATCCTGTCTCTAATCGGACCTTAATTTCAATCTATTGATCGATCCTTGTCACAGTTCATCGCGTTTGGGTTATTGAATTGTTAGGCTGAAATTGATATATTCGTCTGGCAACTTGCTTTTGTGTTAGATATAGAACAACAATTTAACTTAAGTCCCACATTGCGGTTTTGATTCTGTGTTAGGCTATTGTTTTTGATACTAAGCATTCATAAAGTAATGAGATGGTAGTTTCTTACTTCCATCACCTAGAATGGTGTTAAAATGTGATTATAGAGGATTCACTAAGCAACGCTACTGTTCCATGTTTGCCTGTACAATTCGTAAGCATGTTAGCTAGTCTTAATTGTCTCCAATAAGTAAACTTTGCGAACAAGAATCCAGTTTATTGTATTTGATAAGCTGGAGAATCCAAGGCGATACGTGAGCGAATTGGAAGGAAAAAGCTGGCATCTCTTTTCTAACAAATAATTTACAGACATCCTCTTCGCCTGGCCAAGATCACCTCATAAGACCATCGAGATGTTAATCACTTTTTGACTTGAGTAACAAAATTTCGTATCTACTGGTACATTTTGTGGTTTAAATTATTCTTCTCGATGGGTATTAAGAACATATAGCAGATCAGTATCAAGGAGTTTGTTGTGTTTGTCAAGAGGTTCATCGAGATAAAACCCATCTTAAACTATGCACACCTTAATTCACCTTTTAGTTTGTGTATTACGCATCCACCTTGAACTCCCTTTATGGGTAAATTTTGTAATTGAGAACTATATAACTATGCAACTCAGGTGGTGTAAAGATCTGACATTGAAAACCAAAGAAAAAAACTTTCAGTTTGAATAGTGCTCTATGATTTTTATTGGTTCCTTGCTTCTTGGTGCATCAAAGGCTCTCTGCTTCTTTGTATTAGATTTTTTTTTTAAATGGAAATAATATTTTTTGTGGATCGGGCACCAGTTGAACTACTAATATCTCTGCTTGACCTTATTTTTTGTTTGTTAAAATTTAACTTACATCATCTGTTAATGTATTCTCTACGCTTTTCCAGGTCTTTCTGTGGTAGTGAGTCAAATGGAGAGGTACTGTCTGAACCATCCTCATTGTTTTAGCAAATTCATTATTGAGCAAACAGTTATCTAATGTTGCTGAGCAAACTTGTACAAACCTTGAATAATATGTTAATTGATAAACAACCTTATCTGCCATATCATTGCTAGACAAAAATTAAGACCACAAGTAGATAGATTGACATGTCTGATTCGATAGTTTATGAGTCTATGTATTTACTAAACTTGCAGAGGAACCCTGTTTCTACTGTTGAACTATCACTGGTGATCTTCAATTCTCATGGCTCATACTGTGGTATGTATTTCGCTCCATTTCTGTGATGTCCAAACTGAAACATTGTGTCGGTGCATTTTATGGGCTTTGTTATTCCGTTTTGTTTTGATTTTTATATTTCGTACTTTTTAGCTTGCTTGGTACAAAGGAGTGGCTGGACAAGAGATGTTGATATTTTCTTGCAATGGCTTTCGTCCATACAATTTGGCGGTGGTGGTTTCAATGAGGTTGCCACAGCGGAAGGGCTTGCCGAAGCGTTGATGGTGGGAAACTCGATCTTTTATCATCTGTGACATAACTAGAAAATGCATATGTTTGGGGCATTGTCTTCAAGCGACTTTTGACTAATTTACTTTCTCTATGAAATTAATTTTTCTTTTTCCATGACTTCATTGTATATGGTGGTGCTTCTGTCAGCGATATTCCGGATCCCCAAACCTCACAATTTTCTTCTGACTTCATGGCAGATGTTTTCTCCTCCTTCAGGCCAAGCTCAACCAAGTAATGATCTGAAAAGGCACTGTATCCTAATCACAGCCAGCAACCCTCACACATTGCCAACACCTGTATATCGTCCTCGATTGCAAAATGTGGAACGGACTGAAAATGGTGATGGGCAATCTGAAAGTCGTTTATCAGATGCTGAGACAGTGGCTTCATATTTTTCTAAGGTACTTTTTGTTTCTTAACCCCATGTATTACAACTTTCGAAAATTACTCCCAACTGGGAATCACTAACCTGTTATATTGGTGTGCAGTGCTCTGTTTCTTTGTCCGTTGTGTGTCCAAAGCAGCTTCCAAAAATTAGAGCACTCTATAATGCGGTGAGACAGCGTTTCTACCAACCCACTAGATATTCAGTTAACATAAGTGTTTCTTTTGTCTGCCAGCTCTTTCAAAAGCTGTTTTTATCCTCAATAATACAGACTGATGTAAGCTTAGTTTATACTGCTATGATTTTGTTCTTTGAAACGCAGGGAAAACTCAATCCACAAAGTGCGGACTTGTCAATTGACGCGGTGAAGAACACATTCTATCTTGTCTTAATCTCAGAGAATTTTGTGGAGGCACGTGCTGCCTTAAGTCATTCTGCTACAAATTTGCCACAGACTCAGAGCCCGGTGAAAGTGGACAGGGCCACTGTTGCTCCATCTCTTCCAGTCACTGGGCAGCCTGCAGCGCCTGTGACATCAGGTTCTTTTACTGATAACAACCATCTTTTATTAGTTTAATCTTCCTGATTCTTGTGCGTCTTTCAGAAATTTACCCTGCTTCTCTAAGTGAAGATCCATTTTTGTGTGATTTACAGCCAATGGATCTATTCTGAATCGGCAAGCAGTTTCCGTTGGACCCGTACCAACTGCTACTGTGAAAGTTGTAAGTTGTTTTGTTCCTTTTAGTAGGTTCGACAAGGTAGCTTATCGGCAGCCAACACCTGTTTGTTTTATGAGAATTACATACTTTATAACCGAAAATGAATTGTAAATTCTTATATTACATTCACAAATATTTTGATATTAATTGATTTGTTTTAGTATTAAATTAAGATAAATATCCCACTTAAATATGTAAAAATTTTTGTACTCAATCAACTTACAAGATAAAATATCATCTCAGAAGTGTGTAGAAGCTTGTTAATTGGGATTTTTGGTATTAAACTGCAGGAGCCTAGTACTGTAACTTCTATGGCACCAGTTCCAAATTTTTCCCATATCCCTTCTGTAGCTCGGCCAACACAAGCAAATCCTTCAATTCAAACATCTTCAGCATCTCCTGTTTCTCAAGATATGGTCACCAACGCAGAGAATGCACCAGATATTAAACCTGTGGTGGTGGGTGGAATGACGCCACCATTGCGTGCCGGTCCTTCTGGTGGAGCTAATGTCAATCTGCTGAATAATCTTTCTCAAGTTCGACAAGTTATGAGCTCTGCAGCTCTGGCGGGCGCAGCCTCATCAGTTGGGCAAAGTGCGGTTGCAATGCATATGTCAAATATGATATCAACAGGAATGGCTACGTCGTTGCCTCCATCCCAAACATTTTCATCTGGACAGCAGGGAATTACTTCAATGGCTGGTTCTGGTGCACTAATGGGAGCAGCACAAGTGGGGCAAAGTGCGGGTCCTAACAATTCCTTTAGTCCTCAAACAACGTCAAATGTTGCTTCAAACCTTGGTGTTTCACAACCAATGCCAGGGATGAATCAAGGAAGTCATTCAGGACCACAAATGATGCAAGGTGGGATTTCCGTGAACCAAAACATGATGAGTGGTCACGGTCAAGGAAATGTCTCCTCTGGAACTAATGGAATGATGCCTACTCCTGGAGTTGGCCAACAAGCGCAATCAGGAATACAACAACTTGGTGCAAGTAACAGTTCAGCTCCTAATATGCAGATGTCACAGCCATCATCAGGTGCTCTGCAGACTGCACAATCCAAATATGTAAAAGTCTGGGAGGTAATGTCAGTTTCCGTTTCTTGAAATAGCAGTGGTCTTACGCTTTAACCTAACTTACATTTTAAAATCCATGAAGGGAAACTTATCTGGGCAAAGGCAAGGGCAGCCTGTTCTTATCACCAGACTTGAGGTGTGTTTAGTGCAATGACTATGCACTTTTTCTTTTCCAGGATCACATACTTGCTTAATGCTTAACCACATCTTCCCTTTCTTAAGCCTTTTTGAGTGACTCCTAGCAGATGGTAACATCTTTTTTTATATTTGACAGGGTTACCGAAGTGCTTCTGCCTCTGATTCGTAAGTTCATCACTAATTCAAATTTGAAACTGCTTCCTTGTTAATCCTCGTTAAGAGAACACCAAGTGTCAATTGCAGTTTACTCCTTGAGATTCAAGCTGCTAGAATATAAGTTTTGCCTTCTCTTTTTGTGCATCTCCCCAGGCTGGCAGCAAATTGGCCACCAACTATGCAGATTGTTCGCCTCATATCCCAGGATCATATGAATAACAAGTAATATCTTCTTGCTATAGCTTTCCTTATTCCAACAGTGTCATTGGGTGAACGCTGTTTTCGTGCTACTAATTGTTTCACCTGACTTTGCATCAGACAATATGTCGGCAAAGCTGACTTCCTTGTGTTTCGGGCAATGAGTCAACATGGATTCTTAGGACAACTTCAGGATAAGAAGCTTGTGAGTTGTGTTGATATTTTATGCCACTTGTCTCCATTTCTTTTGTTTTTCTTGGTTTCACTCGTTTGTTCAAATTTTAATTGATAGATGTTGATATTAAAATCCTTGCAAAAATATATGGTCTCTCTCATCTGTGAACTTTTTCTCTTTGAACCTTTATCAAATATCTTGCCATGTTCACCATACCCTTACGACTCTAGACTTGTTAATTCCTAATCGTGTGCCATACTAGTTTCATCTTCACGCTTAACTCTTGTGAAGTTGTATATGATAACTTTTTCAATTTCCCAAGTGCAGTGTGCGGTCATCCAGTTGCCATCACAGACGCTGCTACTCTCTGTCTCTGACAAGGCTTGTCGATTGATTGGAATGCTTTTTCCAGGGGTAAGGAAGCACCACAGTCTAAGATGTATCCATTATCTAATGGTGGCTCTTAAGTTTTGTTTTGTTTTGTTTTTTCTGTGATGGATTCTCCCAGGATATGGTTGTATTTAAACCACAGATTCCAAATCAGCAGCAGCAGCAACAACAGCTCCAACAACAGCACCAACAACAACAGCAGATTCAGCAACAGCAGCAGCAGCAACAACAACAACACCACCAACACCAACAGATGCCACAACTCCAGCAACAACAACAACAGCAACAACACCAGCAGCAACAGATGCCACAACTCCAGCAGCAGCAGCAACAGCATCAATTGTCACAGCTCCAACATCATCAGCAGCAACAACAGCAGCATCAGTTGACACAGCTTCAACACCATCAGCAGCAGCAGCAGACGTCACCACTGAATCAGATGCAGCAACAGACTTCGCCACTGAATCAAATGCAGCAGCAGCCTCAGCAGATGGTAATGGGTGGTCAAACTTTTGCACAAGCGCCTGGAAGATCACAACAAGGAGGTGGTGCAGGACAACCTAACATGCCAGGAGCTGGTTTCATGGGATAGATAAAAAATAATAATGTTCATGACATTCAATGTTTGCTAATTAGATTCATCATAACATAAATTCTTTCAACTAGATCAAAGTTATGGTTGGTTTTTAGACATTTTAGTTCGTGTCTATTGTCTCTCTGTTCGCTTTCTGCGTGGAAATGGTATTCTATTCTGGGTCTGACCACTAACCAAGGCACCAAACTATTTTGTCTTTTGGTTCCCAGAACGGTCTTGTCTTCCTCTTACCTAAATTATTAAAACCAAAAAGTGGACAGCTTCTAGAATTTGGTTTCGGCGGCCTGCTCAAAACCTCCTTGCTCGCTTTTTATCTAACTCGACACGGAAATTAAGGATTAGATACCATTTAGATGTCAGTTAATAACTGATTTTTTCTCTTGAATTAATATTGTCAAACCAGAATTTTTTTCATATCACATACATATATTCTTTTAATTGTTGTCATAAAGTATATTTCATTTATCCATATCCCAACCATCATATTTATAGTTTGCTCACAATCGTAGCTCTATGGAAAGTCATCATACACATAACTGCTTTTCATGTTGTAGCTCTTTCTTTATGGTAATAGATCTCTTTCTTTTTATTTTAATTTCGATAAAGTCAATAAAAGTCATAAAGTATAATTTGAAATTATTACTGTTCATCATATAATATAATTGAATTTTGAAATAAAATAACTTGATCAAAACTATTGATAAGTTGTTGTCTAAATGACAAAAGAAGAAAAAGGTTTTATTATTAACATTATTTGATAAGACGGAGTAACTATGACGCGCACTAAAAATCGAAATCAACTGCTTTATTGAAAATAAGAAGACAACAAACACGACTTCGCTTCTCCACTCTAAGCTTAGAGTTTTTTTGTCTAAATCGAGGTGAGTTTCTGCTTGAAGTGGAGGGTCCCATTCACGTGGCACAAAAATTTTGATATAAATGATATTGTTAAAACTTTATACCAATTTCAATTAATGATCTGATTCATCGCACCCGTAGATTTTCTTCATCATCGAATAAATGAACATAAACCAAAGGCCCTTTTCTTAAAAGATGAGAGAATGAAAGTTGGAAAATGCCAGCACTCAACTTTTTTCTGCCATTTTTTAATTCTCATAAGCTTAGACTTGAGAGTAATGCACCATTAAGTGGGTTCTTCAAAAGCAAAGATGCATTTTTGATTATATATAAAAACTAAAAAGCTGATTTTCAAAGTTTCCCACTTTTTTATATAGGGAATTGAGATTGTCTGTCTAATTCTTTGTGGGTGGGTTGGTGGGCTACATCACTCTTCATTTGCTCAAATGTTATATACAAAATGATATTAAATCAATTACATATTTCTATTTCAATGGCACATCTTTGTCTATGGTCTCGAAGAGTCCAATTACTTGGAATGTCTAAAATACTGAGATTGTGACTGTTGGATTTGCGTTTACTCTTTTTGTGTATAAATACCACAATCACTATAATTTGGAGACGCAAACTTAAACAGAAAGAAACAATCGTGGGCTATTTGAATATTTGATAGAGCCAGAAGAAAACGATATTTGTATGAACTAGGGAGATGAATTCTATAGTAAATGTCACGTTGATTATTCTTCGTATTGTTAATATTTTTATGATATTAATTAGATTTCGTACAAATTTCTTGGATTGGATCTTACATGTATCGAAATTTAATATTCTTTCTAACTCTTAAATGATAGCAGTGCAGAAAAAATAAAGGTCCTTTACGTAAGTATCCGACATAAAATAAGCGGAGAAAAAAAGAAGAGCCAACAAGTGACAATATTTTAAATTAGGTTAGATTTTAAAGAAAATTCCTTATATATATTTTATTTTGGAAACATAATACTCAAAACAGTACTTATAGCTCCAACTTGTCCACATTTTCAGGGAACTGAGATTGTCTCACACACACCACAAACACACAATGGTCTCTACTTCTGCGACTTCGCCTTCTAAGGTCTTCCTCCATAAACACTATACCTCATTCTCTTTCTTGGTCACGGTTTATGTGTTCTTATATGTTTCCATGTTTATAGGAAATTGATAGAAAATCCGAAGAGAAATGGACGGCGGAAGATCCATCACGGCCAGCGAAGTGGTGGTACTCCACCTTCCACACCGTCACGGCCATGATAGGCGCCGGAGTCCTCAGTCTCCCTTATGCCATGGCTTACCTTGGTTGGTACGTTATTTACAAATATATGCCCTACAAATAACTATAACAAAAAGATTTACGATTTTACTTGTAAATCTCTCACGAATTAACTTTCGTATCCATCAGATTAGTCGGGTTTGTTCGGATTATCTATATCCCTTATAAAAATACTTATTTTTGTTTACCACAAGTTGTTTGATCTAAATTTTACTTCTTGGATCTTTCTAGTAAAATACCTTATAAATACCTTATAAATACGTTAAAAGTGGTTGTTTTAAGCATCTACTTGTGAATTTGTCAAATTAAATTCAGATATAAGAAAATCCATATACATGCAAAAATAATAAAAGCAAATTGCATTATATTGTTTATTGTCGGTTTGATAAAAACAAAAATAGTCTGAAGTGATGTGATATGTGGTGAAAACAGGGGACCAGGTATAATGGTGTTAGCAATGACATGGGGACTAACCCTAAATACGATGTGGCAAATGGTTCAGCTCCATGAATGCGTACCGGGAACCCGGTTCGACCGGTACATCGACCTAGGCCGGTATGCTTTCGGTCCAAAATTGGGCGTATGGATCGTGCTCCCGCAGCAGCTCATCGTTCAGGTCGGATGCAACATCGTTTACATGGTAACAGGAGGCAAGTGTTTGAAGCAGTTCGTGGATATCACGTGCTCCACCTGCACTCCCGTACGACAGTCGTACTGGATCCTAGCCTTTGGTGGGGTCCACTTCTTCCTCTCTCAGCTACCTAACTTCAACTCCGTCGCCGGCGTTTCCTTGGCTGCCGCCGTCATGTCACTCTGGTCACTCTCACACTTTTTCACCGCATTATTATTTTACTATTTTTATGCAATACATCTTATTTTGTTAGTAGATTCTACTTTTCAGTTTTTGGAAAATCTGACATAAAATTACAATAACAAAAGAAAAAAAAACTGTGAATATTTACCATTTTATACAAGCCATAATCATTGGCCAAAAACATTGATATTTATTTATACGCAATATTTAGTACTATTATCTAAAATAAAAATGTAACTGTGCAACCATATACAGACTTCTACATTTACTAATTTAAAATACATTCTTTTATATTTACAAAATATTTTAGTTAGTAAGAGTAATGAAAAAATCGGATTTTGTAATATTTTGTAGAAAAAATGGAAATTGTAAAATCAGGTTAAAATGTTACAAAGACATTGTTATATAACTACAACAATTTTATAAGAGCCAAAACCACATTATTGACTAATTAGGCTACAAAGCTTAAGACTGGTTCAGTCCATATTATTGACTAAGTCAATTAAGACTGATAATGAGAGTGGTGCTGTGTAGCTACTCGACGATAGCGTGGGGAGGAAGTATTGCACATGGGAGAATGCCTGACGTGAGCTACAACTACAAGGCAACGAATCCATCTGACTTCACGTTCCGAGTCTTCAATGCTTTAGGTCAGATTTCATTCGCTTTCGCAGGCCACGCAGTGGCTCTAGAGATTCAAGCCACGATGCCTTCTACTCCTGACAGACCATCCAAAGTGCCTATGTGGCGAGGCGTTGTTGTAGCTTACTTGGTTAACGCTATTTGCTATTTCCCGGTTGCTCTTATTTGCTACTGGGCCTTTGGTCAAGACGTAGACGACAATGTGTTGACCAATCTACAGAGACCAGCTTGGCTCATTGCTTCTGCTAATCTCATGGTCGTTGTCCACGTCATTGGTAGCTACCAAGTGTTTGCTATGCCTGTTTTTGATCATTTGGAGAAGATGATGATTAAATTCGGTTTTAAGGACGGATATGTTCTGAGGTTTTTCACTCGAACTACATATGTCGGTAAGTAAAAAATTACTTCATGCTGTTCATTATGATATACATTTATGTTTATACATCTTAGTGTAAGAACCAAATTATTCATTATTTATATCTTTGTGATTGGAATATTGCAGCATTAACATTGTTCGTTGGAGTGAGTTTCCCATTCTTTGGAGACCTTTTAGGGTTTTTTGGAGGATTTGGTTTTGCTCCTACATCCTTCTTTGTAAGTCCACGAAGTTCAATATATGTTACGAAGATATTTAGTTTGAAAATCGTGTCATGGATATATATATATATATATATATATATATATGATCGATCATAAATTGATAATGCTCAATGCAGCTCCCATGTATAATGTGGCTTATCATCAAGAAACCAAAACGATTTAGCGGGACCTGGTTTGTCAATTGGGTAAACATCTATATCTACTTTTTGTTTCCATATACTAAAGTATAATCTTACAACTATATGACCAATGTCTAGATGGTTTGATTAATGTATCTTTTGCTTGGGCAGATCTCCATTATCGTAGGAATGTTTATAATGCTGGCGTCAACAATTGGAGGACTGAGGAACATTGTCGCGGATTCTTCTACTTATAGTTTCTATGCTTAATATTAAGTAAATCTTATGTATTGGATCACTGGAGCTTCTAATTATTAAAGTGTAGGAAATAAATCTTATATATGGTCGTTGGAATCGAGCTAGAGAGAGTATTGTATGATGTGTTACCTATTGAATAAGACATATCTTATATATTTAGTGTCAGTAATTTATGTTAATTTTTGCTATCTAATATATCGAAAAAAGAACCAAATTATATGGCTTTAAATTTGATTGAGACTTATCATTTTCAGAAAGTCCGTCTTCGACAATGTTGCGCGGAAAACTCCTTTTGATATAGTTATTGGGATTGATTCATTGTTGGTCTTAGTGTTATCTTTAGATTGTCATCTTCCCACTCTCATTGTAATATAGGATTGAATGTGTTCATCCTTCTCTATCTGGTATAATGTTGTAGTCAGATCTTTGTAATCTCTCCAAGTTAATATAATCTAATATCAGATGAACAAAAAAGAACCAATACAGTACCCCATTAAATCAAACTATTGCATACTGTTTACCTATCAATCATTTGGGTTTCTCTTCACATGCATTCCAAATGATTCTAAAAACACTGATTACCATAACTTTATTCAAGTCAAAGGCTGCTTTTACAATGTTTCATTGTTGATAATCTTTCAGAATTGTTTTGGTTTTTGTAATCACTTGTGTAAAGGTCTAATATCAAAAGTTAAATATCTAAGAAAAAACTGTTGGATAGTATGATATGCTTCACCTTCAGCTCTCCTTACAAGCCTGCATTTACCAAAAAAAACAGTAGAGTAAATATGTGTAAGACTCAATACTGTTTTAGAACTGAATCTTGATGAAAATATGATTTCAGAATCATACCATGAAGAAGGTTTGTGAAGGAATTTATGCATCCACAGAAGTAAGAAACGATTGGATGCCAAAAATTATGAAAAGGATTCCACCAGAAAGAGCAACCTGCAACGACAAACGTCCGAGTTAGTTATTCATGAATGTTTATCTCAGAAGTCAGAAGTTTAATGGGTATAGTAAATGAGAGATATTTACTATTCGTTCAGATATCTGAGACGCTAAGCTCTTTCCTCCAATCACAGCAGCAGTGGTACATATTAGCTGTGCTCTGTGTAGACACAATATTAGTTAGCATTTAGCAACATAGACATATATATTTGTTATGCAGACACAAAAGGTTTGTATTTGTTTCATAGTTGAACTTACACAGCTCCACCAAGGACCACCCCAAATGGATTTTCATCTGCGGCTAAACCAATTGTAGCAAGCTAGACAAAAGCGTTATGGTGAGCATGTGAGGCATTTAGATTAAATCAATCTGAGAAAGTGAAACTTACCTGACTCTTGTCACCCCATTCTCCAAAGAAATTAATGGAAAATGCCTGCAAGAAGAGAGGAAATATATGAAACTAATTCAGAAAAGTCTTAACGGTTTTGTGAGCAAATTCGAGGAACTTTTATTTACCTTGAGGAAAATGGGAGAGAAGAATTGTGTGAGGAACGGTCTTTTCTGCTTTTTGTTTTCATCTTCAGTCTACAGTGACAACAGATGGTTTAGTGAAAACTTAATACATGCAATTCTCACACACTGTTTATGATCTTCTCGTTTTAGTTCCATACCTTATTGCTATCTTTTGTAGATTTACCATTAGCCTTCAAATCAGAATCCTGTGAGAGTAAAAAAGACAAGAAAATCTAATCACAAAACCATCTGCCTAAATGTGAACGACCATGCTGAATAACGAAACAAACCAGTTCTGCTTCAACTTCAGCCAATTCGTCAGAATCCCTGTTAACAAAGTAGAATTAGATTGCAAGACACCTGTGTTTCTTAGATGTAAAAGAATTCCTTTTCGTTTCATCAAAATTATTACCCTCCTCCTTCAGTCAAACCATCCCATAAAGACCACAACCCAAAACCAAAGAACAACAATGTTGTTATGTGATGAGTCCATTTGCGAGAGATCTGCAAGTAAGGGTTTAAATAAGCAATGAGTAAAAAGATTGGGAAAGCTTTTGTCAAGAAGGGAACTAGGCCAGATATCATGGGAAATGCTTATATCGATCTACAATCTGAATGAGTTGAAAAACAAAAAGCATTTCAAAAGAAAAAATAATCATACCAGATTTGGGGCAGCCCATCCAAGTGTAGCAGAGAGGATAGTCATTACCTAAGAAATAGCAGAAATATGAGCTTCTTAATATGGGAGTGAGGTCAATAAAACCAATACTTAAGCACTAAGAGAAACTTACAATCAAAGCCGATAGACAACCAGCCAACACAAGTCTCCTAGGATAACGCATCGCCAAAATCTGATTAAAGGAATGAAGCTTGCACATCAAGATATCAACAATGCCCCTCAAGGAGACTATAGCAAAATCCCAAACTATCAAAAACACTATGAAGTTATTTGGCAATATAAAAGCTAAAAGAAGCTCCTCAGTCTGGTATTACAAATCCGGTAAACCAGACACAGATGCATTCACATGTGCTATTCGAAAAGGACAGAAAGCATGAACTTTGCACTATTATATTTCCAATCAGAAATTTGGGATTCGATTCATCTCAGATGCCCTTTTCCAGAATTTGATTCAGAACAGAATTAAACTATAAACGTGCATAGAAGAGCCACTGACTTCTTAGACCTCAAACTCCCCGAAACATAACAGGAAGCAAATACTCAAACTATTGCAGAATTGTGAAAAGGGGAACACACTTACTGCAGCAGCGAAAAACGTCTTGTCACCAATCTCCGACACAAACGTCATGGCGAGTGACTTCGTAAAACCCTTGTATAAAAACCCATCAATTAAAACCCGTATTAGCTTCCAAAAAGATTCCAAGAGAATAATCGAGTTTATTGAACAGATACCTACCTGCAAAACTGAGCTCATAGCTGCCGAGTTAAATTTCGACAGCGAATCAGCTAAAAGCAGGGAAACAAAAACCGAAACTTTCAATCTCCTTCCCGGCTGTAGCAGAGGCGACGAAGTTAGCTATCGGCGGAGGAAGCTAACACAGCCGTCGAAAGAGAGATACGGGGAGAAACAGAGAGACGATACGACTTACTAAAAGATGAATGCTTTTTATTGAGCTTTTTGGGTGAATTTGATTCCGATTCTTTAACCCTTAAGATCTTGCCACGTGGATCGATACCATCCAACGATGTTTAACTCAGTGGGACCCAGAAAACCAACTTGACTTATAAGTAGATTTGTTCTTCTGGTTTCCGTTTGGGTCATTGCATTTGCAGGAGCATAAGACGTGACTGCAGTGCAATGCATAATATATTTGTCGCAATCTTTGATCGAGACGTCACATGGAGAATATATATGCGTCGATAAGCCGTAAGTTTTTGAGAGGTGCTCAAATCTTATTGGATATCAAATGTTTAGCTAATCTCAACTATATTTTGATCTGGTTTTATCCTACTACATGCTTTATACAATTTTAAAAAGAAATAGAACGATATCTGATTCGAGACGAGTTGGTTCGCAACTGCACGTAATAAGATACAATATATATTTTAACAGAATCTTATCTACTTCAAATTTAAATGATTTGTATCTGAGTTAAAATATTTAAACCAATAGGAATCATGGAAATATTTATAAAATGATGTAAAAGTCAAACTGAACTTACAAGTGGATTATAATTTAGAATTTTATTTGGACTTTGAGTATCGATAGGGCCCAATATCAAAGCAACCATGAGGCCCATGTTGGCTGACATATCGTAATTCTTTGCTTGTTGACACAACTATTTGCAATATGTTATACTTATACAAATGTTTTTGTTTTTTTTATAAAATTGTTGTCAGAATGCATATGTGTGTATTATCTATACATATATATGAGTTTAGAGTTAGCTTTTTCACTTTATTAAATACATTGTTTATTATCATATAGCTTTAAACCTTATATACATAGACTGAAAGTTAATGGAATAAATGAGCTGTTAAAATGATAAAGCCTTAGTTCATTGACAAATTTGTGAAGACAGTAAACTAAAAACACTCTAAAGTTGCGGAGTTTTAAAATAAAGGGTGATTAGATTCTTAAACAAAATGACCACACTAAGAGCATTGAGATCATAAAACAAGTTTACTTAAAGCTTCACACTTAAAGATGATGAAGAAACCTCCTCCTCCACATTAACCATTAATCTATCTCGGATTTATTCTTCAAGAGAATACTTATATAAATCTCCTTGGAATCTGCAAAACCCCAACACAGGCTTACTTGTTTTTTAAGACAAAAGAAGCTTTTGTCTCATTTTCCACTCCCCACCAAACACACTTTTGTCTTCTCTTTTTCTATTTTCCAAAATCTAATATTTAAGAACCTCTTTCACTTCGTCTTCTTCATTGTAACGGTCGGAAACTAAGAAAATGTGTTCTCACCGTTTGTTCCTTCTCTGCATTGTCTTCTTCCTCGCTTCACATTCTTCTTCTGTTTTCTCTAGAATCTTACCAAAGAGCTTTGTAACTACTACATCGATTCTCAATGTCGCTGACTCCATTCAAAAAACCAAGTATACGTCGTCGTTTAGAGTAAACCAGCGAGAAGAACAGCCTCACTTCCCTTCTTCTTCTTCTTCTTCTTCTTCTTCTTCTTCTTCTTCTTCTTCTTCTTCATCTTTCAGCTTGCAGCTTCATTCTCGAGCTTCTGTTCGAAAAGCTGAACACTCAGACTACAAATCTCTCACACTAGCTAGACTCAACCGAGACTCAGCCCGAGTTAAATCACTCATAACCCGTTTAGATCTAGCCATTCACAACATATCCAAAGCAGATCTCAAGCCTGTGACTGTTACCACAATGTACACAACTCAAGAAGACATCGAAGCTCCTTTAATCTCTGGCACAACTCAAGGAAGTGGCGAGTACTTCACACGCATCGGAATTGGAAACCCGGCGCGTGATGTTTACATGGTTCTTGACACTGGAAGCGACGTGAATTGGTTACAATGCGCTCCTTGTGCTGAGTGTTACCATCAAACTGAACCAATCTTTGAGCCATCGTCTTCATCTTCTTATGAGCCTCTCTCTTGTAACACTCCACAGTGTAATGCTCTCGAAGTATCTGAATGTAGAAACGACACGTGTCTCTACGAAGTTTCTTACGGTGATGGTTCTTACACTGTTGGAGATTTCGCTACTGAGACTCTCACAATCGGTTCAACTTCCGTTCAAAACGTCGCCGTAGGATGTGGACATAGCAACGAAGGGCTGTTCGTCGGCGCTGCTGGTTTACTCGGACTTGGCGGCGGTTTGCTTGCTCTGCCGTCGCAGCTCAACACGACGTCGTTCTCTTACTGCCTCGTTGACCGTAACTCTGACTCAACTTCAACCGTCGAATTCGGGACTTCTCTACCTCGTGACACAGTCGTGGCTCCGTTGCTACGTAACCACCAGCTCGACACGTTTTACTACCTCAGACTAACCGGAATAAGCGTCGGCGGTGAGTTGCTTCAGATTCCTCAATCTTCATTCGAGATGGACGAGTCAGGAAGCGGCGGAATCATAATCGACTCAGGAACCGCCGTGACTCGTCTCCAAACCGAAATCTATAACGCACTCAGAGACTCGTTCGTAAAAGGGACATCAGACTTGAAGAAAGCAGCCAACGTGGCGATGTTCGACACGTGTTACGATCTTTCAGCTAAGACAACGATTGAAGTCCCGACGGTGGCTCTCCATTTTCCCGACGGGAATAAGTTGGCTTTGCCGGCGAAGAATTACATGATTCCGGTTGACTCGGTAGGGACTTTCTGTTTTGCGTTTGCTCCAACAACGAGTTCACTCGCGATCATCGGCAACGTGCAGCAACAAGGGACACGTGTCACGTTTGATTTGGCTAATTCCCTCATTGGATTCTCGTCTAATCAATGCTAGCTTGTCTTAAACTATTTGAGTTAAAAGTAAAAGTCACTTATAAAAAGCTAAAATGTTAATTAGACAACTGTTTCACTTTGATGTACTTTGTTTCTTGTTCTCTGTTGCATAGAGTGAACCAAAAATAAAGAGTAATAGATTGCTATCTTTTTTTTTAAGGGTACAGTTACAATCAATACAAATACAAGTCATTTGGACCACCTTGTCTACACACGTGAATTTTGAGGGCTATAGTTAATGTATGGATCCACACTCATGGGCTTAAGTTAGTCTCAAATACATTATGTGTTACAGAGAAAAAGTTTCACACTAATGGAGAGATAATATTTATGTGATGAGATTTCTAATTAGATAATAAACACATTGGTAGATAGATATTAATATGTTTTATAATTGTGGGACCATTTGACCAGTAACGTTTATGCTTGAGGAGTGACTGAAATAAACAATTGTCATGAAATCTATTATACTAATAGTCTTAAAAAAAGAGATAAAGAGTAACATGGTACAGAGAGGTGGCGTAGACATGGTGCCATCACAACAATGAAGTGGCAGCTATGGACTCAATCATTTTGTCCTTATAAAGCTTTTTTTTCTTCTTTCTTTTTGTCAACCTTTTACTTTCTCCTTTCTTCATCCAAAGTCGCTCTTTTACTTTTACAATTTTATGCTACAACTAAAACTTATACCATAAGAGCAAAAACATAGAATACTCAATGATTTCCAATAACCATGAGGCATTAAAATAGTGGTATATTCGTTGACAAGTATATTCAATAGATGATTTTTTTGACCAGTCTTTTTAAATATATGAATAATTCTAACCTACGTTACTACGTAATAAAATACATCACATACAACAACATTAAACGACGTTCAAGAAAGATTGGAAATTTTATAATTTTAAAAATGTGCAGTTATCATTCACAATCACATCATTATTTTGATTATTAGTTTTTAGTAATATATTTAGCAGAGAAAAAACGAGGCAGACGAAAAAAGAAACAATATAAGAGAAAGGAAAATAAAGTGAATAGTTAGGGAGGGAGAAAGTGTGATCTGAAAACGACCACTGCAAAAACTATTTTCTCTTCTTATCCAATTAAAATCAAAGAGGAAAACGAAGAAGACGAAGAAGACGAAGAAGGAGAACTGCTCTGACAAAACTCCTTTGTTTCACTCTGATCAATATCACATTTCTTTTGACTCATAAACCCTTTTTTTCTTTCATTGACTATTCTTCTTCCTGTCTCTGTCTTTCCTTCTCTATGATATTTATATTCAAAGATGATTCCATCAAAATTTGGTTGTAGTCAGTGAATCTTCTTCTTCTTCTTCTTCTACTCCGTCATGAGTGACTCAACCAACAGTGTCTCTCCTTCCTCCGATTACGCCTCCATCTCTTCCGGCGACCAGGTTTTCCTTTTTTTAACCACCCTTTCTCAATTTTGATCTGGCTTCTTTTAACATTCCACGAATCTTCAGAAAATAAGCGAAGCACTTAACTAGGATTTGAATATTCCTTTCTGGGTTTTGCTTTCTAGAACATTTCTATTTATAAAGTCCTTTTTTGAGTGGGATCCTGACGAACTCACATCTAAATTATGTTTCTTACTTGTTAAGAGCGATTGGCTACTTTGGTGTTGTAATTTAATTCATATTTCATAATTCAGTTCTAAAAAAATTATTTTGAAATTGGTACGCAACGGTGTGTGAGGTTTTTTATTGCATTATATATCTTCTTTCCAAAAACATTTAAAAGTTATTAGAATTGTATTCTGTCTCAAAAGTTTTGGTATCAACATCTTTGTTTGTAAAAAGAGACTCAAATTCTCCATTTTACTATAGAAGTTTAACATGCTTACATGATAACAACCAATGTTTTCTGTCATTTTGATTTGCAGAGTCTTCAGCGAAGTCGAAGGAGCGGAGATGGAAACCAGGCCATTGCCCTTGAGTCTCGCCACTGGCATGATGTATTTTGGTCAGCTATCTTTCTGATCCACATGATTTGTTTGGGATTCGTGCTCGCTGTGCTTGGACTCAATAGGTTTAGAACATCAGATAGGTTAAACATCGATAGATACACTCAAGGGTTCTTGGAAAATCATAAAGGACTGACCGAGGATTACTGGCCTCTTTATGCTGTTGCTGGTGGGATTGGAGTCTTCATCAGTTGGGTTTGGTCATTGCTACTTGGCTCCTACGCCAATGAGATGATGAAAGTTTCTGTTCACATCTTAACAACCTATCTAGCTGTAGTTAGTGTACTATGTTTCTGGTGCAGACAGTTCTTCTGGGGCGGTGTATTCGCAGTTGGAGCTCTGTTGCAGTTTTTGTATGTGATTTCAGTTATAGACAGGTGCGTGCAAGGTTGTATATAGTTGAACTGCTTGGGTTATTTGGGAACACTAATCAATTCTGCTGTTGTGTAGACTTCCCTTCACGATGCTAGTTTTGCGGAAAGCGCTGAAATTAGTTTGGGGACTTCCTAAGGTCATAATGGTGGCGCATGTTTTCACAGTAGTCATGCTTTTGTGGATGTCTTTATGGTCTTTTGGAGCAGCTGGTGTTGTGGCGTCGAGTATGGGTGATGAAGGACGCTGGTGGCTTCTTGTGGTGAGCTGGCAAGTTTTGCATTTGTGCTTACAGTGTCTGTTTTCTGCTTATAGGGTCTGAATGTAGACGTTCTTAGATTTCATTCATTCATTGGAATATGTATATGTGCAGGTTCTTTCGGTTAGCTTGTTCTGGACAGGCGCTGTGCTATGTAACACTGTCCATGTTATAGTTTCGGGGATGGTGTTTCATGTTCTCTTTCATTGTGGTCAAGAAGAGTCATCATCATTGCCTCCGAGTTCTCTAATAAACTCGCTTAGATACGCTGTGACAACATCTTTTGGGAGCATATGTTACGGGTCACTCTTTACTGCTGCCATTAGAACACTTCGCTGGGAGGTAGTCTCCAGATTCTTTTGCCTTCTGTAAAAACTCATCGTTCTTTCAATTTAAACTAACATTGGCCTACAATTTGATTTTGCAGATAAGGGGATTCCGTTCCAAAATTTGTGGAAACGAATGTCTACTTTGTTGCGTTGACTTCTTCTTTAATCTAGTTGAAACTCTAGTTCGTTTCTTTAACAAGTATGCCTATGTCCAGGTATTTTGATTCTACACAGTAAACTCACCATGTTTATTTTATGAGCAATGGAGAATCAAAATGATAAAAGTTTTGGTTAATTATCAGATTGCAGTGTATGGAAAAGGATTCAACAAATCAGCAAGAGACGCGTGGGAATTGTTCCAGTCGACTGGTGTAGAAGCACTTGTTGCATATGACTGTTCTGGTGCGGTGCTTCTAATGGGAACCATCTTTGGAGGACTCATCACAGGCTCTTGTATAGGTATATGGGCTTGGATCAAATACAGTGACAGGGTTATAATGGTTGCATCTACGGCTATGTTAATGGGAATGGTCCTTGTGAGTTTCTTTTTCTAAGCACTCTTTAGTCACCTAAAAAGTTTAACATATGACCAAATAGTTTAATCTGTTTCGTTGGTCCAATGTGGTTTTCAGGTTGGTTTAGGGATGGTGGTAGTGGAGAGCGCAGTGACATCAATATACATATGTTTCGCTGAAGATCCGTTGTTGATTCAAAGATGGGATGCTGAATTCTTCCGTGAGATGTCTGAGATACTTCACCGTCGTCTCCAACATCGTAGTGCTCGAGCCCGTGAAGTTTTGACGACCACGTGATCAGCTCATGTCTCAAGGAAATAGGAGATATAACTGTAGATTATCTTGCAATTATAGGGTCTCTAAAGCGGACTAACCCTTCTGGCTAGAACCATTTTGTCAAATGATTTATGTTTTCGATTTCTCAGATCTTTAATAGGAAGTTTGAACGATTTGTCTGATAAAAATGTATCAAATCTAACGTATGGAACTGTGTTTGGCATATAAAACACTAATGGAAGAGAAAAACGTAACTACCTCTGCAAAACGTAAGAATACTCGACAATTCTAAATAACTTGTATTGAACAAAAGATAAATCATTTCTTTGTATTGAACAAACTCTAATCGGTAGATAACAAAGAGACTAAAACACTCATTAAACTAAGAATGTGTAAGGCCTGAAACAACAGAAAATGTGACAGAGGGAATACAATTTTACTAACAAAACATATAACTGCAGTTGCATAGCCAACAATGTTAATGCCATTCTACACAAACCAAATAAACTGCAGAAAACACGAAGGCAGTTAATAGAAACTTAACTTAAATAATAGGTATGAAAAAAGAATCAGGATTGCGCCGCTGTGGAATTATCAATAGAGTTAAGAGCTTGGTTTGCAAAATAGCGAACATCAACATCAGGGTCCTCGCTCAAGTCCACCAAACACTGACGAATCGTCTTGTCTACCACCTACAAATACGGCCAAAACATTAAAGTTGAAACAGTCTCCATTAATTTTAGATATTAGGATTGAGTTATGTTTTGTTGTAATCTTACTGATTGGTCGACTATGGGAATGAGGGATTGCAGAAGCTTGGCAACATTGAACTTGATGTTTGGTACTCTGCAGAGATTGGACATGTGAAACAACAACGTTAAGAAAAGTAAGGTGCATTTCGATGGAGTTTTTCGTCTAATCTTACTTTACCTGTCTTTTGCTGCTTCAACCACCACAGGAAGAAATTTAGAGCATGTTATTTCTGACCCCATTACAGGAGCCATGAGAGATATTGCACGTAGAACCATCATCCTGTGTAGGTAATGCGGATTGTTGACCATGTCCAATACCTGTTTACATGAATAAAGGAACTCAGTTTATGCAGTTTAGGGATTTACGAAATGATCAAAAGTTATAGGCAAGCTACTTGACATAGATCAACTGTGAAAAAAAAAGACTGGTGTCAATTTGAACAAACCTGGGGAACTAAGTGCTGCATTGCCCACTCAGGACCAAACTCCTCTGCGAGGCGCTTTAGGTTGGTTGCTGCAGCTTCACGGATAGAGTAGACCTGAAGAAGGAGAACAGTGTCAATATCCAGAATCACAAGTGGGTGAGAAACTATGCAAACATCAAATATATATATATATATATATATATATATATATAAGGAATCAAGATAAAACCTTGTCTTGCAGCCATTGCATGCAAAGGGATCCAAGCTTGTCATCGAAAAACCCTATACCTAACTGGCTGGCCAACAAAGGAACATACTCTATTATTGCAAGCCGGACTCTCCAATGCCGATCCTCAGCAAGCTCTACAATCGCGGGCAACAAGGATTGTGATAGAAGATCAATTCCAATAACCTGCCACAAAAGATAATTCAGTCACCAATTACAGCAAGTGAAGCAATAAAAGTAACTAAATCCAACACGCAAAGAGATCTAACAAACCTGATTGACTTGATCTAGCTTGCTTATGATGTTGAGCCGTACGTCAGGGAATTCATCTTTCAAAAGGGAAAGAAAAATTGGCAACAGATGCTCAATGGTTGAGTCCTGTACAGAAGATTTCAGTATGTCAATGATTATTGATAAGGTCTGCAACGCTATTTGGCCTTGGTATAACCGAGCCATAACATATGGTGTGGAAAATCTTCTTGACGAAAACTCTGAGCAAATTACACCCTCTCACAAGATGCAAAAAAATGTTGAATATTTTCAGTTATTACTAACCTTCCCAAGGATAGGAGCCATCCCCATTATAACTGAAGCTAGAGCAGAGCGGACATGTTGAGAAGAATCAGATGATAATTCCTGCCACAAATGAGTTGGTGCAGATTATTATGAGACAGTGAACATCAAACAACCCATTTTATATTGAAATATTGAGGAAATTTAAGAAGTAGAGAATGTACCTTCACACAAGGGAGGATGTGCTGAATCGTAAGCTCTGGATTCAAAAGCCGACAAAACTTAGTTACTTTTCCCGCTGCTGCTATTCGTACTTCAGCCTCATTGTCCCGTAGCAATCTCACATATGCTGGAACCAAATCCGTCCTAGAGATATTTCAACATAAGTTTTGTGTCAAAATAATAAGATACATGTACAAACATAAAAATGCCACTTAAGGCTCTATATTAACCACAAAAGAAATTTCCAATATATGCTCTTAGATGTATGTCTTTGATGGTTGGAAAATTGTTTTAGGAGATAGAAGGTATCTAGCAAGGAAGACAAAAGAAAAAAGAACTCTGTCACCAGTACGTACTTAGTACAATCCGGACCCACTGCCTCACAGAGTTCATATAGCTGATTAGCAACCATGTAGCGCACCCTCCAAGATTTATCCTGCTCTCCGAAATCAAACCATACAGCATCGAAAACTATCAGAACTGCAAACTTTTACTGATAAAAACTATGCATGCAACACAATCCAATTACTATCTAGAAGTGACAGTTGAGTGAAAAAGCCATGATGTAGAACCAAAACGCAATTCACCTGAGAGAAATTAACAATAACAGGTAAAATGCGTGCAACACATTCCTGAGGTTCCAGCAACTTTCCAAGAGCTGCACAGCCTTCGACAGCCAACAGCCTAACTGAATCTTGGTCTGAAATGAAGATTAAATTCAAAAATATTACCATTGAGGAAAACAAGTATTTTCTAAGGAAGTATGTATCCACTATAAAAAAGATTTCTTTACCAAACCTTGCTTCTTAATTTCAAATGTGATCTATTTAATATTTAACCAGACTAGTGACTCCATGCAAAATATTACTATAAAGTGATATGCACACATATAAGAACATAACACATTTTAAGTACCATCTTTGGTCAGATCATCGAACATAGTCATGATCTCAGCAATCAAATAGGTTGACTCCACAGTTGTAGCAAATTTCCCCAGGTTTGATGCAGCAGCTCTACGCACCATTGGCATATCATCTTGGCACAACTGGCTATAAGTAGACCGTAACTCTGTCTTCAGCACGTCAGTACAACCTTGGTATGCAACTTGAAATAGACCACAAGCAGAAACTCTTGCCGCAAACCATTCACCAGCAGCAAGTCTCTACAAGACAAAGATGAGAACAAAAAATTACGCCTTAATTGGAAAAACTTGGACGAAGTAATCATAAGTGTAATTTAGTGCTAAAGACATTTCCTCTCTCATTATCTAACCTTCACAAGAGGAACAAAGGATTCGACAAGGTCATTTTCCCTCATTTGAGATCCAATCTTGCAAAGCGAGTCCACAGCTTTTTCTCTCACACAGGTCTCTTCAACAGTGCAAAGAGATTCCAGAGGAGAAAGAAGAACATGCGCATGCTCAATACCTCCAACATACGGAATAAAAACTCCCAATTCCTCAGCCATTGCAAGGAGCACCTCGTCGTCATCGTCACTGTTCTCACTCAAGAAAGGAATGAGTTCCTTCCTTGTGCGCTCCTCTCCAAGGGCACGAGCTATTGTAGATAGGCGACGGATCGAGTTCAATCGAAGCTGTATATCATCATTCTTAAGCTCATCTATGAGCACAGCAATGGGATACAATGGTTCATCTACCATAGCCATCTTAATCCCAGCTTATGTGCAAGTTCGAATCAAGTCACTGCTACGCACAAAAATAAAACACCGAAATGATTCTTGTGAGCAGCACTTCCCAGGTCAGAGCTAATAGCTATACGAATTCAAAGCAATAGCGAAAGCGTCAGGTAAAATAGAGAAATTTCGGATCTCGATTATAATATTTAGAAATAAATGCGATACTGATTCATAGATCCTGGAACAAAACTACGGCCACTCGAGTATTGTCTCCGCTACATCAATTTTTCTATACTTCCACAGAAAAATAAATTCTACAGATTCCGAAATCCATCGGATATGAAAAACAGAAGAAGCGAAAAACTCGAGACTCGGTACCAGATTCACCCAGCAGAACTTAGATTAATGGGAAATGTGAATCCGAAATGAGGCTATCAAAGATGAGATCTCGTGATGTAAAAAAGAGGAAATCATCTTACCGATCCAGGCGTCTAACGAAGTTCGAAAGAAGAACTGCTTCAGATTCCGAGGAGCGAGAAAGGAGAGAAGGAGAAACTGCGAGCGAGAAAACAATATTCTGAGTTTGATTTTTACGAAAGATTAGAAGGAATTTTAAGGAGAAAAAAAACAAAAACAAAAAAACAAGTGAAGGTTCGATTAGGCCCATATGTTTGCTTATTAGGCTTTTCTTCTGAGAGCCATTTATCATTTACTAATTTCATTTTTTTGCAAAAAAAAAAAAAAAGGAGCATTCCGGTCTAATCGAACCAATATGCTTGTACAGTTTCAAACTTTCAGCTTGCTTTGTCAGTGATTTGCTTCGGTCTGTCTCTGTCACAAATCAAACATTTGATACAATGAATGTGAAAACTGTATTTCAACAAAACAAAAATCTGAGAACAAAATTTTCCAGTTGAGTTCTT
The DNA here is from genome assembly GCA_900406405.1 of Lepidium africanum. Lineage (NCBI taxonomy): Eukaryota > Viridiplantae > Streptophyta > Magnoliopsida > Brassicales > Brassicaceae > Lepidium > Lepidium africanum. The sequence continues at coordinate 170,470 of OVAX01000024.1, forward strand.
TACTCAACATAAGAAAAAGGAATTAGGAACTTATTTCACCACGAAAGCAAAAGAAATATAACTGAATTATTATACAACAAATCAACTATTCACCCCCACAGTAAACTGCAAGTGTCTTTACTAATCCCTGGATCTGAAACAGCGGCTGAGTCTGGTCCAAATTCCAGTTTTTTCTTTGTTGTTATTTGTCTCACTTACTGGTTCTTTGAAATCGGCTTTAGTGCTTAGCTCCTCATATGCGTTAACAACATTCTGAAGCCTTGCAACAAACTCGATCAAAAGGGATGCAAATGTGGCTAGTGACAAAGAACTTGCGCTTTCATATACTTTAGATTCTATTTCATTGATCATAGAACCACCTATGAATGAGACGCTTGGCCAGTGTTCTCGGTTCCTGAGCATCATACTCTCTGTTGAAATCCATAGCTGAGAATCATTACCAGCCTGTGGATTTTGATGATGATGGTTGTTGTTATTATCCCAAATCTGGCTGAGGGATTGGATCACTTTGGTCTCATCGTCTTTGGCTTCGTGATAGTTTTGCTGTGCTTCTTCAGCTTCGGCTTTCACCTTCATAGCAGCCCAGCTTTCTGAATTGACAAGAAGAAAGGAATTAGTGTCTATTTTCATCTGCAGCTCCTCTGCTGCTCGTTGAACTTCTTTCAGGATGTTTCCTGGGCTTAGCTTCTCCATTTTTTCCACCTTTTCTCCAAACAACCTCAAGACTTTGGCTCCTTCGTTTCCAACTTTCTGAAGTTCATTTCGGAAAGCCTGTCTTTTTTCTGGAGCTGCCTGCAAATCAGACACCAATAGATATCTTAGTGGGTATTCTGAACCTTCTCATATGTTCCAATCATAACACAACAACTTGCAGTGAGCATGCACGATGGCTTTTATGAGGTTAAGTGTGTGTCTATCAAACCCTCGTTACTAGGTGAGTGAAGATTTCTGAGAGTGTAAATTGCCTAATGAGTGCTAGACGAAGAAATCCTTGAAGTTATAACAGAGACCTTCCTCGTCAACCAGTTTTAGTCTCTAGAGCTGAAGAACAAGCACAAAGCCTACTGACAACCATTAACTTGTAACAAGAGATTCCTATAAATACTTTTTTGGTTTAAACTATGGAAGCAGTTGAATGACAAATATTAGGCTTCTTTCTCCGAGTAACAGTCGATCAGGAAGAGTAATCCAGGACAAAGGGAATTTGAAGCAGTTGAGCATAATCTTATAATCATTATAGCACCTCATTTGAAAAAGCTACATCAACAAACATCAAGAAACTGGATGTTGTGCAATAAAGGAGTTGTATAACAGGAAACAGTAAGTTACCTGAATTTCCGAAAGAATGCAGCCATGCATTGCCATGACCATGAAAGCACAATGTCTTACCGCACCACTAAGTTTGACATAGTTTGCCCATGGATGGTGGAAAGTCCTGTAAGGTCCATGTGGAGGCTCCCATACTGCAAAATCAAGCTGCCAAAAAAGTGGTACTTGATTCTTAGCGTCTAAATTCTTTTTGAAGTGCTGTTCAACAAAAATTTTCCTATGGAAAACACACCAGAGAATCTTCTTGGCTTGTAGATTGGACTACAGACCTGTATCCACTGTATAATGGATCATCTGAAGCTTGGTAAGTGAGAATTTTCGAAGGTACCCTCTCGTATTCAACACATTGCAGGTACCCATTAACACATCCTATAATTTAGGAAGTACAAACAAAATCAGCTAAAATCGAAAATGAAACAAGAGAAACAGCCATGCTATGCATTATCTCTTTACCTTCGAGGGAATTGGCTACACTCTTGAAATTCTTAACCACTAGTTTATGGAGGTCTTCTCCAGCCCAAATCGGCAGTATAAAAATGTTCACACCCAAACAAATACTAGCACCAACCAGGATTAATAAAAACCTGTAATATGCAGTGCTGAAAAAGTCTCTGGTGTTGTTTCCAGACACAAGAACGATGCAGTATGTCAACAAAAACACCCTGAATGCGTATTCATACGACTTCATCGCCGGGTAGAGTTTCAAATAACTTGCACAAAACCCTGACATACCGAACAACGGATCCACAGGGATTAAATATACAGTTTTCAATGTTCGTGAATGCTAAAATAGTATAGAACTGAGATCACTTAATCGGATTCAAATATTCAACAGTGGTGATGAATTGTATGGGTTGAGGGAATTGGTGCAACCTGCGATGAAAATGCTAAAAATGATAATTTCTTCCTCGAAGTCTCCAGCTAAGACAGAGAGTCTAGCTATGCCAAGAGCAAGTCCTCCAGCTGAGAGTGTTCCTATGGCTCTATTGAATCCTTTCACCAATGTTGCTCCTGCAAAAAAATAAAGGCAGAGAGTTGAAGCCAAATTTAAAATCAGATCAGAGATCTCCGAGGAAAACTTTAGTTAGATCAAACAAGCAACAAATATCTGATGTAAATAGAACAGTAATCATTCCAGAAATATTAAGCAAGACAGATCAGATGAGAATTGGAATCGATTCGGCAAAATTCTACAAAATCCGACGGATACAATCGAACAGCTGTTAATTCGATCGGAATTTAAAATTCCGGAGTCAGTAGGACCTATGCTATATTCGAAGACGACGACGACGGTAAGGATCGCCCAAACGGCGTATTTGCTAGCGTCACGTAGGGGTTCTTTGAGGTAGATGACGAAAGAGCATAGTGCGAGAGCCATTCCCATCTTAACGGAGAAGTAGAGTTTCCGACGATCGGTACGTCCCATCTCGTACAATTTTGCGGAGAAATCATAGAGAGCCTTCCAGGTAGCGATGATCCCATCGGAAAAAAAGCGGAAACACCGGAACTTGGAACGACGATCATCGACGTTGATGTTATAGTCACTGAAGCCGAAATCGGAGCAACCTTTTCGAGAGAGAAGCCCTTCTCTTGTTTGGTCCTCGTGCGACTGTAATTTGCCAGCCATATTCCTGATCTAAGATCACAATTCACGGTTTCATAAAGCTGAGATTTGATGTACTTCAATGAGATTGAGATGGCTCGTTCACGTGGATCCTACAAAACAAATTAAGTATTGGTTAAGTTGAAGAATTGAACCAAAAAATCTTATGCTAGTGGGTCCCGTGATGATTCATTGGGAAAGTGATGATGAAACATGCAGTTTCGAAAAGATTCCGAAGCTAAAGACAAAATACAATTAAAATATATATATATATATATACTGATTTTTCCAGACCAAACATAACAAAATTTTTCCAACCAAAAAAAAAGAAAAAATTTAGGTATAAAAGATTTTTTCCTATTTTTGTCTATTTTATTTTATGAAATTCAATATTATGGAACTAGTCAAACTTTTAACATTTTTGGTAATTATTTGTGACAAATATAATATCATAATTCTTCACAACAATCTTTTAAAGTCCAATTAGGATTATACCCACACTATAGCATGAGATTTGGTTATTTTTTCAACCTGTATTTATTTAATTCTTAGACCCGTGTTGATATTTTGAATATTCTTTTCTAGATATTGTTTTAAAAGCCCAAAAACCGAATCGAAATCAATCCAAATTAGAAGAACCGAACTAAAAAAACATGACAAAACCTCCAATGAGTCATCAATCTATGTATTTGAAAAATCAAACCCAAACCTGACCAGAACCAAATCAAGAATCAAATTTTAGTTTTTCTATTAAATTTTTTATGTAAAAATATCTGAACCCGAACTCGATCTATACCGTACCAAACTCTATACGGAAAATAAAAAAAAATCTGAATATTTCTTAAACCAAAATAACAAAAATACCAAAGTAGGTGAACCGAACTCGATAAAGTACCAGAAAGTATCGTAAATCTATGTATTCGGAAATCGAATCTAAACCCGAACCAGAATAGAATTAATAACCAAATTTGTAACCGATATGTTTTTATTAAGATTTAGATTTTTTTAGAGATTTATCTATTAAATTTTTATTAAATTTGAATTTTTAAAAATCTGTAACAAAATCACTTAAACTTATTTTTAAGGGTTGTTATGAACTATATATTAATTTTATCCTAAAGTTTAAAACATAATGTAAATGAAAGTGTCTCCCGCTTTAATATATAAGACTAGGATTTATACCCATGTTGATGTTTTGAATATTATTTTCGAGATGTTGTTTTAGAGGTCCTAAACCCAAACCAAAATCAACCCGAAATAGAGGAACCGAACTCGGCAAATTACCCAAATATATCCTAAATCTATATATATGAAAAACTAACCTAACTCGAATCAAAACAAAATCAATAACAAAATTTTAGCTTTTTAGATTTTTTTTCTATTAAATTTTTTTGAATTTTGAATTTTTATATAAAAATACACGACCATGAACTCGATCAATACCAAACCAAATTCTGTTCGAAAATTTAAAATACTCGAATAAGTCTTAGAACAGCCTACCAAAATACCAATTTAGAGGAACCGAACTCGACAAAATACCAGAGTAGGTCCTAAATATGTGTACCCGAAAACCGAATCCAAACTCGAACCATAACTAAATCAATAACCGATTTTGTATCCAATTTTTTGTATATTAAATTTTAGTTTTTTGGAGATTTATCTATTAAATATTTTTTGATTTTGAATTTTGTATAAAAATTTGTAACAAAACTAATTTATTTATATTTTTAAGGTTTTTATGAATCATATGTTAATTTTATCCTAATGTTTATAATATAGGTTAAAATAAAATTCTCTCCCGCTTTACTATGTTGGATATTGTTTTGTTTAAATTTTTTAAATAATAACATAATACATTGACAAGTGGATCTATATGATGTGATTTTAGTACAGAACATTATTTAGATGAAATTTTAATTGGTGCAATGACAAGAAAATATGTTGGGTGGACGGAATAAATCTCTCTCTTTCGTATTAGAATACATCTTTGGTGTTGAGTCTGTTGACAACAAAACTAAATATTAAATTACACTAATTAAGCTGATTTCGTAAAGAAATCTCATATGATTCATGCTTTTATCATGCGCGATACATATAAGCTTTCTACATTTTTCTTAAAACGAAAATTATTCTTATTACGAATCACATAATTTTATATATCCATGTTTCTTCTAACAATAAAAACAAAAACAATATAAGACTGAAAACAAAATTTCTGTCTATAACTTCCAAAGAAAATAAACATCTGAGCCACTCGATTAGCTTCCCTACCTCTACAAAAGGACCAATCAAACCTGCCATTAAAGATATTAATGATGTGCCGCAAGCTAGGTCCAAACCTTGGCCACTTCTCCTCATTATTCATCATATCTACGAGGCATTTAGCATCTGATTCAGAAATGATATCTCCATCATTCAGCATCCCCATCATTTCCAAAGCCCATCTAAGAACCTCAATCTTAACCTTCAAAGAAAAGTTCAAAAATGGAAAAACGGTAGAGATCGATCGCCTTTCTATTTAACCTCTCCAAAACAATATCTTAATTCCCTAATTCCATATTTCAAAGCCTCTTTAACCCATGAACCATCAATATTGCATTTCAATTAATTACCTGGGAAGACACCATAAAACAAGTTAACAATTCACGGCAAAGGTTGGAATTGTCGCAAAAATAGTTTCCTTACTCATCAAATTTCTTTGGGTCAGTTGGCGATTTTGAGACCAGTACCATAACATTCAAATAGACTCGTATTAATGGATGTGCTTTGGCAGGAAAAAGCCCACAACCAAATCTCAGTAGAGAAAATGAGGTTGGACTCAACTAGTTGGCCGACCTATATAAGGATTAAGGCGCTGAAAACCCTAGGGGAAGAAGAAGCATATAAATAAGAAAGAGAAGCCAAGAAGAGATCATGGGCAACTACACTAAAAAACACTAAAAACAGAATTAGCTAGTATTGTATTGAGAAACAGCTCGGCTCTACCACAGTTACCCAGAAGATAACCTACATACAAGTCCCACCTGTGGGAAAGCTAAAATTCCCATAGTACTCCGAAATGCCGACCCAACATGATTCTGAAATCGTTCAGCCTGATAGCAGATAAAGCTTACCTATGCCCAGAAGAACGAGATCTCGGCCTCCGTCGATTCTTCGCAAAAAATCTTTAGGGCGCTGTTGGACGTGGATCTGAGATCCTACCTCGTTCCACAAGAAACAATGGACAAGTATCTCTAATTCTTGAACTCGGCAAGATTGTTGGAGTATCAACTCGAATACCTTCTACCAACTCGGAAGAATTCCTTCTCGGAAGCGCGTTAAACATGGAGGAAATCGGATGACACGTCATCAATCAAAGAAATGAAAATTTTCTTATTACGATATGGAAAATTTCTAAAAATCTAGCTAAGATCTTCTAGATAACAACAAAGCTAAACAATTTGTAATATTTCTTATTTACAATTTACTTTGTAACTGCCTCTATGATCTATAAATAGAGGAGCGGATACTCCTAACAAAGGATCGACATTTTGGCAATCAGACATTAAGCTATATTATTCAACTCGACAATCTTTGCTCTTTAGCAATCGACTTATTCTTCATAATTTCTCAAGAGTTCTTGCCCTTTCTTCCCTCCATTAATCAGAATTTAGGATTTAGAACCTTTGTGCTAAATCCGGTTCGAACAGTTGGCACCGTCTGTGAGGAAGACATCGAAGGACTTCTTTATGTAGGAGAAAGGAGTGAACGCCAAACAAGCAAAAATGGTTGAAAACGAAGTCACCAACTCTTGGATCAGCTTTGAACTCTGTTCAAACTCAGGAGGATAATGGAGAGGAATCTCGAGAAGACATTGTACTCCCAAGACCACCTGAAGGTCCGCCATCGCTAGAGAATGTGGTGCGCAATTTGATTGCGCAATACGAAGCAGCAGATCGAAGAAACACCGAGAGATTCGACAGACTTGAGTCTCGGATAAATAGAAGTAGCCTCCCCTCCGCACAAGCCAACATGCCAACTAGGAAATATTGGCTAGTGTGCAAAGGAACTTATTTGGAAACGTGCCGAGTCCACAACCTACCAGCATCTCGGGGTTAGGATTATCTGTGATGCAAAACACCCAAGCACAATAAGTGCCGAGAACATTGGACGCAACAACCTTCTTCAGAATGATGGAAGACATGATGTCACAGTTCCACCAAGCTACCAGCTCGACACCCGAAATTGGACGAATCTTGGCTCAAGCCCGAAATTCATCATTCTCACCGAGATTGAAAAGGGTCTCGGTAAACCGAGGACTGAGACTACGTTTTCCTTCATACTATAGAACCCTAAACCCGTTAAAATTCATGAGCGCATTCAACATCATGATGAATAGGATATTTTGCAATCCTGACCAGGAAGACACAACATACTGTCAGCTCTTCGCTGAGAATTTTACCGGTGATGCATTGTTTTGGTTCACCAAGTTACCCACAGGGTCGAGTGGGGGATTCAATCAACTCGCCAAGTTGTTCATGAAGCAATACGCTCTATTTTTCAACCAGGACACTTCCACATCAAAGTTACGCTTGCTAAAGCAGGGATTCGACGAATTTTTGAAATCGTATCTCAGACGATTTAGGAAAATCCTAACAAAAGCAAAGGTCAGTTACGACATGGCCATTGAAGCTCTAAGAACTGGAATTGTTACGGACAAAGCCTTAAGAAAAGATCTATTTATAAATTGGCCAACAACAATCTCGGATGCCCTTTGTAGAGCGGCGAGGCATGCGCAATACGTCGAGAAACAATGGATCTCGCAAAAACTTAAAAAGCTCAGTGAGACTTGGGAGCAAAAGAGTCTAAGGAGGAGTATCACGAGCCGAGACAACATAAATACAGAGGAAAAGCAATCTTGGCAACAACTTTTCAAGTTGGGGAAACTAATAGATCGACTAGTAAGAAACCCTTCAACAAAACTTACAATCGGAACGAGTATTGTGCATTCCACAATAGAACGGGTCATTCGACCTCACAGTGCAAACAACTTCAAGAGCTACTTGCCAAAAAATTTAGCAATGCCGAGTTGAATGTCTCGAAAAAAGAGACTCAGAAATTCAAAGCTCAGAAGAAGAAAGAAGCCTAGTTACGAGAGGCAGCTTACAAAGTGGCAAGCCAGGATAGCAACGCCAAGGAAAAGTCTAAACAGCAAAAACAGGAAGAATAAACTACCGAGTTGGGGTCTCCGAGAGTTCATGTCCATGTAATCATGGAAGGATTACAATTATGTGACGACACTATAAGGTCAATGAAAAAGTATGAGCGAAAGGTTATAGCGGCGGTCAACCTCGAACCAATTACTCAAAACTTAGGAACAATGGACTTAGAGATAACGTTCACAGCCAAGGATGTCGAAGGAGTAAACTTTCCACATAACGATCCGCTAGTCGTAAAACTCCGAGTTGCTGACTGCGATGCACCTCGAATACTTATCGACACTGGAAGTTTAGTGGATCTAATCTTCAAGGAAACACTGGACAAAATGGCGTTACCAGAACTTCGACTTAAACTTGTGGACAGAACACTAACTGCGTTTGATAGAATTACAATCAACGCAATAGGAATAGTCAAACTAGAAATTTGAGTTGCAGGAATCACGAGGTAGATCAAGCTCTTGGTAGTAGATAAGCAATTGATATTCACAATTCTCTTTTGGATTAGGATTATGTATACAAATTTCCTTTTATATGAGGATTATGTATACAAATAAATATTTAGGAGATATTTAGATAATATTTTCTGTTAGGATTATGATTAGTAATATATATATCTTATTAGATACATAAACAATTTTTTAAATACTCTCCAACTTTTCAAGGTTTCTCCAATTTAATTCTTTTTCTTTTGTTTACATCCAACACAATCAAAGCAAACAAACAAAAAAGGTAAGCACTTTAAATTTAATGTATTGTAATTTTATTTTACTATTATTAATATGAGATCTTATCATATCACACTGTTATATAAATTTCTGTTTCAGAAGTTATTAATAAACGGAATTGTTGTACATATTAAATCAAACGATAAAATTATTCTATATTTATATTTTATTTTAAAAAGATAAACTTTAATTTTAATCCTATTATATAAAGTTGAGTTTCAAAAGTTACTAATCCTATTATATAAAGTTAGTTTTCAAAAGTTATAAATCAACGAGATTGTTCCTGTATTAAATCCAACTATCAAAAATTACTTCGTATTTATATTTCATTAAAGTTGCGTTTCAAAAGTTACAAATCAACGAGATTGTTCCACATGACAAATTCAGCGAGTCAAAAACTATTCAATATTTATATTGTATTAAAAAAATATGAAATCAAATCTTATTATATGAAGTTAGATCTCAAAGTTACTCACTAACACAATTTTGCCACGTGTTAAATCCAATGATCATATATTTTTCAATAGTTTTTTTTATATTTTAATATATTTTTTCTTCAATATTTATAGCAAAATATTTATCTCTATTTATAATCCTAAATAAAAAGGATTGTAAATTATTATCTTTATTTATTATTATAAAATAAATACGTTCACAAATATTTATCTCATATCTTATTATATAAAGTAAGGTTTCAAAGTTACTCATTAACAGGCTGATTCCACATGTCCAAATATAACGATAAGAAATTTTCCTGTATTTATTTATTTTAAAAAAATTAGATAAACTAGATCTTTACATGAATTTTTTCAATACTTTGCTTTTCCTAATCTAAATAGAATTCCTAACCTAAAAATAAATCTTAATCTAAAAGGAAATCAGGAATATTAATTATTAAGAAATTAATTCTAACAAAAGTAATTTCTATTACTAATCTTATTATATAAGGAAAAAAATATTAAAATTTATTTATAGAAACAAACAAATAATATATACATATATGTATATATATATGATATTTTGAATAACATCTATCTATAAAGAAATCCTTATCTAATAATTGTTAAGAAAATTAATTCTAACAAAAAGTAAATTTCATCACTAATCTTATTATATAAAGAAAAATATTATTATAGAAAAAATAGAGATATAGATATCTTATTATATAAAGTAAGGTTTCAAAGTTACTCATTAATAGGATGATTCCACGTGGCCAAATCCAACGATCAAAATTTTTTCTGTATTATTTATTTTTTTAAAAGTAGATAAATATATCTTTACATTATTTTTTTCAATATTTAGCTTATCCTAATCTAAAAGGATTTCTAACCTAAAAATAAATCTTAATTTAAAAAGAAATCGGGAATATTAATTATTAAAAAATTAATTCTAACAAAAGTAATTTCTATTACTAATCTTATTATACAAAGAGAAAAATATTAAAAATTATTTATAAAAAACAAAAAAAATAAAATATATTTGTATATATATATATATATGATATTTTGAATAACATCTATTTATAAAGAAATCCTAATCTAATAATTGTTAAGAAAATTAATTCTAACAAAAATTAAATTTCATCACTAATCTTATTATATAAAGAAAAATATTATTATAAAAGAAACATAGAGATATAGATTTATATATATATATATATATATAATGAATAATATCTATCTATAAAGGAAATCCTAATCTAATAAGATATATATTACTGATCATAATCCTCATAGAAGATAATTATCTAAATATCTTCTAAGTATTTATTTGTATACATAATTTTAATATAAAAGGGAATTTGTATACATAATCTTAATCTAAAAGAGAATTGTAAATATCAATTGCTATATATACATAAACACATAGACAATTTTTTAAATACTCTCCAACTTTTCAAGCTTTCTCCGATTTAATTCTTTTTCTTTTGTTTACATCAAACGCAATCAAGGCAAACAAACAAAAAAATAAACACTTTAATTTTAATGTATTGTAATTTTATTTTACTATTATTAGCATGAGATCTTATCATATCATACTGTTATATAAATTTCTGTTTCAAAAGTTATTGATCAACGAGACTATTCAACATATCAAATCAAACGATAAAATTATTTTGTATTTATATTTTATTTTAAAAAGATAAACTCTAATTCTAATCCTATTATATAAAGTTGAGTTTCAAAAGTTACTAATCCTATTATATAAAGTTGGGTTTCAAAAGTTATAAATCAACAGGATTGTTCCTGTATCAAATCCAACTATCAAAAATTATTCCGTATTTATATTTTATTAAAGTTGCGTTTCAAAAGTTACAAATCAACGAGATTGTTCCACATGTCAAATCCAGCGAGTCAAAAACTATTCTATATTTATATTGTATTAAAAATATAAAATCAATTCTTATTATATGAAGTTGGATCTCAAAGTTACTCACTAACACGATTCTTCCACGTGTTAAATCCAATGATCCTAAATTTTGCAATAGTTTTTTTTATTTTAAAATATTTTTTTCTTAAATATTTATTTTTATTGCAAAATATTTATNTTTTAAAATATTTTTTTCTTAAATATTTATTTTTATTGCAAAATATTTATCACTATTTATAATCCTAAATAAAAAGGATTGTAAATTATTATCTTTATCTATTATTATAAAATAAAAAATATTCACAAATATTTATCTCATATCTTATTGTATAAAGTTG